>OZ010595.1:86212561-86330288 GCA_963932145.1 Acanthosepion lycidas
CTGCAGAATTGCAATCAGCCTATTCTGAAGCCCCAGTCAACAGGGCTAATAACTTTTTTTTGAATAATGAAACTAATTTATCTTCTTAGGCAACGCATCTGTTGTTTTCTTAAATATCATTGGCCTTGTCTTTCTTCAATGTAATATTTTCTCACCTTTATTTTCTCATATGAAAGTAGACCCCTTTTTACCTTTTTTTTTTCTTTCATACACAATACCACCTGCGTTACGTTATAGGTACACAAACACAAAAGGACATGCACATGAGATTCTTTGCAAATTATCACGGTCCAGCGGTCAGGAGAACGTACAAAGGACCCAACACATTATATTCTTACGAATGCTCCCGACTTGAAAAAAAAAGCGTGAATTAAAATAAACAGGTGCTATTCTAAATGTCTAAACATGTTTCGGTCTTTGTTCGCTTGACGAACAAAAGTTTTACATGTCAGGTATTCTTATATAACAAAAACTTTTTTTCTTTCCATCTGGAGTTGAGCGTTTTGACACATGCCATTCAGGTAACAGCTATTAATCTTGTAAGCGGGCTTCTACTATTGAATCCATTACAATGAGACCGATTCTCAATGCGTTCTCCCTACTTGTAGTCTTGTGCCAGACTAAACTAAGATTTGGAATAATCGCTCCCATCCTGCCAGGTTTAGCTAATATTATTAAGTCTACTGCTAGGAAAGTTGGTTCACTGTGTCATGAAAGACAAATTTTCGCTCCAGAATCTACCTTACATATTTATAAGTTTACCCTTTGTCCATGCTTTGAGTATTGCAGCCACATATGGTCTGGTGTTCCTGGTGTAAGAGATTCTTGATAAAATCCAAAACAGAATCAGCAATATTATTCGTTATGACCTGACGTCACACCTTTCGTTACCTTTTTACTGCTGTAATGAATTTTTCTTGTGCCTTTTCTATAAATACTTTCATGGTAATTGTTCTGATGAACTTTCCTCTATGTTAGCTAGACTTTATGAATTTAAGCTCAGTACTAGATTGGTGACAAAGTCTCGTCATATTACAGTAACCGTAAGTTCTACGTTTAGCAGTTTCTTCTGTAGCATTTTTCGCTTATGGAACTCCCTTCTTGATTCCCAGTCAACTTTGATCTTCAAAAATTTTAAATGCTCCTACTGCGTTAATTTTACAAGATTCAGATAAGATTAAAATGGAATATTGCTGTCGTATCTGGGCTAGAGCACTCCTCAGGCCTCATTGAACAAACAGGTCACTATAATTGAATTATTGTTACCAGAGCCGGTGCGTACTACCCCCGAACATCTCGATTTGGGGTGCAAGCCTGATTGGGACAGTACTTTGTGAGCCTGTCGAACTTATCAACAATTGTTTTTTTTTCTACCTACAATTTATATGCGTTACAAGTTTAACTAAGCAGAAGTGACTATTAAATGAGGAAAAATTTCACGGATTTTGACGTCATTCAAAAATGTCTAAATCCATGTTTGTTTTGTTCAGGCTAAGACTCAAAAACACTATATAAAATTTATCTATTTTTTATCCTTAATTTTTAATTTTTTTTTTTTTTTTTTAAAGTTGATTCTAAAATCAGACATAATCTTCTGCCCAACCTATTTACCTTAAAAGATAGGTAGACCATTTATATGAATGGATATCAACACTGGTTGGGACGAGAAAATGATACGTAAATCTTCAGTAAAATACCAATTACTAACGATGGCAGAGATGTGTGATTTATCAAATCCATATAGTGTCAGTCCGTATGACCAGCGAAACCCCCAACTGGGAGTGAGCCAGCCTAATTAGGAGCCTCTGGCAGTGCTTTACTACTTGATATCTTATTAATATTTGCTTTTTTTTTCTGCTTACTTTTATATACATTACAAATTAAACTAAGCACAGCTGATTATTAAAAGGATGAAAAATTTTCAGGGATTTTCACATTATTCTGGCGTCTTTTTTATTGCCGTAATCTGTGAATTTGTTTTGCTTAAGCAAAGTCTCGATAAACACTAAATAAAAATTATCTATTTTTATCCATAATGTTGAATGTGTAAAAAGATTCAACTTTTTAACAAGAAAAATCTTGAATTGATGCTGAAAATCGTCACAAAACATTGATGATTTATTTAAGATGGAATGATCTATTATATGCCTCTTATTTGTATTTCGAGACACAGGATTTATTTTTAATTTTTCTAGTTGAATTGTTAACCTACGTCGCATGCGATTCATTATTGTACATAATTAAGTTGCAATAAAATTTGCATTTTATATGAATACTACCTTATAAAAATTAAGATGTCGTAGAGTGCATAGCCCCCTATCAGAGATTCGGTGGAGGCGTATCATAGATTCAGTGGGGTCCACGAGACCCCAGCATCAGCCCTGAATCTACACTACAATTAAACAGAGAGGACATTTAATGGCTACCCAATACTTACAGCTTATGAAATTTTAATATTTTAGCAGGAATACTAGATTACACCAGTATCTGTCTATATTTCTGAGATAAGGTATTATGTACATTATTTATATTATTCGGACTATTGACGCCATATTTATTACAACGTTTCAGTCGTTGTACGCTCCGGCCTTCTTCAGGTGGTTGGAATGTCGAACTTAACCCTTTATTTCGCTCACTGGGGTAGACTGTTCTAGTTCCAGGTGCCATTTTTAATGGATGTCAGTTATCGATTATCTCCTGTTAATTCCCCTCTGCAAGATGGTGCCATTGATTCAATGTAGTTGTTCCACCCCAGGTCAGTAGAGAGCGTAAGACCAAGCAGGCGCAGAGCGACGCTCTCATGGGGTATCAGCCATTCTGATAGGAGGTATGAAGAGTTCTGATAGGCGTTCGTACACATGAGCAAGTCGTATCTTGGACTGATAATTTTGCTGATGACCATGCATTGTCTTCTTTCAACGACCGAAACATTGTGAGTATAATAAACAATATACATTATTTACATTATTCGAACTATTGTCCTAATTTTTATTTTCATTTATTACAACGTTTCGGCCGTTGTACGCTCCAGCCTTCTTCAGGTGGTTGGAATGTCGAACTGAACCCTTTATTTCTCTCACTGGGGTAAACTGTTCTAGTTCCACGTGCCATGTTTAATGGATGTCAGTTATCAGTTATCTCCTGTTAATTTCCCGCTGAATGTTCTCCAATGCCTTAACCGGGTATTGAACTCACACTCTTTGGATCCTGTCATTGGATCAAACCAACGCCTTTATCCATTGTGCCATGTGTCCTCAAGGACACATGGCACAGTGGATAAAGGCCGGAGCGTACAACGGCCAAATCGTTGTAATAAATATGGCGACAAAGATGAGGACAATAGTCCGAATAATGTAAATAATGTAGATTACAGAAATTCAAAATGACAGCCATTGTGGAATAAGATTGTCTTAATAAATTCCAATTCTTATTCTTAATATTTGAACAAATCATTACGTGTAATTGACGAAGTTTTTAATCGGATTAATTTTATGTTGCTAAGATTATCGAATTATGAATTCTGTTAAATAGGGTACAATAAAATTTGTATTTTATATGAAAATTAACATGTAGTAGAGTGGGGTGGCGTATTATAGATATGGAGGGGCGTATTATACTGGGGAATCCCAAACACCGGTACCAGTTGTTACTGTTTTACCTTCGTTAATTTTAATGAAGTTGAATATAATAATTGATTGAAGTCGAATTCAGCATGATATTAAACGACTGTATCTTATTTAAAATATTAGTTGTCATTCTTAGATTTTCTTTGAAATTATTTTTCAACACTGTAAAATCATTAAAACTGTACATGTGTTTATGAATTGCAATTAATCGAGTGATTTCTTCAAGTCGTTGCTTTCCTTCGCGGGTTCCTTAAACGGTAGTCAAGCTGCAGATTTTTGTATTTGTATCTTGAGCGGCTTTATAGAAACAGCTGAAGCCGTCATTACCGCAAATTCTACATCATCTGAAGAAATATTTATAAATTATAATGTTTTTTCTTGCACGCTGAATCTTGAACCTAGACATAAAAATCGACTTTTCCTTGGATGTCCACGGTCATTTGTTATTGAAAACTACCGACTACTAAAAAAAAAACAAAAAAAAAACGTTATGGAAGAGAAAAGGCCTGTTATATTTTTTTATCGTCAGCACATGTGAATTTATCTGGACAATTTCATAGCCGATACCATCGACCGCTGAGACGTGTTATCTACGCTTAAATTATACAGATTCTGGTCAGTAAATCGGTGAGCAAACAACAGATGCATACGGCTACTGGGACAGGTGATAATAGATTGTGGCAAGTAGATTTGCTTGGGCTAAGGGTTAAAATGCCGCAAGCCACATGCTGCTGACTATTAAAAATAAGGAAGATAAGCTTTTACTGCCCCCATCAAAAATAAGAGTAGATAAATAAATAAAGCGAAACAACTCGCATGTTACGCAAACAAAGGACTATCAATGCACCTGTGTGAAAGTCTCTTTTCCCCACACGCGACGGATCGTGTCAACGGATAACAATGGTCCCAGCCAGAATTCCATCGGGGCTAAAATGAAATATAACGTGCTTACTCCGTGGTGGGGGCGTCCTCTAAGTAGAACCCCTTCTATGGGGGAGGCAATGCTTAATCGTTGATGCTTCAGGCCTCCCCGAAGAGTAAATGCTGCGATTTGGTCCCTTGGCCTACTTTAAATTCGATTGGGTGTGTGGTTAAGTAACTGAGAAGCCATACCGGCGTCTTTAGGCCAGACGGTCCGACTTTTGAGCACTCTGTGTCCATCAGCTGCTACTTCGAGCCAATCGTTAATTTATCCTGCCTTTGACGGTCGAACTAAAAAGAATGATTTGAATAAATTACTCAGCTCGAGCGGCTGTTAACGTACGAAGTGTAATTGTATTTTTAAACACAATAAATAAATTAATGTACAAAGTAAATGCTGACAACCGCTCGCGCCGACCAAGAATCATTTTGAAAATAAATAAATCCATTACATTCACTTACGTACAAATAACTTTGAGAAACGTTAAATTTTTATATATAATAATTTATTATGTTATTTACATTATTCGGACTATTTTCCTCATCTTTGTCGCCATATCTATTACAAGGTTTCCCCCGTTGTACGCTCCGGCCTTCTTCAGGTGGTTGGAATGTCGAACTGAACCCTTTATTTCGCTCACTGGGGTAGACTGTTCTAGTTCCACGTGCCATGTTTAATGGATGTCAGTTATCAGTTATCTCCTGTTAATTTCCCGCTGAAAGCTCTCCAATGCCTTAACCGGGTATTGAACTCACACTTTTGGGGTACTGTCACTGGAGCTAACCAACGCCTTTATCCACTGTACCATGTGTCCTTGAGTCTACCCCAGTGAGCGAAATAAAGGGTTAAATTCGACATTCCAGCCACTTGAAGAAGGCCGGAGCGTACAATGGGCGAAACATAGTAATAAAAATGGCAACAAAGATGAGGACAATAGTCCAAATAATGTACATAATACCTCTTCTCAGAAATATAGACAAATAATTTATTATCATTAAATTTTTATGGCATGGGTAGCGTTTTGTAGGTTTCCCTTGGGAGAATGTGGGATTATGGTGTACTGTTATAGTGGAATACACCTATTCTTTAGTGAATAGACTCTCCCACCTATAATAAATAGGAGTAGTATGAGGAACAAGTCAGGCGCTCAGGGGAGTGGGTCAGTCAGTCGATGTCGGGCAACCGTTAGTCGGATATTAAATTATCAGCCACCACAACTAGATTACTGCGTCATTACCTATTATATCAAGTTACTAACGTTTTGTACGTCGAACCTATTTTAGGACCGACTGAGTACAAATACAAGCCTCCACTGTGAAACCACTCTACAACATGTATGGAGGATTGATTGGTGACGGAACAGTTTTTATGGTGAATGTGGAAATTGTAATGTGTAAATGGGTCGTAAATTAGATTAGCAAGATTTAGATAGTGATAACCAGCCTCAACCCCTCCCTTTTTGGCCTTGTGCCGTAATTGTATTTTAAATACAATAAATAACAATAACATTGAGAAAGGTTAGATTTTTATATATAATAATTTATTATCATTAAATTTTTATGTCACGGCGTTTTGTAGGTCCCCCTGGAGAGGATGCGGTATTGTGGAGTATATGGGGATTGATTGTTAACGAGTTTTTATGTTGAATGCGGAAATTGTAATGTGTAAATGGGTTATGAGTCGAATTAGCTAGGTATAAGACAGTAAGTGAGGAACCGCATCAATCCCTCCCCTTTTTCGGCCTCGTGCCATATTTGTATGTAAAGGTACAATAAATACAAACAACCTTGTGCAAGGTGTGAAACCGTCTCTTTTCCCCCTAGTTATAGATAAACAGCAGTACAGAATGGACCCTATAGCCTTGGTTGGTAACCAGTCTAGAAAAAGCAAAATTCAAAAGCTGGGGTGGGGGCCGTTGGAGACATTGTGGCGCACAATGAGCCACAATTCAGTATTCGTTTTCTTTTTCGAAAAGTGCGGTTGGTTCTGAAAAGCCACCACGATTATTAGAATATCTATGGGGGTAGTCTGGCTGTTCAGTTTTAATAATTGGATTGGGCCGGCTCAGTATTCCGACCAACCTGTTCGGCTTGCTTATTGCACTTACAACATTTCGGAGGTTTTACCATACGACCTTTTTCAGGTGACTGTCATCATACTTGTTAACCTCTATAGATTTTCGAACTGAACACTTTATTAAATCAATGGAAGTCGATTGCCCTTATTCCCCTTTCTACGCTCAGAGGATAAAAATCATATCAGTTAATATTTTCAGTCTTATATGATTGATATGTCACTTGTTCATGTCTTTCACTGGATCAGAATTTGTAAAGAAAATAATGCTGAAAACATTTCAGCAAACCCTCGTATTTTTACCATATATATATATATATATATATATATATATATATATACACACGCTCTATCTCTGATATTGAGCACTTTATCCTATAAATATAGCACACCTTAAGTGTATATTTCAATATATATATATATATATATATATATATATATATATATATATATATATATATTTTTTTTTCCACTTGCCTGAGGTCGAAACCCAGTTTGTTTGGCATTTTAGCCTTTTCTTAAATATCTTTGCTCTACATAGTCGATTTTGAATTTTGTATTGAGCACATTTTGTTGTTTATATCTTTTAGGCGCGGTTGTTTTCAGACTTCCTTTTACTTCCTCTCTCTCTCTCTCTCTCTTTATATATATATATTAGGTTGGTGCAAAAATAATGACGTAATAATGTCGTTTTTTGACGTTAAAAAATACATCAAAAAACGACATTATTACGTCATTATTTTTGCACCAACCTTATATATATATATATATATATATATATATATATATATATATATATAAAAATAAATATAAATATAAATAAATAAAAAATTATCTTGTTTAAACATACTCATATTGGAGTACAAGATCTTTTTGTTTTTTTAATTAAACAGTATTTTTTATACAACTACATCTACCCAGCTGAACATTCGAGAAATCTTGTCAGAAAAATATGCGTACTTCGGAAGGATTCGAACTTACAACCGCAATGGGGAATCATCGTTAAATATGACGTGCCTAACCGTTCGGCCACGTAGGATTTAAGGTCAAACAGTGGATGTTCCGTCAGAAAGAGTGTACTCAAAACACTATTCGGGCTTTGGAATTGGACAAAAAATATGTTTAATTAAAAAAAACAAAAAAAAAAACAGAGCTTCTATTCGAATATTAATGTCCAGCAAAAATAATGTTTAGACAAAATAAATTATATATATATATATATATATATATATATATATATATATATATATATATATATATATATATATATAATAAAAGTATGGATAGATAAATAGATAGATATATACATGCATACAAAAATACAGAAATAACAGGCTGAGCTAACTATCAGATAGATAGATAGATAGATAGATAGATAGATAGATAGATAGATAGAATGAACAAAGATAGGTTGATATGAAAGTAGGTAGGAAAACATCTGAATATCGACAGATTAGAATTAAGAAGGCAGTAAATAGAGACCGTAATGATTTGAGAGAATGAGAGAGAGAAGAGACAGAGAAAAAGAGAGAAAGAGTGGCCGGAATGAAGAAAAAATAGAAAAAGAATGACAAAAAAAAACAAAAAAAAAAACAAAACAAAAAACAAAACAAAAAACAAAACAAAACAAAAAACGACAACAACAGAGATATGGACCGGGAACCTGTATAAATGATAAAACAAAAACAAATACCGGCTTATTCATTATGATTGTAGCTTTTTTTTTTTTTCGCCTGTCATTGCAGGTTAGATTTCCTACACAGACTACCAACCGACCAACCTTCCTGTCCTATTTCGCTGACATTGCTGACACTAGTCTGACGAGTTTTGCGATCAACAAATGCGCGGCAAGAAGACGCGTGTGTGGCGTGTGCGGCGCGTGCCTCGTCACACGCGCGGATAAGGACGCAACCAGGAAGTGTCGAGCGGCGTTGGGCTTACCAGCAAGGTAAATAGATCTGTCAAATAGAGTTTGACTTCTGGCTGAGGTTGTTTATATCATCACTTAGCACTAAAGCTCTAGCTAGAGAAAGGCATGAATTAACCTTTCCCTGCATTCTGTACAAGTTATATTTTATCTAGACAACAGGTCAGCAATGAAAACTGAATCAGCAAACCGAGTTCGAATTTCGGTTGGTGTCGTTTATATCATCATTTAGCACTAGAGCTCTAGCTACAGAAAGGCGTGAATTAACATTTCCCTGCACTCTGTACAATAGTTATATTATATCTAGATAATAAATAAGTCAGCAATGAAAACTGAGTCAGCAAATCGAGTTAGAATTTCAGCTAAGTAGGTTTATATTACTTGGTTGTAAAGCTCTAGCTAGAGAAAGGCATGAATTAACCTTTCCCTGTGTTCTATACAATAGTTATATTTAGACAATAGGTCAGCAATGAAAACTGAATGACAAACCTATTTTGAATTTCAGCTGAGGTTGCTTATATCATCACTTAGCACTAAAGCTATAGCTGGAGAAAGGCATGAATTAACCTTTCCCTGCGCTCTATGCAATAGTTATATTACATATGGACAATAGGTCAGCAATGAAAACTGAATCAGTAAATCGAGTCCGAATTTCGGCTGAGTTTGTTTATGTTTACTTAGACGTAGTGGTCTGGGGAAAGGCATGAATGTAAATCTCCCTGTACTCTGTTCACTCGCTATATATCTTGACAAAAAAGATCCATCAAAATGAGTTCGAATTGCATTGATGTCTTTTATATTAATACATTTGGAAAAGTCATGAACCCACTTTTTCCTGCGCTAGCGACAACTTGAAAAATATACCTTGTTTTGTTACAATGTTAGGTAAATCGAACATCCTCCTGTCGATATCGGTGGGTAGCTTCCGGGGTCATGATGATTTTCTAATCGTAGCTTAGACGTGACGCAGGGCGAAAAACACAGGGCATCCGGTGAGGATCGAACTCACTACTCGGTCGTAATTGTTCTAGCGAGATAAGCTTGCTACCCATTACCCTATGTCAAGAGGCCCGCTTCCGGTGTTATGCACAGCTAAATCGAAAAGTGGACAAAAAGATAAGTCTTATGAAAACTAGTCTTCTTCTCTCGTTGAAACAACAATGCTAAGACAAAAACACAGGAAAAAAATCTCGCCTTTAGACCGAGAGGAAGAGAAATAGGATGAATAATTAGAAGACAATGCGCAGGTTTCAACCTCTGTTGCGGGCAGATGTAGCTTAACACCAGATAGTACCTCTCCTTCTGGCAGGGGCTGGGTTTACTGACTGGTGCCCGTATCCAAAATATCCTGTTCTTTGCCGCTCTAAGCAATGTTTCTCTTTTGACTATATCTCCCAATCCTTATTCTGCCAATCATTTGCCCTTGCTCGTTGGATAGATTATTCGCTGTTTTCCTCTTGCCTTCAATAGGCCATGTGAGTATCAACTTCTCCAGTCCCTCTTTTTTCATTATAGACTGTGGGCATTTCAATTGTCACTTTCAAATTTTAAGTCCTTTTATTTTTGTTTCCATTTGCCTTAAAAATTCGTCATTACTCATAGACTTTGTCCATGACATTCTCAGCATCCTTCTGTAGAGTCACATCACTGTTGCGTCAAGTCTCTTTTTCATCCATGGGTAAAGTGTCCATATAGAAGGACTGGTACTATATCACAGTTCTCTACTCATTTTTTTGTTTCTAACGATATTTTTGTTTCCTATTACTTTGCTCAGCTTTTGGGAGGTATCTTTCGTATTCCCATTGCACATTGGAATTTCGATGTCGCATTTTCTCTCCTCTGTTAAAATATTTCCTTGATATTTAAATTTTTGTACTTGTTTGATTTCCATGTTTCCAAATTATTTTTCGCCTCTTGGACTATTACCTTAACCGAGAACTATACATTCTTTCTTCTTACAATTGAATTTAGTCCTTTCTTCTGGCTATCCTTTACTACTTTCTGGGAGAGTTCTTGTAGTTCCCTTTCTACATATTCTATGTTCTTAATACTGTGGCCGCCAATAATGATTCCCGATAGAACTTATAATTCTCTAAGAATCACCTCCAGTGAGAAAACCCATTTTTGTCTTATGCCTATTTCATCAGACCCTCCAAGCAATCTACGTTAAAAAATTGAAACCAACACTGAATAGAATCAGCTACAAATACTGTAATGATGTCCTAAAATGCCTATAAAAGAACATTGTTCATCTGTAATGCGCTCTTGACCATGATATTCCAACATAAAAGAAAAAACATTCCATAGTGGATAAATTTTTCACATTCTAATGAATGTTAAAGCATAACTGTCGGCCATTGCATTTAAACGCAAAAAGAAAAAAAAATTAGTAATGGATAACTACACATTTTTTTGCCTTACCCTCAGAAAGAGATGGAAAGTACTTAGGAAAATAAAAGTGATTTTCACTGTTACAATGCATTTCTTACATCATTTGATACACGGAAAAAATATTCGTGAATATGAACGGATTATGCTAAAAATAAGCTGACATAATGTTTTTAATTTATTTTATCAGGCATAAAGAGAATTTGCTGCCTAAATACACAAACATTTCCATTTTTTATATTTACTGAATTCATTTTGTATTCATACGCAGGCGGATGAAGAATATTCACTAATATATATACTTGAGTATTTAGTTATGGGAATTACAACGACTTGCATTTAAGATCATAATGAGTTGACCAAGTGTTTGCGTGCTAAAGATATTCGCGTAGAAGAGACTGTATGACAATCGATGTACATTCGTTTCACACACACGCGCCAGGAGTTCCAAGCCTTATCGCGGCTCAATTCTCACAAATATAAATACAGTTCGACTTCTGTTATCTGTGATTCGGCACATATTTTAATCGGCCGCCATTAGTTTATTGAGCAGCTACGAAGGCAGCGTCACATGTTGTATACAACATTCCGCAGTAACCGACAGCAGTGTTTTGGTGATAGGGTCTTTCTCATTTGTTATATATAGCTGCATATTTACTCATTTAATAAGTATATATATATATATGTTTTGGTTTTAGGCTTTTCATAGCATTTGTATTACTTGAAACAATAAAAGATATTTTTGGAATCATTAATCGTTCGAGCCCAGCGTTTCTAAACAATTTTAACTCTCATGCCTGAGCCCTTGAGTCAAAATTCGCAAATAATTGGTATGTAATGTTTCACGGTAAATAGTTACAAGTGTTTACACACCGTTCAACCGGTAACTGAGTATTAAGTTATTTTTCTCTACCACTGTTCAACCAGTGACTGGGTATTACGTCATTTTTCTTCACCGCTGTTCAACCAGTGGCTGGACATTACGTCATTTTTCTTTACCACCGGTAAAGCGGTGGTCAGCGCTCAAAGGGTTAATAATTATTTTATTTCCTGTTTTAAGTTTTATTCTACCTTTGATAATACCGTAATATATGTGGAATGAGCTTACAAGACTATGTTTAGATTTCTGTCATCCGGAATTTTCTGCGGTTCAGTAGGAGACCTGGACACAAGGGTGCCGGATTAAAAAGGTTATGATTTATCTTCGAAATAAGATCGGTCAGCTTTAATATTTATGTATCTGAGAGTGTTTAAATCGTGAAGAGTCTATGTTGACACCCCACCCCGCGCAAAATTCTGAATAAAAATGCCAAAGGAACAAAAAACCAAGCAAACAAATATTGTTACGTAGCACGTGTCCTTTGTCGCATTATGAATGGAAAATGAAAAGAAAAAAAAGAAAGAGAACGTGATATCAAAAATAAAAGAAAAAAGAAAGAAACATTTTGAGAACGAATAAAACAAGGAAACATGAAAAAGAAATAAACATACCATTTGAAAGAAAAAAAGAAACACTATGAAAAAAAAGAAACAAGCAAACATTATGTGAAAGAAACAAACATTGTATGTGAAAGAAAAAACATTATGAGAAAGGAATGAAAGAAAAAAGACACATTATGTTAAAGAAAAACATTATGAGAATGAAAGAAAGAAACATTATGAGAATGAAAGAAAGAAACATTATAAGAACGAAAGAAAGAAATATTATGAGAATGAAAGAAAGAAACATTATAAGAAAGAAAGAAAGAAATATTATGAGAATGAAAGAAAGAAACATTATAAGAAAGAAAGAAACATTATGAGAATGAAAGAAAGAAACATTATAGGAACGAAAGAAAGAAACATTATGAGAATGAAAGAAAGAAACATTATAAGAACGAAAGAAAGAAACATTATGAGAATGAAAGAAAGAAACAGTATAAAAACGAAAGAGAGAAACATTATCAGAATGAAGGAAAGAAGCATTATGAGAATGAAAGAAAGAAACATTATAAGAACGAAAGAAAGAAACATTATAAGAAAGAAAGAAAGAAAGAAAGAAAAGGAAAAAATAAATTTTCAAATAAAAATGTTCAATCTTGATTCATTCGTTTTGTTGTTACTTTCTTCATGAACCCCTGAGAAAGATCGAAGAAGCGACCGGTCAAACGCTAAAGACGATATGATTAATACTCTGAACAAAATTCAGAAGGATAATGATTCAGCTGAAAATAAAAGAAACAGAAGAGACTAACATGGCAGTGAGCGGATGAGAAAGAGTAGGTGAAAGAATAGAATAGAGAAAATGAAAGAGAAAGAGAGAAAGATAGGGCAAAAGAGCGTGAAGAAGAGAGAGAGAGAGAGAGAGAGAGAGAGAGAAATATGGAAAGAGGTTTATATTTAAAAAAAAAAAAAAGGAACGAAAGCCTATTCAGAATGACAATAGTAGAGAGTCGTAATGAAGAACTATGGAAGGAAGGAATGAGGAATAAACTAACGAATGGAGGTATAAAACTATCAACAAAGTAGCTGGCAGGCGCCTTGTGAAACAAACGAAGGGGGGAGAGGCTGTTATTTGAGTATTTAAATCAGGGGAGACAAAGATTCGGATTGAGGAAGATATCTGAAATGTGTGTGTGTATTGGCAGGGTATAATGAGATTTTAAATGATCCGGTGTGAATAAGTTTGAAAAAGAAAAAAAGTAGATCGGAGAGAAGAGAAACACAAACATATATCAGGGGAAAAAGAGAATGAGAAAAAAGAAAGAAAGAAAGAAAGAAAGAAAGAACGAACGAAAGAACGAAAGAAAAAAAGAAAGAGAAAAGACAGAAAGAAAGAAGGCAAAAGGATAGATCTAGAAGAGGAGTGACTAAAAAGAAAGAAAACACGAGAGAAATAAGAGGATTTGAGACAAAGAGAGTGAAAAGAAATTTAAGAAGTGTGTGTGAAAAAGAAAGAAAGAAAGAAAGAAAGGTAGGTAGGTAGGAATGTAGGTAGAGTGGGAAAAACAAATGAAATCATTATAAATTTAAAAAGAGAAAGAGTCAAGGAAAAGTGTGAAGAGAAAAAGAGAAGGAAAACGAGAAAAATGTAAAATAGAATAAATACAAGAATAAAACTTCTTTTTTTTAAATAGATATGGACATACTAAGATATTAGGTTGGTGCAAAAATAATGACGTACTAATGTCGTTTTCTGACGTTAAAAATACGTCAAAAAACGACATTAGTACGGCATTATTTTTGCACCAACCTAATATATATGAAGAGACTAGGTTAGATAGATAGATAGATAGATAGATAGATAGATAGATAGATAGATTGATGGATGGATAGATAGATAGGCAGTCGGACACATCGCCATAATATTTTGAGGGGGGAAGGCTTTTAAGAATTTACTGTTTATAAAATAAAATTAGTTTACATCATTTTCACGAGGTGACAAAATGATTTTATCCTCAAACTTTTATTGTGATGTGCTTGAAAAGAGATAGATAGATAGATATATAGATAGATAGATAGATAGATAGATAGATAGATAGATAGATAGATAGATAGATAGATAGATAATAAACAGACTGAAATAGAAACAGAATGAGCTAGATAGATAATGAACGCACCGAGGTAGATAGCTAGAAACAGAACAAGATAGATAGATAGATAGATAGATAGATAGATAGATAGATAGATAGATAGATAGATAGATAGATAGATATGATATTAATCGAGGGACAAACATTCTGTAAATGATGAGAAATAGATAAATTGCGAATCATGTAAAGTAAAATGAAAACTAAAGGGAAAGAGGTTAAGGGTTGAAATGGATGATTTAATGAGTGGGATAAAGAGAAGGAGTAAAAAAAGCGAGAGAGAAAGAGAGTAGTCGTATGTCATTTTAACAGAAAGAATCACTAACTGATTGCGTAGTGTTGGGTACTCACAAATATCATTTTTTTTTTTTAATGGCCGGGAACAGGTACAAAGAAAAAAGAAGAAAAATAAAGAAAAAACAAAAGAGTTAGGGATAATAATTCGGAAGCTAGAAAGAAAAGAAGACAAAGAGAGAAATGAAAAAAAAAACTAACAAATAAAACAGAAAGGAGGCGTCGATATCGATAGTGTGAGAGACTGAAAGGATCTGCCAGGCTTGCGCGGCGGCTGTGGAGTATGCGAATATCGGGGTGTCTGGCCGTATAAAGGAACTTAGCGAGTGAATTATCCTTTCTAAGTGGAGAGAAAAATATTGTAAATGTAAAAAAAAAAAAATAATAAAAGGGGGGGAAGAAAAATAATGAAAAAAAGAAATGAATAAATAAACAAAGGAACGAAGGAAGGAAGGGATATATGAATGAATGAAACGAAATGAAAGAGAAAGAAAGAAAAACATTTTCCAGGACGACTTCGAACGAAACGGTGCGTACGGCATGATGTATCGTAAGCGACATTGATTTTACAAAAGGGACACATATCTACTTCAAGAGGAACTCTCCGGACAAAGGACGTTTGTGGACACTGGTCGAATAAGTAAGAACGAGGATTTTTTTTCATGCATTTTACCTTCAATCTCTCTCTCTCTTTCTCTCTCTCTCTCTCTCTTTCTCGCTTTCCCTCTGTTGCAGATACACATACACTACCTATTTATATACCTCACACATACACACACCCACACAGTAACAAGTGTACAGACGGAAATTACGATTTGGCCGATAATTGAAGTAAGACATCCCGAACAGCAGATCATTAAAACTGATAGATAGATAGATAGATAGATAGATAGATAGATAGATAATGAACAGACTGAAATAGATAGAAGCAGAATAAGATAGATAGATAGATAGATAGATAGATAGATAGATAGATAGATGAACAGACCGAGATATACAGACTAAGATAGATAGATAGATAGATAGATAGATAGATAGATAGATAGATAGATAGATAATGTAGGAATGACAATCAACACTGCCTGTTTTGCACCTGAAGCAACATTCAGACCATTAAACTGAATATGGTATGGAAGCGTAACACACTCATAAAAACAGGTTCACACATGTATAACGCACACATTCAGTTAAATAGTTATTCGGCTATAATTAATGTGTTTATTCATAGATTTGCGTTTCAGCAACCACGAGACTGCATGCTCACATCAAAAAGTACAGTTATATTAAAAAAAAAAAAGAAGCTCCACTTTTGTGCTCCATTAACAATGACTCTTTAAAACTTTCTCTCGACTGTTTTCACGGAAAACTAAAGTTGCATCTTTTAACCTTTTTTAAACACACACACCCTCACTCACGCACACACATCTAGATGTAAATATATAATACCGACAAACAAATTGTGTGTGCATATTTGTATATTGTGCATATATATATATGTATATCATAGATTTCATCAATATTTACATTCACGTAAGTGAATTATCTAAATGCAACATCTTTCTATATAGCACCCACTAATTAAACCCAATTCTTTTTATAAATACACATACAAGTATATACGCACATATATATATATATAGCAATAAATAAAATTAAATGGGGAACTTATTTCATTTTATTTTGTACTATCAATGCTCTATCTCTTAATATTAAGCACTTTTATTACAAAGACCACTCACCCTAAGAACGTTATCTTCCAACTTTTTTCTTTCTTTTTGGTTCCAAAATATACTCTTTTCTTTTGTTATATATATATATATATATATATATATATATATATACATATATATACATATGTGTATGTGTGTTTGTGTGTGTGCGTGTAGATATGTAATATGTAATAGAGAGAGATGGCAAGAGAAAGAGAGAGAGAGAGAGAGAGATAATGTCACATGCGTACGCTTCTTTAGAGGCATCATGTCAAGCACGTGGATACTAGGTAAGTTTGTAATTTTCTCGTTTTTACATGTTTTCTTCCATAACGAATGTACTTATATTTCAATAGCAATCTTTTACCGTCTAAAAAAACGTGTTACAAGTACTTTGTGACAGAAGCTGTAATCTTGCTCAATTCAAGCACGATTCCCTATCGTCAGCTTCGATCATTTTTTCTTTTTTTTTTTTTTACTTTCGTTCGGGATATAACTGTAAAGCTGAGTAAGTTGTGCCTTTTCATCTTTCTGTTTACAATGAAGCACACTTAATATTGAATAAGTTTACCCTGATGCGGTACAAGGCCAATATAAACAGAAGTGAGGATATGAAGAATGTGCTACGCCTGGATTCAAAGAAAATTCTTTCATTTTACCTCACCTGTACGGGTGAGAATAAATTCACTGTTTCAACCAAGAGAAGAAACACGAAATGTGCGTGAATGTACTTATGATTGATCTATATGTATATTCTTGTGTGAATGTGTATGCAAGCACCATTTTCGTGTCTACATGTGTGTACGTACGCACGCACTTTAATAGAAAATTCAAAGTATATATATATATATATATATATATATATATATATATATATATATATATATATATATATAGTAAGGGCAACAAATCAAAGTGGCATATAATCAAAGTGGATCCTATTTAATAAAATATTAAAAATGACCAACAAAAAGAGTTCAATGTATTTATTATTACAGAGCGGAATTTATAGACAATAAAATACAAAATCGCATTATTTTTATTTATTCCAGATATGGGGTGATTTTGCATTTGATTGTGTGCGTACACACACACACACACACACACATATATGTATGTATGCATGTTTAAAATATGTATACAGAGATGAAAAGCAATATATATATATATATATATAGACACAAAAGTAAGTATACAGTAATAAAAACAGCATATATATATATATATATATATATATATATATATATACATATATGCAAAGTAGGTATACAGTAATGAAAAACAATATATATATATATATATATATATATGCATATATGTATGCATGTATATATATATGTGTGCAAAAGTAGGTATACAGTAATGAAAAGCGACACATATATATATATATATATATACATATATATATGTATATATTGTTTTTCATTACTGTTAACCCACTTTGCATATATCTATATATCTCTCTCTCTCTCTCTCTCTCTCTCTATATATATATATATATATATATATATATATATATATATATATATATATATATATATGTATACATATGTATACTTTAATGAAAAACAAAGCAAAAAAGGTTTTATTCTTGTATTTATTCTATTTTACATTTTTCTCGTTTTCCTTCTCTTTTTCTCTTCACACTTTTCCTTGACTCTTTCTCTTTTTAAATTTATAATGATTTCATTTGTTTTTCCCACTCTACCTACATTCCTACCTACCTACCTTTCTTTCTTTCTTTCTTTCTTTTTCACACACACTTCTTAAATTTCATTCTTTTTTTCTTTTTTTCTTTCTTTCTTTCTTTCTTTCTTTCTTTCTTTCTTTCTTTCCTTCTTTCTTTCTTTCTTTTCATTCTCACTCTCTCTCTCTCCAGTCTTTGTAAATATTGTTTTTTTATTACTGTTAACCTACTTTGCATATATATATATATATATATATATATATATATATATATATATATATATATATATATATATGCATGTATACATATGTATACTTTAATGAAAAACAAAGCGTGCACACAAAACGTATTGTATTGATTATACAAACATATTAATAATAAATATATCAATCAGTCAAATACTTAAATTATTTGCCCCCCTGTCATTGATTCGATTCTCTTTATCTCTAATTAACATTATTTTTTATTAAAAAATAAAAATTATCATAAAAATATTATGATAAATATTAGAAAATATTAGAAATTATTTAACGAATTAAATGAATTCTAAAACCACTATTATGATGCTAGTAATACTGTCACAAAACTTACCTTATATATACTTTTGCAGCCCTCCTTGTATATATATATATATATATATATATATATATATATATATATATATATATATATATATATATATATATGTAGAGAGAGAGAGAGAAAGAGAGAGATAGAGAGATAGATAGATAGATATAGAGACAGAGAGATTTGGAGAGAGGGGGCAAGAGCGCGAGGGAAAGCTAGAGAGAGATATTTAATCAAGCATGGTAACACGGAGAGTAATGAACACATTTTGATGCAATTCATCAATAACAAACAACAGTATACTTCAACAACAATTTATCTAGTATGGCACAAGGCTACATATGAGAGCACCCAGTGATGGCATAACTCTCTATATGCGAAAATATTCTCTTGTCTTCAGCATATCTTAGTTTTGAAAAAGAACGAATTCTCCACAAGGGCGAGGACACACTGTAATTAATAATTTTCAATCTACTATGAATTTTATGATTGGTTTCTTTTTTACGGTTTATCAACCTTTTTCTGTTTTTTTTTAAAGTCAGAAAATATTATTAAGTTGTAAGAATTTTTTTGCGATAATAATGATTTACTGAAGAAGTCCTGCTAATTAAGCCATAGTTGGGTGGAGTAGAAGAGGTGAATTCATACCTTTTCAATGGATATTTGCTTGTTAAAAAATATAAGAAACCTGACTGGAAATGGAACACGGGTTTCCAATTCCGAGCAGTTATCCATTACACCACCCGCACATCCAAGCTTATATCACCTGATATTCCCAAACGGTCATTTAGGTATTGACCTGGATCCACGTTGTTTAACTTCGTCTATAAATGGAACTAATGAAAACTACTCATCTGTGTAGTCAGGCACAAGGCTATTATAAAAGAGGACTAAAATTACTCTGCTTTTTCTCACGCTGAAACAGAAACCTTGAAATATTGAAAATGCCTGTCTTATTCAGGCAAAAGGCTGTAATCTTTGGGCATCGAATGAGGTTAAACTGTCAGCGAGATAAGTGTGATAGCCACTAGGGTATAGATGCATTGTAGATATTTACCAAGTATATTTGACCGGGGCTCCCAATCGTACTACACATGCAATGTTTGATTAGAATTGTAGGATAGATATTGATGTATGGCAGGCGCCAAAGAATAATGAAGCATGTTTATTGAAAGAAGTTGATTGCATTTAATTAAATATTAAAAAAAAATATATTTATAAATTCCTAAATAAATAAATTGATAAATACTTGAATAAAAGCGCTTGTATTGTAAACATATAATAAGTTATGTTATTCTGATACAGACAGTAAAAGGAAAATAGAGGTAAGACTATTTTGCGCCAGACTTAAAGGGATCTTAATAAATTTTCGACTTTGTATCTTATAACCTAATACATGATGTCATCGACTTGATTTCGAGCAAGGACATCGCTTGATATGGGCAGCATGGATATGGCTTTTTTTTTTTAGTCCGTTGAGGGTCTTGCATTCTCTTGTTTAAATGTGGCAACAATGGACTTCGTTTGCAGTCGTTGTTATATTAATATTTTGGTTAACTTTCAAATTTCGTCTTAGTCCACCAACTGGATAAAGTTTTTTTTTTCTTTCTATTTACTGCCGGTAGAAATGCTACATAAAGTGTAGTGAATTTCTTTTATCTATGGCTGGCATATTTGATGATATTTTTTTAGTCTGTCTTAGGTAGACGCAACCATATTCATGAAAACATTAAAATTCTGTGACAACATTTTGAGGGAAATTAAAATCATGACCCTTACAATCATCTCTCTTGAAATTCTCATTCTCAATATGATTTTCACACACACACAAAGGCACACACACACACACACAAAAGTGGTAATTTACTTTTTATAGGTTTTACGTTTATGACGTAAGTTTTTGGTGCATGCATATGTGACTTATATATATTTATTTACTTATATATTTACTTCTCTTAGTTTCTACCGTTCTCTTCGAAGTGTTCCATTTAAACGAAGTGAATGATATCACAAAATGCACTGGTCACAGAAACAGGGGCATAAATGTTTGCACGTGCTGTTCCTTTTCTGGTAATATTACGTATATATATATATATATATATATATATATATATATATATATATATATATATATCTGTGTAATACATAAAAGGTTAATGGTCAGAGTTGAATCAGACTAGGAAAGAGTAGTATTCAAAAGTGTCCAATACACAAATGAAAAAATAAAAGTAAAAATAACATGTAGAGCATTAAACTTTCAAAATCAGGAGGTCAGTTGAATCCTCTACCTTGGTTTTAACCTGATGATACCCTAAAGTTCAAACCAAGGTAGCGGATTCAACTGACCTCCTGATTTTTAAAGTACATATATATATATATATATATATATATATATATATATATATATATATATGAGTATATATATATATATATATATATATATATATATATATATATATATATATATATATATATATATATAGTTTATGAAAAATTAGGTAGTCCATATGGGTAAACCCAATTAGGATAAAATCCAGAGAGCTCAATGTAAATCCAGAGCAAATAATTTAAATAAAAACAGACCACTTTAAGGATATATATATATATATATATATATATATATATATATATATGTGTGTGTGTGTGTGTGTGTGTGTGTGTGTGTGTGTGTGCTTTCAAAATCAGGAGGTCAGTTGAATCCTCTACCTTTGTTTTAACCTGATGATACCCTAAAGTTCAAACCAAGGTAGCGGATTCACCTGACCTCCTGATTTTTAAAGTACATGCATACACACACACATATATATATATATATATATATATATATATATATATATATATATATATATATATATATATATAATGTCTGTGTGTGTACATGATAGGGTACAGAAAATTTCTCTCGTTAGACCCACTTCCCAATAAATGACCAAATTCATGATTATTACAATTTAGCGCATTAGTAAGCTGTGAACTTTTCAGAACCTTTTCAGCCATTAGAATGTGGATCATAGCTTCACACTCGGTTAATAGCTGAATTTCAACTAGAAAAATTCAATGCCTTGAACGATACCCTCGCTGAATTAAGTGCATTGACAAGGAGCTTGTGTTGAGAAAGAAATATCTGTTTATTAAAAGATAAAACTAAATAATTAAAGTAATTCCGACATAGAAAAATGCTGAATGATTTTGTTTAAAAGTCTCGTTATAGTAAAGTTTCCAACCGATAAATGACGTATATAGTTTTATACGCAGAAAATGGCAGTAGAAACGATTGGGCGAAAAAGTCGTACTTTGTTTATTTTGAACGTTTTCAGTGTAAAGCGTCGGCCCACCTAACTGACGAGCATATGTGCAGAGATGGCAGAACGGGGAATGAGAGGGATGGTAAAATGACAAATATTTCTAGGAACTGTAATTGATAGGATGTTAGGGAGAGTAATGATCGTCCAATAATGAAAACACTGAGATAGATAGATAGATAGATAGATAGATAGATAGATAGCAGAATAAGATAGATAGAAACAGAATATGACAGAAAGCAACAGAATGATAGATAGATAGATAGATAGATAGATAGATAGATAGATAGATAGATAGATAGATAGATAGATAGATACAAATAGAATATGATAGAAAGCAACAGAATGATAGATAGATAGATAGATAGATAGATAGATACAAATAGAATATGATAGAAAGCAACAGAATGATAGATAGATAGATAGATAGATAGATAGTAACAGAATAAGATAGACAGACAGACAGATAGATAAATAGATAGATAGATAGATAGATAGATAGATAGATAGATAGATACAAAGAGAATATGATAGAAAGCAACAGAATAAGATAGATAGATAGTAACAGAATAAGATAGATAGATAGATAGATAGATAGATAGATAGATAGACAGATAGATAGAAAATGAAATTAAATGTATGTTTATAAATATTAAAACAGGCTAAAAAGTCAAAAAGTGAGTGTATTTTGGGGGACACACCGTAAATCGTTTCATTACTCTCTCCCTCTCTTTCCATATGTGTATGTATATATGTATGTATGTATGCCAGTCTAACCCTATGCAAATGTCTTTATCTCTCTTCATTATCTGCCCACATACATATCTAGTAAAATTAATCATATGTCGTGTCTGTACATATTCCATTAGAACGCTCAAATATACAGGCCGTTAGAAGTAAGTCACTGTAAAAATATCTGTCCGGGTATTGGAGAGTTTTAATAAAGAATATCTACCGATTCCGTATATATATATATATATATATATATATATATATATATATATATATATATATAAGCAGGCATATTTTCATTCAAACAGGTTTGGTTAAATTAGTTTTCCTTGTGGCCCATTAAAGTTCGCAGATTAATTTCTTGTTAGCCTTGTTGATTAAGTAAAATACCAAAATATTCTTTCAAATAGTTTTTATTTTCCCAAGAACTTTCAATCTCATGTGAGGCCAGCTTCAGGGGGTTAAGTTGTCTGTGAGCATGTATATCTGTTTGTGTAAATTCAAAACATTTCAAATGTTCGTTTTTACGAATAAATTTTCGTTCGTTTTACGAAGTTATATATATATATATATATATATATATATATATATATATATATATATGTGTGTATGTGTGTGTGTGTGTGTGTGTGTGTGTGTGTTTATTGAATAACTTACATTTGGGCAACAAATTTGTTTTATGCAGGTATTGTGAATGCAAGAGACAATGAAATCACTTAGGATTTTAAATCAACATTTATTGCTTTCTAAACTAGAAGTATCGACCATTTCCTTCCAGTTTAAGGATGTATTGCTTTCTGGTTCAAAATTATGAAAAGTTGATAATCAGCTTTCGTTTTCTGTTAAATTGAACAGCTCATATATATATATATATATATATATATATATATATATATATATATATATATATATATATATATATATATATATAATATCGTTCATATTTAGCTATAAATTCAAATACAAACATTGAATTGAATTAGCTTTGCTATTTATTTGTTTATAAATCGATACCTATATAAATATTTTCATAGTAGCTTACAAATCGGTATTGACGCATATACGCTTACACGCGCACACACGTACACACATTCATATTCACACGCACACTTAACACATCTGGCTATATATATATATATATATATATATATATATATATATATATATATATATATATATATGAAAAATTCGGATATGAATAAAATTACATATTGTCAAAGGCAAAATGAATAAAGACAAAAGAAAAAGGCTAAAAAAAAGTTTTCATTTTATCTTTATTCATATATATATATATATAAATATGTGTGTGTGTGTGTGCGTACACATGTATGTGTGTCTGGGTATAAATTTAACTGTAAAAGGACAATATAAATGAAGACAAAGAGAAAACTTGGGAGGGATTTTATCAAGGCAACATGCAATGATTTTGTTTTGTAACAAGTATTTATTATACAATATAAATACTACAAAATAAAATCTTTGCATTGGCCTTGATAAAGTCTCTCAGAAGAGGAAAGGTGTCGGATAAGTTTACTTTTTGGCTTCATTCATATATATATATATATATATATATATATATATATACGGGGAAAGTTTCAATGAAACTACATTTGATAATGCGTTTGACCTTTGTGTATGCGTATGCTTAAATAATGAAATGTATGTTTTAAATATTCAAAGAGACATATAAGCGTACACACAAATACATACACACGAATTTCTTTCATTCGTTTTGGGATCTGATAAAGCCTAGAAAGGCGAAACGCGTAATGAAATCTAGTTTCAATGAAACGTTTTCCATTTCTCAAATTTCTGAAAAACTTTGTTGGGATTCTCTATCGTATTGGAAACACACACGCACACACATATGTGAGTGTGTGTGCGTGCATATATTTACAATATATATATTAATCGTTTGTAGGACTTATATGGTTTACAGGGAATGAAAGAGAATGAGAAGACCTTATCGTGATGAGAACTGAAGAAAGTAATAATGAAAGAGGATTCAAGAAGACAGATGTTGAATTTAAATTTTTGAAGAGTGTAGGTGACAGGGACAGACATTTTTCAGGTACTTACGCGTGTGTAAAATTAAATGCAAATTCTTTTTTTCTTTGTTTGTTATACAAGTAAACTATTCACACATGTTTTTAAAGTGTTTATGAACTATTTTCACCGCTAGACTCGCTTGCAAAATATTGTGCACGCCTACTTGCCTGGCCACCTGCTAAACATCTTAATTATATACTTTTGTATCCCTCAGAATTTAAAGGTGTGTATGCAGTCTGAATGGGGCACGCGCGATCTCCATCGATTTTGAACTTTATTCATCCGTTGTTCTCTTTAATTGTCTTCCTTTCTTCTCCATGAACTGAATATACAGGTATACCTCAGCTTAAGTCGAAAAATGACTTAACTCGAATCTACTTGTCTCCGAATTTACTTGTTACGAGGCTAAACCTCAAATAACCATACCAAGATCTATATTTTATTTATAAATATATTTTAATAATATATGGTCAATAAGAATCTATTTTAAGATTCCAAACAAATAAATTTTAGTTTTTAATATAATACAGAAAAAAAGTAATCTAAATTTACGAATTGGTAAGTTGATTGTTTTGTTTTATGGCATATCTTTGCAACTTGAAGTTTCTTATCCTTAGAAGTGAGCTTGATTTTATACACATCTTGAGAGAGCGAGAGAGTATATATATATATATATATATATATATATATATATATATATATATAGTTAGTTAGTTAGTTTATGAAAAACTAGGTAATCCGTATGGGTAAACCTAAGTATGATAAAATCCAGAGAGCTCAATGTAAATCCAGAGCAAATAATTTAAATAAAAACAGAACACTTTAAGGTTATATGTAATAAATTATTTCACCACAGACCTTTTAAAGGACTGTGGATCATCAGACTTTACTTCCAAACAAAAAAAGGGCTGTGGTGAAATAATTTATTACATGGAACCTTAAAGTGGTCTGTTTTTATTTAATATATATATATATCTATATCTATCTATATATATATATATATATATATATATATATATATATATATAAAGAAACTGACAAGCTTAAAAAGTAGACCAATATATATTGATACTGGTTAAATATCTTAATCTTGATTAACTTTTTACTTTCCTTAATACCTAATATATAAGTCATGATATATATTCATATATAACAATATACAGGTATGCCTCAATTTACGTCAGTGTGCACTTTAAACAATAATTTGTAAAAAGGATTAGAAAGAATTAAATCTATATTTTTAAGGTTTTATTGAAATTTTATTTAAGTTTCCACATGCCCTCCATCATTAGCAAAACAAAGGGTAATACGATTTTGCAGTTCACGGAAAACATTTGCCAACTGATTTACAGTAATGCCTGAAATCACATTAGTTATTTTAGCTATACTTAAAACTAGGTACATTAACCTTTATAACATTTTTTACAGATTATTTCTATCGCAAATACAAATAAAGGTATATTTTTTTTAAAGTGTGCACGAACTTTATGTACACCCTATATACTTGTAAATGTAGATAGTTACAATGTGGCGATTTTTACAGTACATCACGGACTCTTTATTTTTGAATGTGGTTTGCTGTAAGAAATTATAAAATAATGCTTTTCTAGTGATATTACGACTTCAGTATCTGTGGCGGATAGATGTAAAGTCGAATAAAATGACTTATACTTGAGTTTTCCGTATATTTTTTTAACAAACGACGTATTATCGAGAACGACTTAACTCGAAACGACGTAACCCGAGGTATATTTGTATTCGTCCTAAGTGTGCACCAGCTACTTTGATTATATTTTTCACTCGTTGCGTATTCGCACCACTTATAGCAGACAGTTTTATTTGGAGATCAAGTGAGAACAATTATATCCTCAAACTGTTTAGTATTCTTTTCTATAATATTGTCATGATTAAATGTGTCATGCCTTTCAAATGGGCTTACGGCCATATCATTGAAACACTGGTTCTCGAACGATCAGCAAAGTTAAGTAATATCTAGCCTAGTCAGTATCTAGATGGGTGATAGCTTAGGAATACCAGCTGCTGTAAGCTTGGGTGTGCGGGTGGTGTAATGGCTAGAGGCTCGGAATTGAAAATCTGAGAAGCCGTTCCAATTCTAGTCGGGTTCGTTATTTTCACTAAAGTTCAAATTCTATTGGGAAATTTATGAATCCACCTCTTCTCCCTCAGATGTGGGTTAATTAGTAATACTTTTATCAGTAAATAAGTATTGTATCCCCCAAATTCTTATAATTAAAAAAAATATTTGCTGGCTTTAAAAACCTGTAAAAAATTGATAAGAAAAAAACTTAATCAAACTTTCAAATGACTTCTTTAAAAGACACTTCGGGACAATTGTAAGAGTATTCCAATAATGACTGGTACCACTGACACCTCGACTTTCGACTTTTTTTTTCTTAAGCTCTCAGGCAAGGTTTTCAGTTTTCACTATGACAGCCGGGAAAGGGACATGTACTCCCTCACGTTTTTTCTCCTGCTTTCTCACCTATGTGTCGTGTCCCTACGGTAGGCGGCTCCATTCATTCTCCATTTTAATCGAAACTGCGAATTATTATCAACAATGAAAAATGGATTTAATACAGACATTCAAAACTTAGAATTCAAAACCATCATTCAACAGACCGACTTAAATGATTTGGAACGGAAAAATGAAGTCAAGAAATTAGACTATTGATTTTTCATACATGGCAACACTAATCTTAATTCTTTGCTGCTATAGTATAGTATCTGCCGTCCATATTCTACTATAGTAGAAAATTAATAATATATATCATTATTATTCATTTATCTATTATTCATTTTCTACTATAGCATAATATATATTATTCATTTTCTACTATAGTATGTTATCTATTATTTATTTTCTACTATAGTATGATTTTTGTTATTCATTTTCTACTATAGTATGATTTCTATTATTCATTTTCTAATATAGTATGATATCTGTTATTCATTTTCTACTATAGTATGATATATATTATTCATTTTCTACTATAGTATGCTATCTATTATTCATTTTCTACTATAGTATTAGGTTGGTGCAAAAATATTGACGTAATAATGTCGTTTTTTGACGTATTTTTAACGTCAAAAAACGACATTATTACGTCATTATTTTTGCACCAACCTAATATGATATCTGTTATTCCTTTTCTACTATAGTATCATATCTGTTATTGGTTATCTACTATAGTATGATATATATTATTAATTTTCTACTATAGTATGATATCTGTTATTCATTTTCTACTATAGCATGATATATATTTTTCATTTTCTACTATAGTACGATATCTATTATTCATTTTCTACTATAGTATATCTATTATTCATTTTCTACTATAGTATGATATCTATTATTCATTTTCTACTATAGTATGATTTTTGTTATTCATTTTCTACTATAGTATGATATCTATTATTCATTTTCTACTATAGTATGATATCTGTTATTCGTTTTCTACTATGGTATGTTATTTAACAATTGTTGATGTATAAAGCATGTTACGGTCATGTGCTATGTTTAGGTGTCATGGATTAGGGTTAGAGTTAGAGTTATGATTGTGTGTAAACCACTGTCATGATTGGTTTCTAACACATTATTTATCATCACGCAGTTGCGTCTCTGTCTTGGAGCAGAGAGCACTGGGACGGCTCCATCAAAGGATAGAGTCGCAACTGTGGAAAATTATACTGCGAGGTACCCAGCACTAGGAAACAGCTATCCGAAGCCGCGCGCTCTCATTGCACCGGGTGTGCGCGCTCTTTTCCCCACTTTAATTAATCTTTAATTAAAGACATTGTGTCACAAGTCTCTTAGTGGAAGAGTAAATAGCTAAAGTTATGGTTATGGATTAGGGTTAAGGATTAGGGGTTATGGTTAAGTGTTAGTGTTAGAGGTCAGGGGTTACGGTCAGGGGTTACGGTTGGGTTTTATTGTTAGGGGTCAGGGGTTAGGGGTTATGGTTAGTGGTTAGGGTCAGGGTTAAGGGTTATAGCTAGGTTTTATGATTAGTGTTCTGGGGTAAGGGTTAGAGGTTAAGGTTAGTGTTATGGTTAAGATTTAGGGTTAGAGGTCAGGGCTAGGGGTCAAGGTTAGGGGTCAGGGGTTTGGGTTAGTAATTATGGTTAGTGTTTATAGTTGGTCAGAGGTTAAGGTTGGATAAGGTTAAAGACAGTGAACAGTGAATTAGTTATGTATTCAAAATCATTAATAATTTCTTATACAAAAAAATTAAAACATCATCAAATAGAGATTTTAATGTTTGTAAAATGATCCATGTTTGTTTACTGAGTATTACCTTGTATATGTTGATTAATTCTTCATTTTAACATTGGAGTATTTTATCATTTCCAAAGTAAATTTCCTGAAAAACAGAAATTTCAAATCAATTGCATATCATCCAAAATAGTTCAAAACATGTCCGGATATGCGAGATTCCGGATAATGAGGCACTCCGGATATGAGGGATTCCGGATATCAGGGAGTTTACTTTATTATGTAATTTGTTTCGAAATCAAAAATATATAAAAAAAAATTAATCACCAATAATTTCCTAAACAAAATAAACCAACCGTACAAAAATTAAACAGTATCAATCGCTCAAATAAAATTAATGAGCAATACCCATGAAAATTTCACAGCCTTCTTATTAGACTTTTTTAATGGGTCTTCCCTTAAATTAATGGCTTAGCTGCTTTCGAGGTTGACGGCTATAAAATATTCATGGAAATTCACCAATCACCTTGATTAATATTTAAGATTAACAACTTTAACAAAATATTACAATAACAATCATAAATATAAATGCATCTCATTATTTTAAGAAGTGGGTACAAATGAATAGATTTGAAACTGACAAGATTTTCCTTTTCACTTAAGCGGAAATTAAACATTTGAGAGTGTTATCGCCTGCTCTTTCTTTCCTTTTTACTTACTTATTTGTTCCAAAGCAAAACGCGCCTTGATATATATTTTCTACCAGCTATCCTTGAATTAAAACAGAAATGGTCCATTGTTTAACTAAGGCAATGGCACGGTGTAAAGTATTTGCTAACCAAGAAAGAAGCAGGATTATAATATAAATAATAGTAAAAAAAAAAGATTTTTAAAAATTCTGCTTAAAAGAATATGTGTGTGCACATATATATATATTATGAAATGGACAAAGACCGACAATTATTTTAAGACATTTTTATGTTTATACATTCTATTTATAGACACAAATATTTTAAGTAAATGCTCTGTTTTATAATAAGCAGCATTAAACAAAAGAAAAAGAAGAAGTCTGGGATAGGAAGATGGAGAAGGGCGAAGGGGTAAGGAGATTAGAAGATTAGAAGAATAAGAAAGAAAAAAGAAAGAAAGATTAGAAGAAAAAATTAAAAGGTGAATAACAGGGAAGATCGAAAGAAGAAGAAAAAGAAGAAGTAGAAGTAAAAGAAGAAGAAAAAGAAGAAAAGAAGGCGTATAAGACAAAAAGAAGAAAAAGAAGTAGAAGTAAAAGAAGAAGAAGAAGAAGAAGAAGAAGAAGAAGAAGAAGAAGAAAGAAAGAAAGAAGCAGAAGAAATAGAAAGAAGCAGAAGAAATAGGAAAAAGAAGAAAAAGAAGAAGTAAAAGAAAAAAGAGAAGAAGTAGAAGAAGACGAAAAATAAGGAGAAGAAGAAGAAAAAGAAGTAGAGGACGACGAAGAAGAAGAAGTAGATTAAGAAGAAAAAAGAAAAAGAAGTTGTACTTCTCTGTCGAAAGCGTTTTCATGTGGTAAGTGAAATTCGCCAAAGAATTACATCTTTGATTGTCCAAACTGCAAAAGTTGTTGGCATTTCCTTGTTTCAATTTACCAACTGATGAGCCAATGTTAAGAGGGAGAAACATTTTCATTATCAGACGGCTACGGGCGCGTAGTTGTTTGACATACTTATATATCTAGAACAGTTTATGGTATTATTATGAATAGATAATGAGACTCAATATTTATTGATAGCAAAAAAAAAAAGCGAGGAAGCAATGAACATGAAAATGTAAATGATATAACAAAGAAATAAAGAGTAGCAAAATGTATCTTTGAGTTACTCTGTTGGAACTTTGCCAAATGTTTTCCTTTCTTTCTAACCAATTTCTTCTTTCAGTTCTTTTAAACTGAAGATGTGTTCTCAAATGGTTCTGGGCAAAATCCATTCTTAATAAAAACTGCTTTGCTTCAGCGCACACAGTTGGTATGTTAAGTTTCGATAGGTCCTAAAAACTTTTTTGGCATTTCTACAGAAACGCACCGTTCAAAGAAATAATATTTAAATTCTTTGCAAATTGATTCCCCCTCGCTATGAAACTTTATTTTAATTTCAAATAATTTAAAGTTAAACTTTAAAAAAAATACTTATATTGTTTAAATCATATGCTTACATGTTTTTTAATAAAATAATGTTTATATAAAAAAATATATTAAATAATTTAAAAACAGCTGTGAAATATTGATATAAACCATATTCTAACTTATTATTATTATTATTATTATTATTGTTATTATTATTATTAATTGGCACATGGCCTAGCTTTCCGAGCATAAGACCACAGTTCGAATTCTACCATCGGCGATTTGTCAGGACGGCGATTTCTTGATATTATCGACTTAAATAGGTGATCCTATCGTAACGCACCTTTGAAAAGTGCCCGAAAAATCATGCCACGGGTTGATCCAAGACTTGTGAGTGAATTAGGTAGACGGAACTATTTTGTAGCCGTCGATGGTCGAGCGTGCACGAAGTCACAAGTCATCGTGACCGAGCTTTTGAGTTTACTGGCCTTGTTCAGATTGCGCTCTCTTCCATAAACTGAAACTAAGGTCTGCTAAGCGTAGTTGCAATATAAAGCACAGATCGGCCCTGTGGGCATTGAACAAATACAAATACGCCTGAGAAGCTGTCCTAGCAGACAAGTATACTCGATACGAGTGGTCATCATTATTATTATTATTATTATTATTATTATTATTATTATTATTATTATTATTATTATTTCCTTTGATTTCTGTTGTATACACATTTCCTTCCGGGTCCCAGCCAGGCACCTAAGATCAGAAATGGCATCATGACATTTTCCACTGATCATTTTTGTAAAAATAAATAGAAAAATAATAAAACTGATGTTCACGGACCTTTTTATAGGATGTGAGCTATAATCGTGTACTTTCCACTCAATACCAGACCCAAGAGCCACTAAAGGTAGAGGGTTGCAGTGTGATATTGTAAACCTCTACTTCTCTTCAAAAGACAGGTAAAGAATTTGAACCAGACTATCTACCTCTATAGAGAAAGAGGGAAATATAATTAGTGAAGGCGGAGACATCAAAAGTATGGAAATGAAGTAGTCCTCAGAAGGAACCGGAAACCCAATACTAAACAGTAAACAAGGGATAAACCTGTACTCCTGTTCCAGAGATCGGCGAGGAGTGTAAACCGGACTATAGGAGAATCTATCTAGTCATATTTTTTTAAAATATAAGCAACCAGGGATTCTTTCAATAAGCCTATGAGGACGTTTTCCATGCAAACCCAGGGTCCCTATGACAACTAGAATTTTTGTTATCTTCATATGTACCATATTTTTGATTTCCACTTCAAGATCCTTCTATTTTGATAGATTTTTGCAATCTGTAGGAACTGCCCTGCCAATAAGAAAACCTGTTCTTCTTTTGTGGTTTTTGATTAAGATGTCTCAACAATTAGCTTTGATTAGTTTGTACATTGTAAAGTCCCAAAAATTGTTAAAGGGCTTCTCTCTGTAACATATTATTTTTATTATTATTATTTGTGTATGCTATGTTTTCTGCTTTGTATCCGGTAGAGCCGGGTCCAAACTATGGTCCCTATAGGAGAATTGTCATTTAATTGATAGCACTTTTCTTAGTATATGGGATGTTCCTAGTAGTAGCTTCTGAGCAACTTGTATGCTGATGTTACCTGGGACACGGTTACTAAAATTGTGCATTCCTTTTCTCACGAGGCCCAGTGCTCCGATTATTATTGGTACAGTCTGTCTTCATTCCCCACATTTTCCGGTTAATCTCGATCTCCAAGTCATTGTATTTGGATAATTTCTTGATAGTTTTCATGGAGGTGTTTCTCTCAGATGGTACTGCTATGTCAATAAGTATACACTTCCTGAATGTCTTGTCTTTTATGATATCAGGTCTGTTAGCTTTTATTTCCCTGTCAGTTTGAATTGACATGTCCCACAGTATAGTTATGTCGTTATTTTAGGCAACTGTGTTTGGTTGGTAGTCATATCATCTCTCAGTGGGTTCAATTTTGTGTTTCTCGCATATCTTCCAGTAGACATATGTCGCTACCTTCTTATGTCTGTGGGTATATTCATTTTTTGCTAGTTCCGGACATCCTGAAATATTATTATTATTATTATTATTATTATTATTATTATTATTATTATTATTATTATTATTTCCATTTACTTACTTTTATCTCCTTTTGGTTAACATTGTGAGGAATTAAATTAGAAGGAATTTATATAGCAAATTAAACTCCGCTCTTAATATTTTTATAAAATTAAAAAAAATAAGTTTATTATTCGTTATCTGGATTGCTTAAACGATGATAATATAGAAAAAAGACGTTTCAAAATAATAAAAAAAAAGATTATTTCGTGGGGGTGCGTCTCTGTAGATAGACTCGATAATCACCAGGCACAAAGATATTTCAAACATATGAGAAGGAAAAAGAGGAAAAAATAGCCTTGAGCCTTTCTCTGCTAAGCTTAGTAAATATCAATTATTTTAGGCGACGGGGATGTGGTTCTACAGAAGGATGCTAAGGATATCATCGACCGAGCGTGTAAGCAACGATGAGGTCTTAGAGAGGTTGAAAACAAGGAGGAGGTTTTTACTTAATATCAGGAAGAGGCAGCTGAAGTTTTTGGGACACATAATGAGGAAGGAGGGCTTGGAGAATCTGATACTCATGGGTCGAGTAGAGGGAAAGTGAGACAAGGGAAACAACATGTGACATACCTGGCAGGCTTAAGCAAGTGGATGACAGAACGTGGTTTAGAGTAAGAAGCAGAGGGAAGGAACTTGTTGAGAGCAGCAAGGGATAGAGGGAGGTGAAGAGCCATGATTGCCTACGTCCTGAAAGAACATGTCGCATAAAAAGAAAAAGAATATAGCAGTAGTATTAATCGTAGTAGTAGTGATGGTGATGATGATGGTGTGCCTGGTAAACTCTTATCTGACTGGATCTGATGATGGTTATACTATTCTTCATGTATTTGTACCCCAGCATTTCTTGGCTAGCCTTCTGCTATCTCGTTCAATAATAATAATAATAATAATAATAATAATAATAATAATAGTAATAATAATAATAATAATAGTAATAGTAATAGTAATAATAATAATAATAGTAATAATAATAATAATAATAGTAATAGTAATAATAATAATAATAATAATAATAGTAATAATAATAATAATAATAATAGTAATAATAATAATAATAATAGTAATAGTAATAATAATAATAATAGTAATAATAATAATAATAATAATAATAATATTAATAATAATAATAATAATAATAATAATAATAATAATAATAATAATAATAATAATAATACGAATATATTGTGCACCAAAATGCTCCCCAGAGATATCTATTCTGGGGTTATAAGAAACTAGCAGTAGAGCCCGGCGCTGCCCGTGGATGTAACAGTAAGAGATAGATCAAGTATCGACCATTATAAAGACTGAAAAATAAAATTGACAAAGATTATTGTTTAAGGTTGGCGGACACGCAAGTCTTTGTTTTTTGTTTTGTTTTTTTTTACGAATTGGTCAAACCCAAACTCAAACAAAAACATTGTTTTCAATCGTTATGAGTCTACCGATTGAATAGATTTTATTATAAACAATTGTCTTGTAAATGGAATTTTTAAAGCATTCTGAATATAAAAATAAAGAAAAAAGTGTGCAAGACAATAAGAAACAATACCTGCCAAAAAAAAAGTGAAGTTTTGTTGAAATCGGTTGAAAAATGTCAGAAATCCGATCCCATATATAAACGAACACACACACACAAACAACCTGGGTTTTAAGTATAACTCGATATGAGTTGTACTCCTGTCATTCTCACGATGCCTCTTAATCGTGTTTTCAAATTGATTTCTTGCAAAAACAATTGTGTTTTTCCAATTTTGGGCGCTGTCAGAACCACCGCAAGGTAATTTTACGTAGTCCTGTGAAGTTTTGTTGAAATCGGTTGAAAAATGTAGGAAATGTAGGAAATCCGATCCAATATATAAACGTACGGACACACACACACACAACCTGGGTTTTGTAATAAGTATGATTTTGGGCCTCCATGACATCAAACTTTCTCTCCATGGGGTCAGTTGGGGGCAATCATTTCTTGACTAGCATTCTGGCATATCTTCCGCATGAAATACAGAATTGTTGCACAAGGCCGAAGGGGGCGTGAGGAAAAGGTTGGACTTTCACTAGCTATCCAAGTTAATCTATCATCTTTCAATCCTGCACACACCACAATACCACATATACACAAGGTCCTACAAAACACCCCATGAATTAAAAATTTTAATGTTCGTATATATATATATAAAATTCATGAAACATGAAATGATGGGGAGGGGATATGAACCCCGACAAGAAACACAAAATGTCAACCAAAGACAAAACAAAATCAAAGCAACGTTAGTAGGAACCGTCCATCTCTCAAAATAATAAGCGTGGCCGCTGTATTCTATCGATAGATAGAATCAAGAAGCACAGTCACTAATGGAATGGGGAGGGAAAAATAAATGACGGAAGGGGAAATCAAAGGCTGACTTAGCCGAGATGAAAAAAAAGAGAGAAAAACAAACAGGGGAGATTAGGAATCTCGACATGAATCATAACAGAAGAAAAAGCCGTGAACAGGCCGGGGACAAGACTTATTCACATTAACTAGGAACACAAAATAGTGTCTAACTTAACCGGGGTGGGGTCAACAGGAAACCGCCCCCTTGCGTTAAGGGGACTTAAAAAAGAAAATCAAACTAGCCCCGTCCACACGAACCAGTCTTGCCTCAGTTACCCACCTTTCTCTGAAATCTGTCGAAATCAACCGTTTTCGATCAGATCTGATTTTCACCTTAAGCTGATGCTTAAAGAAAATAATCAGATCCTGATACGAATAACGTTCATTTCGCAAGATTCCCTGCTTTCGCATCATCCACGCGACCTTTCTTGCCTCGGCTAGCAACGCAATAAACACCATCCGTTTTACTCCGGAGAACGGGGACGACACATTGTCATACGTGTAGGCGAGATCGATGTACATGAGCTGATCCGGAGCGATACGAGCCCTCAACTCGCAGCCATAATCCCAGAAACCGCATAATTGCAAGAATTGTAAATAATATTTGTGCCTACACAAAGGAGTTCCTTTTATTTAATTCTATGTAGGAATTCTAAAGATGTGTTTAATTTTTAAACATTTTTGTTATTGTTGTTGTCACGATGGTTATACTATGCTCTGTGTATTTGTACCGCAGTGTCTCTTTTTTTGGCGCGTTGTTCAATAATAACAAATAACTTGATACTACATAGACTTTGGCTCCCATGACTTCTGGCCATAAATAGTTGATGATGTTAAGATTTGCATTTTTTGCCTTGGTGAAGTAAGATCAGAATATTCAGTGGCACAAATTTGGTTTTCAATTGCCTGACCATAACCAATTGGTCCTGACCGGTAAGAGCTGACACGTTGTGAATCTCCTTCTGTATACCTGGATGAACAGCATGAACGTATTTATTAATTCAAACATTAGGCAGCCAAGATGATTTTCCACACACAGCAACAATCAGAGGGCGGCTGAACAGAACTGATTAACCTTTATTTATAGTAGTTCTAACTGCAAGTTTATGCACTAATTTTTTAAAACCGGTAACAATGTACAACACATTTGGCAGTGATGCATCTGCTTGGTATATCCTTAGCAGTCTGTCTGTCATGATATTGGGTTTAATAATTCAAAACCAATGTCAACATTTTGCCATACTATTTGTTCTTTCAATACTAATACTACTAATAAAAATATAACAATGATAATAATAATCAAAGCTAATCACCCAGACATTGTTATTAGACATAATATTATAATAATAATTTTAATAATAATTATTATTCAATTATAATAATAATGATAATAATAATAATAATAATAATAATGATCAAAGCTAATCCCCCAGACATTGTTATTAGAGATAATATTATAATAATAATTTTAATAATAATAATTATTTAATAATAATAATAATAATAATAATAATAATAATAATAATAATGATCAAAGGTAATCACCCAGACATTGTTATTAGAGATAATATTATAATAATAATTTTAATAATAATTATTATTTAATAATAATAATAATAATAATAATAATAATAATAATAATGATCAAAGCTAATCACCCAGACATTGTTATTAGACATAATATTATAATAATAATTTTAATAATAATTATTATTTAATTATAATAATAATAATAATAATAATAATAATAATAATAATAATAACAATAATAATAATAATAATAATAATGATCAAAGCTAATCCCCCAGACATTTTTAGAGATAATATTATAATAATAATATTAATAATAATTTTTATTTAATAATAACAATAATAATAATAGTAATAAAAATAATAATAATAATAATAATATTAATAAAAATAATAATGATCAAAGCCAATCACCTAGACATTGTTATTAGAGATAATATTATAATAATAATTTTAATAATAATTATTTTTTAATAATTACAATAATAATAATAGTAGTAATAATAATAATAATAATAATAATAATAATAATAATGATCAAAGCTAATCACCCAGACATTGTTTTTAGAGATAATATTATAATAATAATATTAATAATAATTATTTTTCTTAAATAATAACAATAATAATAATAATTATTATTATTATTATGATAATAATAATAATAATAATGATCGAAGCTAATCACCCAGACATTGTTATTAGAGATAATATTATTATAATAATTTTAATAATAATTATTATTTAATAATAACAATAATAATAATAGTAATAATAAAAATAATAATAATAATAATAATAATAATGATCAAAGCTAATCACCCAGACATTGTTATTAGAGATAATATTATAATAATAATATTAATAACAATTATTTTTCTTAAATAATAACAATAATAATAATTATTATTATTATGATGATAACAATGATCGAAGCTAATCACCCAGACATTGTTATTAGAGAAAATATTATAATAATAATTTTAATAATAATTATTATTTAATAATAACAATAATAATAATAGTAATAAAAATAATAATAATAATAATAATATTAATAAAAATAATAATGATCAAAGCTAATCACCTAGACATTGTTATTAGAGATAATATTATAATAATAATTTTAATAATAATTATTTTTTAATAATTACAATAATAATAATAGTAGTAGTAATAATAATAATAATAATAATAATAATAATGATCAAAGCTAATCACCCAGACATTGTTTTTAGAGATAATATTATAATAATAATATTAATAATAATTATTTTTCTTAAATAATAACAATAATAATAATTATTATTATTATTATGATAATAATAATAATGATCGAAGCTAATCACCCAGACATTGTTATTAGAGATAATATTATAATAATAATTTTAATAATAATTATTTTTCTTAAATAATAACAATAATAATAATAATTATTATTATTATGATAATAATAATGATCGAAGCTAATCACCCAGACGTTGTTATTAGAGATAATATTATTATAATAATTTTAATAATAATTATTATTATTTAATAATAATAAATGTTCTGATTCTTCACTAAGCGTTGTTCTAATGGTTGGTTGGTTGGTTGGTTGGTTGGGTTTTATGGCATATCAACCACTGTGGGTTATTTAATGCCAAATCCAGTTTATATATATATATATATGCCAAATATATCAATTTTAAATTCCTATTTTGTATGGAACATTTTTAGCAAGCTAGAGCTTATTTGCTTGCACACTGCTAAATAATCCTAGGTATTTTTGTTTAAGTCAAGAATTTCCATTTGATAAGGACAATTTATTTGCAAAATGGTAAAAGGTAGGATATGATGTTTATACATCAGTCTACATCTTTGATAAGAGACCAATTCTTTTTAAAAAAATCCAATATATTTTTGTTTTTTTGTTTGTTTGTTTGGGTTTTATGACATATCAACCACTGTGGGTTATTTAATGCCAAATCCAGTTTATATGAATTTTAAATGCCTATTTTGTATGGAATAAAAGATGTATAGCTGGCAACATTATTCGTTTTCTACAAACAAAAAACTTAGAGCTGGCAACATTATTGTTTCAAAAACTTTGAGCTGGCAACATTATCGTTTCAAAAGCTTAGACCTGGCAACATTATTGTTTCAAAAACTTAGAGCTGGCAACATTATTTTTCTGAAAACATTATCTGAGACCTTGCTGTTGGATGCAGTTTATCGCCATACCCAGGACGCGGATGTAGTTTACCGTCATACCCGGGACGTGAGCAAAACCTGGAAAGCTAAGAGTTCACTATTTGCCCATAGCTGGGACCCTAACAGGTGCTACCACCCCGGGTCAAGGTGGACATGGGAACACCAGCAATTAAGAGGTGGTTCCACGCTCCTCAAAACCTCCAGATCAGAAGCCTTGCTGTTGGATGCAATTTAACGTCATACCCAGGACGCCTCATTGGGGGGGGGGGTCTTACTCCTCTACAGAGGTACAGTCGGCGTATTCTAAATCCCCAGCCGACAGGGCAATGTCCTAATGCCTTCTGATCTTAATAGATTGGTGATGTTACCAATTACATATTTTTGACTTGGGGAATTAAAATGGACTGCAGTAAATATCCCGTTCACTACTAAAAATCTGCTTGTTTTCTTCTTGTGATGAAGTTTATTATCGAAAGGTAAAATAACATTTTCCTCAGTTTTTGAAATATCAGATCGTTTTTCTCATTGGGAATCTCTTTCTTTCTTTGTTTTTTTTTCTTTTCCTTTTTTTCTTTTTAGAAAATTTTCTTTTTACTACTCGCTGTTGGATGGATTCCAAATCTGAAAAAGCGTAACTGATTATTTCATTGGCCTCTTCTCACTGCTTGTTTATTGATTTCTTCAGTCAGAATGAGCGACGTTGGAAACGTCTCTTTTTTGCGTCACGCACTCTTCAATTTTTTTTTTTTTTGTCATCTCTACTTTACTTGCGCGTTTGCGAGATTAAATTAAGATAATTTTTTTCCTATTTCGTTAGAAACAAAAGATGTAATACCAATCCTCCTCCTTATATAGCAGGGAACGTTGGACAATTTGATCAAAAATGGTCTGCTTTCTAATCTGTAACCGTTTTCCTTCAGTCGAAATATTGCTAGCCTCATCCTACTCTATCGCTATCTTCAAGGCAAATGAAGCAGCCAAGAACTTTACTGCTAGGGCTCGACATGGAGGCACGGTGATAGCGGCTCGGATTGAAGAATCAGAGAGCAGAGTTCGAATTCCAGTCGGATCCATTACATTCAGTGTCGTGCTAATACCCTTGGAAAAGGTATGAATGCTCTTCCACCTCCCCCAGATATGGGTAAATACCCTTGGGTGGCAACCAGTCTGGTTCTTCTAATATGTACTTAGATATTCTTGATAAAGTCAAAAGAAAAATCTGTAACGATATCGATAAATATTTTCATGCTAATTGTTCTGTTGAGCTCTTCACTTTGCTTCCTCGAATTTACGAATTTAAGCGCAGTACTAGATTGCCGGTAAGGTCTCATTAATGTACAGTTAAAAATGCTAGATGTAATTATATATATATATATATATATATATATATATATATATATATATATATATATATATATATATATATATATACGTGTGTGTGTGTGAGTGTGTGTGTAAAGTGTAATCGTCGAACAAAGTTAAAATTCCTAATTATTCTGTTGCGTTAAATTCACTTGGAAACTCCTTACTCCATTTCTTCTTCCTCACCCCCAGCTATGGATTAAATAGCAGAGTACACTAGGCTCACAAACCTTGGGAGGCAACTAATCTAAGAGAAGGAAACCTATGTATTCCAAACTGATTAGAAGAAAATGTGAAGCCATTGTATTATTTTCCCAAAGAAGCCGTGGCAATTCACGCAAGGGATGTGGCGCTAAACATCTTGAGAGATTAAGAAAAAATTTTATTCTATTTTAACATGATAAATATGTTTTACTTAACAGAATCTCTATCGCCAAACTTATGCCGAAGCTACAGAAAAAAAATCTTAATTTATCTCCAGTGACAATTACATAAAATAAAAAATACATTTGTGTGTGGGTTGTAACGAATTTACCAACCCGGCATTCGGTAATGAAAGCCTGACTTCCAGAAAAATCTTCCACGGTGCCAATTTGAGTGCAGTGCGAGGTTTTGGAGAGTAGACTTTGCCAAGATGTTATCACCAACTTGCGGGAATGGAGCTACCAACAGACAGATGAGATTTCCACTGATTGTTACGGTGAATGGATGAGGATGAGGATAGCGCCAGAAATCGATAGCCAATCAATACAGCGAGATTTCACAGCCTAGGAAGTCGAAACAAATTCTTAAATCATTGAGCTATTATTTTGGTTTGCTTCAGGACGACCAGAACCCAAACCTTATAAAGGTTTTACTCTTTCTTTCTTTATTTATCTACCTATCGATCTATCTATCTAAATCTATCTACACACACTCACAAACATATATATATATATATATATATATATATATATATATGTATGTATATATATATATATATATGTATGTATATATATATATATATATATATATATATATATATATATATATATATATATATATATATATATATATATATATATATAGAGAGAGAGAGAGAGAGAGAGAAAGAGAAAGTGAAAAGGTGTATATAATTCAACTGGAGTATTAACATTTACTCACTTTCGTTTATAAGCTATTTAATTATATCTTTTAGCTTCCTCCATAGTTTACCTTGACTTTCTCAGTTATACCTAAGAATATTTTTGAGTCTTCTTAAGTTTTAAAAAATTATAGTCTTTACATCTACACAGCTATTGACAGCACCCAAGAGTTCCGTCTACCAAATTTCACTCACAATTCTTAGGTCAACCCGTGGTTTGCTTTTCAGGCACTTTACAAAATGTGCCGTACACTGGGATCGATCCCTCTAGTCCAATAACTTCAAGAAGTTTCCTTCCTGACAAATCGACCTGCTTAGAATGTGAATGTTCGAACAAACCGGCCTATATACAAGGTAACTAAAAAAAGTTCTGTCCGTTTTTAAAGGAAAAAAAGAAAACGCTTCACAGTATGCGTAACTTATATTTAGTCTTCGAAGTAATCGCCATCGGCATCCAGCACCTTCTGCCAATGTGTCTCCAGCTGTTCAATGCCCTTGCGGTAGAACTCTGGGGTGGGTGGTTGACGCAAAGAAGTCCGTGCGGGCTTTGCGCGAGTCTACTTCATTGATGAAGGATTTCCTACGAAGATGATTATCTAAGGAGTAGAAGAGTTGGTAATCGGATGGCGCAAGATCAGGTGAATAAGGTGGTTGGCACAAAGTCTCCCACCCAAGTTGCTGTATGGTATCCTTTACCACTCGCGTGACATGCGGCCTGGCGTTGTCATGGAGGAAAAGCACACCTTTGCGATTCACCAGTGCTGGCTCCTTCTGGCGCAATGCCTGTTGCACACGTTTCAATTGCTGCTAGTATAGGTCTCCAGCGATCGTTTGGCCCATTGGTAGCAGTTCATAATAAACCACTTGACGACCTGTCCACCAGACAAAAAGCATTATCTTGCGTGGGTGCATAGGTGGTCTTGCGATGTGAGGAACAGCATCCTGAGGAGACAACCATTGTCTGAAACGCTTGGGAGTTTCGTACAGAACCCACTTTTCATCACTGCTAAGCATTCGATTGAATAACTATTTGGTACGGTGGCGAGAAAGCAGCGATACGCAGTCTGCCACTCGTTGTCCCTTGTAGACCTCCAACAGCGTTTGCGGAACCCACTTACTCAGTTTGTACGTCTTACCTAGGCGGTGCAGGTGAAGTCTAACCATTTCATAGGAAACGTTGAACTGTCTTGCAAGTTCACCACACGTTAGACTACTGTCCTCTTTAATGGCTGCCTTCAGGACTCCATCATTCAAGACCTGTGGTCGTCCACTGCGAGGCTCATCATGTAGAGACAAATCCCCCGACTTTAATTTTCGAAACCAACGCCTTGCAGTACCTTCATCCACAGCACTATCCCCAAACGCTTGACATATGCGGCGACTTGATGCAGCTGCTGATAAGCCCACTTTGAAAACAGCCCCGAACGAGATCTCTAAACACTTCCATCCTTCTCACAGCTGTCCGGCTTATAACTGATGGCCGGGCACGGTGCGCCTGTTTTTTATAACGTCTGATGTTCCTACTTCCGGCTGTCCGAATTTGGAAACAATTGCTACACGCATTTCGTATATATTTCAACTTCATTCAATGACCAATCAAAAAAAGGACAGAACTTGTTTTGGTTACCTTGTATATATATATATATATATATATATATATATATATATATATATATATGAAATGGACAAATTTCAACAATTATTATAAGACATTTACATATTTATACATTCTTTTTATATATACAAATATTTAAGTAAATGCTTTGTTTATAATAAACAGTATTAACAACATTTACCGGCCTGAATATCCGAGAAGTTTTCATATGACGATTTCATAATGTGCGACGTCATTTGTTTACATTTGGATACGCAATGAGCAGATATGAATGTACGTGAGAGAATCATGGAAGATTGTAGTTTAAAAGCAGAGAAATCGACCATGCTAACCAAAAGACCCTTTGTGGCCCAATCGGTTAAGGCACGCCAGGCTATATGACAGTTCCGTATAGCATACAGGCTGCCGGAGGACGAATATTTTCTATGAAGATGAGGATAACAGTCTGAATAATGTAAATAATGATAATACCTCATCTCAGAAATATAGACAGATATTTGATATTTTTTGTATTAGAGACATTAAATAGAAAATATTTTAAAGTCCGAATCTAGCCTCTTCTCTATAATATTTTATATCGTAATATAGTTAAATAGTTCTTTTGATCATATTGAAGATATATAGTTGTTGGTTATGGAATTTATTAGCCTTTTTATTTCATACCAACTGAGTGAATATATTTAAATTATAAATTTTATAAGGCTGTGTTGTGTGACTTTCACTGATCACCTGAATTAAATTATAACGTTCCAATTTTGTTCCTAAATTTAATATTTAAACTCGTTTCCTCAGAAAACTTTAAGATTTTACGAGAAAATATTTATCATGTCGAACCACAACTTTCCAAATGAGTGCAATACTACGTTTCCAAAAATCGACATTCTCTAATACATCAGCGTCCTTTGGTTAGTACGTCTTATATGTCCGCATTATGCTCAAGATGGAAACGATATATCTATCCCTGCCCCACAATAGACAGCACTAGATTTTGATTGACACTCGTTAACGGGGTTTGAAATCCTCACAATATTTAGTATTGTTGAAGTTAGTGTTAACATTATTGTCGATATTTACTAACTCTACGTTTCGCTCAATTCCGCAAACCAATCGATGAAATTTGAATAAGCAGATTTGTTTGGAAAAATACACGCGAAAAAAAACTACTTCGTAGCTTCATAATTTCTTTAATTTAATTTTATAGGACTTCATAGCAAACAATATTTTTTAAAGAGAATTTCTTTTTTCTTTTTACTTTTTAAAAGTGAAGATTAAATTCTTAGGATTTCTTACTCTTGAGCATGCAACATACAACTGGCCATGCATAAATATTTCATTGTTGAGACAAAGTCCAACATTTTCGTGCATTTGGCCTTGTGATTTGTTTATAGTTCATGCAAACGCTGGGCGAACTGAAAACTGGATTCTTCTATATAAAATCTTAAAAAAAGATATGAAAAAATATTGTATTTTTTGTTAAAGAAATTTTTTATTTTTATTTTAAGCATTAAATTGTTTTTAAAATAGTGGGAGTATTTTGCATGTTAAATAACAAAACTTTTCATTTAACAAAAAAGTTAATGAGAATTTGTTGTACTAAGCTACGCATCCTAGTAAAACCGACTGTACTTTGTACTCCCTTACCTGTTTGCAATTATCCACAAAATGTCGTATTGATCGTTCAATGTATGGCTATTTTGGAGAGTGTGACGGACGGACTAACGAAAGTCACAGAATTTTATATATAGATGGATTCGGTAAAAGCTGCCTAATTCAAACTGCTGACAAATAAACAGTGAAAACTTCAAGTTGCGGGAAAATAGCGAAATATAAGTATCATTCATATATATATATATATATATATATATATATATATATATATAGAGAGAGAGAGAGAGAGATTTACACATAGATAGATAGATAGATAGATAGATATATAGATAAATAGATAGATAGATGGATAGATAGATAGATAGATAGATAGATAGATAGATAGATAGATAGATAGAATTGTTCCTGAGAGAGAGAGAGAGAGAGAGAGAGAGGGGGGGTAGAGAGTGGGCGTGGTGTGTCTGTGTACGTTTCTCTGTTTATTACGGGTATGCGGGTGTAATGGATAACGGAGAGGGATGAGAAATCGTAAAGCCGTTATTCCATTCAGGTTAATTACATTCACTTACGCGCTAATAAATTTGAGAAAGGTATGAATCTATCGCCTTCCCCCCAGCTCTGGGTTAAATATTAAGACTTCTATCCGGACAAATTATTGTTATTTTTAATTCAATATTCACTGTCCCAAAAATTATTCTTCCAATCCAAAATATGCCTGGCTTTAATTTACACACAAAGGGTTGATAAAGGTTAAAATACAAATCAAGTAACAACCTTTGCTTATATATATATATGTATTCAGTTTAATTTCTATCATTGTGTATTGTTTATATATTCCAATGAATGTATGCATCTCACTCTCTCTTTCTCCGCATTGAAACAGGCGCTACAAGATCTTCCTTTGTTCATCTAAGTAAGATTGATATAAATAGGCTGGGATATATTGATAGATAAATAATAAATAGAAACATTATGAAAAATGAATGAAGGAAACAGATAAAACCAGAAAAATCAAGTATATGGTATATATATATATATATATATATATATATATATATATATATATATATATATATATATATATATATATATTCATATCTATCTTTATCTCTCTCTCCGTATATATATATATATATTCATATCTATCTTTGTCTCTCTCTCCGTATATATATATATATATATATATATATATATATATATATATATATTCATATCTATCTTTATCTCTCTCTCCGTATATATATATATATATATATATATATATATATATATATATATATATATACACACGGAGAGAGAGATAAAGATAGATATGAATATATTGACATAGAAATGAATAATTTGAGAGAGATAGGTATAAATAAATTGGGAGATAGATAGATAGATAGATAGATAGATAGATATGAACTGAGAAAGAAAGTAACTTGCCTACATAATATGTTGATTGTACCGTAAATAGGAGAGAGTTCAATAAAGATTTCCCTACAGCAAACATTTCCGTATGTTAATGTCTCAAATTGCGTGCACACAGATAAAAGATTGTATTTCTTCTCACTGACATCGTCGTCGACACTGAAACAATATTTTGGTCAGAAATTTATACTCGACAGAAAGTATAGCATTTTGCCAATATCTCTCACGGCAACTGACAAACCAATCAATCGAGCACTCTTTCGAAGGGGTTAGTTTATCCGAGGCATAAAACTGTCAATATTCCAACAGCGAATCAGACAGAGCCCGGACAACTAACGTTTGTTTTAATCAAATCTATCTTTCTCTCTCTCTCTCTCTCTCTCTCTCTCTCTCTCTCTCTCTCTCCTATGTCTGTCTGTTTGTCTCTCTCTCTCTCACACACATGCTTTCTCTTGCTGTTTTGTCACGTCATAATATCCTTCTGTTTTTAATTGTTCCTTGTTTAAAAAATAGCTGATAAAAAACTAAAAGAAAATGTTCTCTATGTCACTGTAGATTCCACTACCGTTTTATGAGCTTGTTGGAGGAACCTTTTTTATAAACATTTTACTCCAAGCATGCCACTAGAACGCAAGGAGTGACAGAGAGTGAAAGTTTCATATAGGAAAAAAATGAGTAATTACCGTCACCGAGGTTCGAACGTGACACTCTTGACTTATGAATATATGTTTTCCACCATAAATAGCGGTGTCAGGCTACTGGCTGCTTTGATCATTGAGTGACTATTGAGTGGAACTATCCAGTCGAATTAGTGTGAATTATTGTGCGTCGATGATTTGGGTTTTGATTTAGGATTTACCGGACGTTAAGCCAATCCGCGCTACTAACAAGGTATTCACTGAAATGGTTATCTTTGGTTGACATTTATTTCTTTGTTCTTGTTAAGTATTTATTTGCGGTTGAAATTAAATACAGTTTTATCTTAGCATTGAAGTATTGAGTTATACTTAATCATTAACGACCACCGTACGTCACAGAAGAAAGTAAGAGAAAAATGATTGTCTTTCTCACACATGTGTTAATCCAATGTTCGCTAGCAAAAAAAAAAATTCTTATACTACTATCATATAGGAAGAAAATGAGTAACTACCGACACCGAGGTTCGAACGTGACACTCTGGACTTATGAATATATTTTTTCCGCCAGGTGTATAAATAGCGGTGTCAAGCTGCTGACTGGAGTGACTATTGAGTGGAACTATCCAGTTGAATTAGTGTGAATTATTGTGCGTCGAGGATTTGGGGTTTGGTTTAGAACTTACCGGACGTTAAGCCGGGCTGCGTTACTAAAAAGCTATTCACTGGAAGGGTTAATTACCTTTGGTTTTTCTTTTACTTTTTTGTTCTTGTTAAGTATTTATTTGCGGATGTAATTAAATACTGTTTTATTTTAACATTGGAGTCTTGAGTTATACTTAATTATTAACGGCCACTGCAATGTCACAAAAGAAAGTTAAAGAAAAGACTGGGTATCGTTGGTGATTGAGAAAAGGATAAAAAGAAGACCTATGATCAAGGCATCAGAAGATGCGAGAGAAGAAGCTTTTGGAGTAGAAGAGGCGGTTAAATTTAACTGTTTCGACGGTGAAAGGGTGGGACCGAGATGCCAACCTAGTAGCACGCTCGAATTCATGCAGTCGGGGCACTAGTGAAAATAGCTCGTCAGAGAAGTTGCTATGAAATATTTGTACAAATGACACAGGGAAGCCAGAGCACATCTGTGAGAAAGTGACTGTAGACGAGATGCCTGATTAGAACCTATCACATTGCATATGTGTCTTTGGATTTTGTCGAGAACCTCGAGATGAACAGCGGAAGCACCAGACCATATATGGCAACAGTATTCAATGGAAGGACGGTGTTTTTTTTTTTCTTTTTTCTTTTGGCTCGACATTACAGTGCTGCTTGGTTATTTTCAAGCAGTACGGATGTTTTTAGTCTTTTCTTTTTTCAACTGTTGTACGTTTCTCTTCTTTCAGTCATTTCAATCCAAGCAAGGCAATAAAACCACTAAGACGCAAGCGATTTCCGAGTGTTAGATAATATGACAAAATGAAAAACATTATTATAGAGAGAGAACAATAAAAGAACACTTAGTCATACTTACTGAAAAGCTAAAGTATAGTGATACCGGTTTATAGTAATACTTATTCAAAAGGTATATGATAATAATAATAATAATAATAATAATAATAATAATAATAATAATAAAGATACTTCATTAAAAGACTATTCACTTTTTTATTATCATCCAATGATGGCTTTTACAACAGTTCGGAGCTGTCATTTCAATTAGCGCCCAGAATACGTGCCATACCTGTGAAACATTATTTACGCCACTAGATGTGTGTAATGTCCAGCGACACACTGGACACCTTTGAAAATGATCATAGCACCCAATCATTTAAAACTGATCGAATATTTCGGTCGCAACTTTGTTTATAATTTCATGCTTTGAAATTTTATTGAACATTTCTTTCTCTTTTATGCGCCTTTGTGCACATGCGCAGAGAGTCGTTTTCATAAATATCTATTCATGTGTATCTCGCTTCCATTCCACCGACGAAACAACAATCGGAAATTGTGCGCGCAACTGATGCCATAAATATTTCTGCGCATTTCCGATTCACAGCAGCTAAACTCTGCAGACGACCTCCCGTGAGCAATCGTGCCTTTGTCCCTATGACTATACTTCACAAACTAAAGCGCCTGACCGAGGAGATGAATGGTTAGCAATTTGAGTATAGCGGTGTGTATAATGGATAGAGGTGTCTCTGTACCCCTTGAAAAGGAGAGTTTTCAATAATAGAACGAAATCACGACAGGTATAAAGGCACACGACTAATAAAAAATAGTAAAACAGTTCCATTCTAAATTAGATCCATTATTCAAAACTGCTAAACTGTCAATTTGATGCTAATATTAGGTCGGTGCAAAAATAATGACGTAATAATGTCGTTTTTTGACGTAGAACGTCAAAAAACGACATTATTACGTCATTATTTTTGCACCAACCTAATAATAATAGAAACAATTAGATTTCATATCGAAAAATATAATCTTGGTTAGATCTTTCATTTTATCTTTTATCTCTCAGTAACTTTAACCTTAAAATTTAAATTCAAACTCAGCGTTGCGACTGTACGTTCCAAAACAATAACACACATTTCTCATAGCATTTTTCGGATTACAACCTTGTTTTCGTTTGTCCACTTATTACTGAGAGTATAAACAAGAACACAATCTATTTTATACCTGAGGATGTCTGTAGGAACAGACGAAAGCTTGTAAAATAAAAAGATCTAATGTAACGGAAATTTATAAAACAGGATCTTTTCATTCATAAACAGATTCGGGGTTTTTGTATATTATTGAATTGTTCGCGAAGATGGATTCTCGCCATTTAATCATTAACCTTTGTATTTGTTTTATGTATGAATAATTCATGAATATATATATGTATATATATATATATAGATAGATAGATAGATGGATAGATAGGGCACTGGAAAAAATGGTCGGTTCATTAATATTATTATTATTATTTTACAGTAAGGTTCACACAGAGCAATATTTCACTCAAGGTAGAGGGATACGTTGACATTATGCGGATAGGAAGAGAAGAAAATGGTTGATCCTAGACTTGAACAGGTTAAGATTGTGTTGGTCGGAGAAACAGAGCAGTGGTTAGCGGTGTGAAACTGTTCGAGAGGAACTGTTTTCTTACCGATCGAATATCGAGGGAAAATGGGTAGTGTGCTACAATTCGAGAGGCAGGGCGGCTTCTAGTCCTGAAGGTTAGACACGGCAGAACCAAGAATTGTAGAATGTGGAAGTAGCGATATACCGCTGCAGTAAGTATCTGACTCCCCCCCCCTGCTATACTCAGTCTTTGCCAGATCAGACCATAAATGGAATATTGCTGCCATATTTAGACTGGAGCTGCCCAGTCCTTACTTGATAGGGTTCAAATGCGTGTACGCGGCCTTGTGGGTGATTAATTATTTTCTACCATTCAAACATTTCTCACAGACGAAACACATCAAACTTCTGGTTATTTTGTCGCTATTTTTGTGAAAAGTGTTCTTAGGGGCTACACTCCTTGATTCAACCAGTCCTGGCCCATTTCTTGTGGAACACGGATGGCTATGTACACAAAAATGAATCATCCTCATTCCCCTCATATTCCATTAGTAAGACAAGGATTCCGCTCGAATAGTATCTTTCCCAAGAACGGCAGTTTCCTTGATAACTATAATCTTGACTTATCCAAGTCTAGAGTTAATTATTATCTTTCCTACATAAACTCATAAACTGCACTTCTTGCTTTCTCTTACGCTCACACAACCCCATATCGTAACACTCTACTTGAGTGGCTCTTGTATTAAATGAGCAACGGCCTGCATACGGATAGAAAATGAGTTCCTCAGATATACAAAAATAGAAAGGGGCGTAAGGCAAGTATGTGTCTTCTCACCGGACTTAGTCATCCTATACAGCGAATGAATTCTGAGAGTACTGGCAATTCTACCAAGATTAATCATTGGCGGCTACAATCTTAACACCGTAAGATACGCAGATGACACAGTGCTGTTAACAGACAGGGAAAGTAAATTAAAAATTCTTCTACACAAGGTATCAAAGGGAAGCGAGAAAAAGGGACTAAGTATAAAATACAAGACATGGTCATCAGTAAAAAGATGAGCCCGAAATGCGATTTACAGATCAAGCAGGTGCGGAAATTTAAATATCTGGGAAGTGTTCTGACAAAGGTAAGAGCGAGACTGTGATCCGAAGACGTCATGGGATGGCCAAAGATGCATTCCAAAAGATACGCAGCGTATTACGAGACAGGAGGGTTTCTTTGGCAACAAAGAGAAGAGTACTGAACTGTTACGTAATGTCTGTCCTCGTGTAAAACAGCGAATTTTCCGCACTCTCCTCAAAGATGAAGAAGAGACTCGAAGCAACAGAAACAGGGTTCTATAGAAGGATTCTGAGGATGCAATGGGCAACGATGAGGTTTTGGAGAGGATATAAGCAATAAGGAAGCTTATACTTAACATGAGGAAGAGGCAGCTGAAATTTCTAGGACACGTAATGAGAAAAGAGGGCTTGGAGAATCTGATACTCACAGGGCGGACAGATGGTCAAATACCTTTTTTCTTCTATGTGCAGCGTACATTCAGGAAGTTGGAGATCATGTCTCTCCACAATTTCCTTTCCTTTGTAGCTACTGGGATCTCCAAAGACACATTCCAAATGCTGGGCAGAGTATTGTGAGACAAGAGGGTATCTTATGGTAACAAAGAAAAGAGTATTGAGCTGCTACGTGACGTCTATCCTCCTTTACAGTAGCGAATGTCTCCTCAAAGATGAAGAAGAGACTTGAGGCAACGGAGATATCGTTCTACAGAAGGATGCTAAGGATACTTTGGACCGAGCGTGTAAGCAACGATGAGGTTTTAGAGAGGATGCAAACAGGAAAGGAGGGCTTGCAAAACGGGAATCGATTTCTCATACATATGCACTGCTGATACGGCTGCAGTGTATGTCCCCTGACGACCCTAATGGCACACGCACTCGTAATCGTATAATTGTAACTCTTCCCTTTACATTCCAGGCTATAAGGACGTGTATATAAATATTGCTAGGATCTGGGATGAGAAAGTTAAATGCTTCAAACCAGTTCATTGATATGTTTAAAAATAAATAAATAAATAAATTCTTGAAAACCAGTTTGTGTCTTATTTTGTTTTAGCTATTAGGTTGGTGCAAAAATAATGACGAAATAATGTCGTTTTTTGACGTATTTTTTAACGTCAAAAAACGACATTGTTACGACATTATTTTTGCACCAACCTAGTATTTCAAATAGTCTTTTACTGTCAGGCCATGTGCGTGATTCTAAAATCGATTATAAAAATACCCTTGTACTTATACGGAACGCAGGAAATCGAAAAGCAGGATTCCTTATATCAGGTATTTCCCTCCCAACATCGACATACGTACAACGATATATAATTCCATATTATGAAAAGCATTTTATTTTATTTTACACCAGGGTCTGCTTTTGAGAATAGTAAGAGCTACACTTATTAACTCGTTCTACGCTAAAGAAAACAATAAAAACATGGTAGGTGACACTACAGGTCATACTGTGACTTAAATAATGATATTTGCGAGTTTAAGACAAGGGTTAGAGTTGAGGAATAACTCTATGAGGATTCTGGCTGAGTTAAGCTTATGCTTTTCTACGAATGCAAAAAAATACAGCCTGTTTTGAAGCCTAAATTATTTATATATGGATTATTGTCCTCATCTTTGTTTTTGTTATCAAAATCTTTCGGTCGTTATACTCTTTATCAATCCGCGTAACTTTCGATCAGACTAACCTTCAGAGAATGTCGAACCGAAACAGTATTTAATCTCTTTGTATCCAGATAGATTAAATTAATTAGTTACTATGCCTCATCAATGCTTTCCTGGTTACTGACACATACAAAATAATTTTAGATTGTAAGAATATGTTTGTTTTCTTTTGCGGGGGAAGATAATAATGATTTTGTGATACAAATTTTATTAATTAACCCATAGCGGAGGGGAAGAACCTTTTCCAAAAGTATTTGCGTGTAAGTGAATATAACGAACCCAACTGGAATTGGAACTTGGCACACAGATTAATAATTACGAGCCGTTATCCATTATACTGCCCGTATATCCAAGCTTACAGCACCTGGTATAATCAAGCGTTCAGCCATCGAGGTATTAGCCAAGATCAACTTTGCTTAACTTCGGTGATCGTACGGGATGTGAACATAAGCTTGAATAATGGCAATAACAAAACCATAGTAAAATAGACATAATGTAGTAGCTCATACGAATGCATTGTTTGTGTCCGAATTTTAGATGATGATGCCTACTACAATAAGATTTATAATGGCGAAAGAATTATTTCATAGTAATTTTCTAAAGAAGAAATATTTTATTTATTTATTAACCCGACACATTTTAAGGAGGAGACTGAACAGGACTCCTGTTGCATTCTCCACGTCTGTAATCCAGAATTCTATTTTTTCTTAGACTGGATGCCGTTGAAGATGAAGAGAGGAAAATTGGATATCTTTTTTAATGGTCTCGTGCAAGGTCTGAACAGTGCCTTTAAGGGAATTCCTTCCCATCATCCATCAGCCTGGTAGATTAAAGCGTTGTTTCGAGAATTTGGTAACATGGTAATTGTGGGTTCAGTTCCTGAGCCGGGCAGTGCGTACTTAGACTTAGTGGACCCGGGGCAAACAAAAACTGAACAGGACTAAAATAACTAGAAGTGATAACCCTAGACATGACCAACATATCGAGAACAATCTACCCCCGTGGATTAAATAAAGGGTCCTGTATGAAATCAATAGAAACTGTACTGATGGTAATATGCTTATAAATAATATTAATAATAATAATAATAATAATAATAATAACAATAATAATAATAATAATATTAACAATAATAATAATAATAATAATCATAATAATAAATAGGCATCCGTTTATCTCGTGCGATAAACGCTGAATGTTTGGTCAAAATCCCGTACTTTGGTGGTAGGACTGGATAGAGGCTTGGTCGATGGTATATGGAATCTGTGCATTGCCCAGACGACATGGTCTCCCTCTCGGACGTACCGACAAGTTTCAAAGGAATACAGAACACGGTTTGGCTGTAGGAGTTACTGGAAAATTGTCAGTGTTGACAGCCAACCTCCGCGGGGCTCCACTCCGGTTTTCCTCCCTGGATTTACTTTCATAATATTTTCCATGTTTGGATATGACCGCGAGGCTGCAGAGGTTTAAAATCAAGGTTTTTCTTCCCCTAGAGCGACTGGCTTTCTGAACTGTCAACCTCCATCTAACCTAGGCCGCTGGTTATAAAGCGCCAGTTTCCCGCTTTCGTCCATTTTAAAGGTTGAAATTGGACCTTATTGTCAGAGGCTATTTGGGACGTATGCCACGGAAACATTTTATAGACAGTGGGAGATTGTCCGTACTCTCACACCCGAATATGAAAAACTTTGGTTTGATTTGGTTTGTTTTGTTTTACGGCATATCAACCTCAATGGGTTATTTAATACCGACAAGATTTTTATTGCTGGTAATATTTATTTTTTTCAAAAAATATATTGTTGGTAATATTTTTTCAAAAATGTATTGCTGGTAATATTTTTTACAAAAAATGTATTGCTGGTAATATTTTTCCTTTTTTAAAAATGTATTGCTGGTAATTATTTTTTTGGCAAAAATGTGTTACTGGTAATATTTTTTTTCAAAAATGTACACCTGGTAATAATTAAAAAAAAATTATTGCCGTTATTAACACCTATTTTTATACTTTCATAGTATTTGGAGAGGGGTAACTATTTACCCATAGCTGGGATCTGACACGTGCTACTACTCCGGGTCAGGGTGGACCTGGGAACACCAGTAATTAATTTGTTCCACGCTCCTCAAAACGTCCTGATAAGAGGCCTTGCTGTCGGATGTAATCTATCGTCTCACCCAGGACACGAATTTAGATTATCATCATACCCGTGACAGACAAACTTTGGAATATATATAATATAAGCATATAAGTATTATATACATAACATGTTTTAAAAGGTAAAAAATAACTGTTTTTAAAATATATAGAACGTTAGGTAAAAAAAAAAAGACTAGAAATCAGGAGAAATTACGAAATTATAAATAAATAAATAAAACAAATATGGAAAAATTTGTTAATTTTAGAAAAAGATAATAGCAAGAAAATGAAAATATAAATCGGGAATTTTTAAACCTAAAATACTCAAAGATTATGAAGTGATTATTTAACATATAATAAAATAATTTATACTGTCTTTTTAGAAGTACTAACGCCTAAACTATCAATTGTTGAAAAATGAACAAGGGTAGAAAATGCAAAATTGGTAAATATAACTTTAATTCAGCAAAAACAGAAAGTAAAAATAAGACAAATGATCTTCAGGTTAATTGTACAAAAATAAATATATACTAATACAGAAAAATCTGGTAAGTGTGGAAAAAGTTGAACGGAATAATAAATATCTATATCTAGCTCGCTCTCTTTCTCTCTATCTATCTAACTCTGCATACATATATATACACACACACACAGACACACACACACACACACATATATATATATATATATATATATATATATATATATATATATATATATATATATATGTATAAATCTAGGTAAATAAGAACATTAGAAAGCAAGATGAATTACTGAAAAGTACATAAATAAACAAAAATCTTTAAAATTTTTCTCTCATTTGTATATATAGATATATATATATATATATATATATATATATATATACATACATACATATATATATACATACATACATATATATATATACATATATATACATATACATATATATATATATATATATATATATATATATATATATATATATATATATATATATATATATGAAGAAATATAGATTTAAGGTGTGCTATATTTATGGGATAAAGTGCTAAATATCAGAGATAGAGCGTATGTAAATATCTATATCTATATCTAGCTATCTCTCTCTCTCTCTCTCTATATATATATATATATATATATATAAATCTAGGTAAACAAGAGCATTAGAAGGCAAGATAAATTACTGAAAAGTACATAAATAAGCAAATATCGAAAAATTTGTTAATTTTAGAAAACAAAATGAAAATATAAATCGGGATTTTTAAACCTAAAATACTCAAAGATTATGAAGTGATTATTTAACATATAATAAAATAATTTATACTGTCTTTTTAGAAGTACTAACACCTAAACTATCAATTGGTGAAAAATGAACAAGGGTAGAAAATGCAAATTTCATACAAATAATTTTAGGCAAAAAAATAGAAGGTAAAAATAAGAAAATCAATCTTCAGGTTAAAAACACATTATAAACACATTATAAATATTCTAGACAGCTTTCCAAATGTTGGAATTCGCTTACAATCATAAAATTAAGATATATTTTCCCATCATGTTATCATGTTGAAATATATAAAAACTGTATAGAAACGATAACCTGTAAGTCTTCTTAAAAAAATAAAAATAAATTCAGCAATATTTAGCCAAAGGAGTTAAAGCATAATCATATATAAATAACAAAAAATATGTTTGACATTGTCAAGCAACATTTTGATTCCGTGACGTCAGAACAGTGAGGCCGCCATGTTGTTTTTTCAGTCATCCTTTTTTCTATCTTGCTATCAACAAGCTGCTAAACATTCTCACTGATCTGGCAACAGATTCACAACAACCTGAATAAGTACATCAATATCGACAATTTCACGATTGAATGAATCTAGATAGCATTAATAGCCACGAGGTAGGCTTTTATGCTTTACGTAACATCTCGATTCAGTTATTATGTCTCTCAGTAATGGTGTTTCATCATCTGGGATTTACTCTTGCTCGGCTGAAGATTGTTGTGAGCAAAAGTGAATTCAAATAAAATGAATGCAACTGCCATGATATTAGAACTAGAAAAATAGACCCTGAAAGGTAATACAAAAGTTTATTCAAAATTCTACCCAGGGAGACATACGCATCTGATATTCATATGTAAGTAGTAAAAAGAGACAAAAACTATGAGACTCGAAATCGTGCACTTTTAAAATATTTGGTTTCTTCTTTTACGTGCATTTTTATTAAGAGTACGAAGAAAATTGTGGTCCTCCACGACTTCCTTTTGCTTCAAAAAAATTTTGAATTTATCGTCCATTTTTATCATTGTTCCACCATCCATTCACCGAAAAGAGATTCATAAGTTTCTTTACTTGCTGTTTCCATTCTGTATTTCATTCCATATCTCTTGTGGATGTTAAATTTTCCACGTCTTCTTTCCTCGGTATGTGTCCGAGAAATCCCATCTGTCTGTTTCGGATAGCAAGTATAAGTTTCCTTTCAATGTTCTTCTACAACCATGTTCCGAGTTCAGTTGAAGATGGCTCTCTACAACTTCCCTCGTTTGTATCTTTACTATCCGTCTTTGTCCCCACTCTGTCATTCGCAGGAACTCGTTAAATAGATTTCTAACTGTTTTTAAATGGTTTCCCGATTGTGGGAATAGTAAGTGATTGGGGAGGATATGAGAGATTTTCTTCATTGCATTATGCATGTATAATGCTTGAACGCTCGTATCTAAATATGCCTGTCTATTTAGGGCAGCTAAACAATCCTTGTTGCAGAGCACATTCATACCCACCCCCCAAGAGACCACCTGCGGTTTATGCTGTAACTATTCTGAGCGGACCTTAGTTACAGTTGCTGGAAAATAGCGCATTATCTAGCGTGATCGACAGTCTGAACAAGGTCAGTACACCCAAACCCTCGGTCACGATGACTTGAAGGTTCGTGCTAAAACAACCATCTCCAAAAGAGTCAACCCATGATATGGTTTTCAGACACACTTTCAAAGGATGCGGCACGCTGGAATCGCTTCTCCAGACGGATAACATCAAGAAACATCCCTCCTGAAAAATCGGGTATGGTAAGATTCGAACCCGGGACTCATGGTCGGAAAGCCACGTGTCTATAACAAGGCATAGAGTGCATGCATATATACACGGTTAAAATATATAATGAGTTAAGCAAACAGTTTGTCTCGTGTTTTTTTTTTTTTTTTTTTGGTGGGGGGGTTGTAGTTAAATTGGCATTAGGAGTGTTTAGTTTTAATTAATACCCGTTCAAAAGGATCGCTTTTGGTTATTTTAAGATATTTCAACATTTTTACTCACAAGTCTCTGTTTATTGCTTCTAACAAAGAATGTGAAAGAAATAAGAAAAACGTTTGGCATGTAACGAATTCTCATTTTAGCAAAAGTGTGGTAGCATAGCCATATTCAGCACAAAAAGCAGAACTGTCGATTCGACTTCTAATTCCGGTCTAGTCTGTGGCATTCACTTTCGCTCTTGAGAAAGGCCCTAATTCATCATTTTTCCCATAGCTACAGTGCCACGCAAAAGTTTACAACACATTACAAAAAAGTTTCTTTAGGTATTTCTAACACAGATTAAGGAAACTTGTATTGCTAATAATACATATGTTTAAGCCTTTAGTCAAACAATCAGATTTTTTTTTTTAAATCAATAAAAATATCATACGAAGTAAAACCAATATTTAATAACGTAAAAGTTTACAAAAAAATTATTAAATCATCTATTAATATTTCGTAGCGTTACCGTTATTGCTAAATACAGCATGTAGGCGTTTAGAGTAGTCACCTACGAATTTCTTGAGTGTTTCTTGTCCTATATTCTTCCATTCTTCACGGCAAAATTCCTATAGTTCATGCCGGTTTTGCGTGTTCCTTCTTTGAATTCACAGTTTCAGCTCTCTCTATAAATTTTCAATCGGATTGAGATCTTGAGATTGATTTGGCCATTTTAGAACATTCATTCTGTTTGAACTTAACCATGATTTTGTAAGCTTTGCAGTATGTTTAGGGTCGTTGTCTTGTTGAAAGACCTAACCTGGTTTCAAGGCCAGCGAATATGCACTCTGACGTATATTTCTCTCCAAAATATCCATATAATATGCTCCATTCATCCGCCCTTCTATTATTTCAGTAGCCCCGACACCTTGGGCACTAAAGCAACCCCAGATCATGATTGATCCGTCTCCAAATTTTACTATTCGGATCGTATTCTTCGGCAAATATTCAGTAACCTTCTTTCTCCAGACCTTTGCCACAGCATTTCTACAAAAATGTTCAATTTTCGTTTCGTCTGACCAAAGTACATTTTTCCAAAATTCTCCAGGTTTGATGCAATGTTCGTTTGCAAAATCGAGCATAGCAAGAACGTGTTTTCGCTTAAGAAGTTTTTTCGTTTTGAGTCCTCAAAAAGATGTCATATCGACGAAATAAACGACATTGTATCCGTAAATTGTTCTCGATCTACTGGCCATTTCTAGGGTTAGAATGTAAATCCAGAGAGGAAAACCGGAATGTAGCCCCGACGGAGGTTGGCTGTCAACACTGACAAGTTGCCAGTAACTCCTGCAACCAAACCATGCAGGGAGACCATGTAGTCTGTGCAACGCACGGATGTCAGATACCATTGACCAGGCCTGTATCCAGGAGAGATCATTTCAGTCTTACCACCAAAGGACTGGATTTTGACCAACTATGCCGCCTTTATTGCACGAGATAAACGGGTGTCTATTTTATTATTATTATTATTATTATTATTATTATTATTATTATTATTATTATTTTCTTTGATTTCTGGCGTTTACACATTTCTTTCCGGGTTCTAAGGTTAGAAATGGCACCATGACACTTTCCACTGACAAAAAGAAAAAAAAGAAAGAAATTACATCGATAAAGGCCTTCGTAAAGTGTGGGCTGTACTTGTCAGAACAATTTTTTGTATCTCCTTGAGGCATGGACTTCCAGGAATCCCTTCAATTAATCTACTGCAATCTTTTCCAACCAGTCCTATTGCTCCAACAACAACAGGGATTGTTGATGTTCCCATATGCCACATTTTTGAGATTTCTATTTCAAGGTCCTTGTATTTTGACAGCTTTTTGAATATCTTCAAAGATACATTGCCGTCAGCAGGGACTGCCATATCAATAAGGAGGCACCGTTTTTGTTTGTGGTCTTTAATAACAATATCTGGTCGGTTGGCCTTGATTGTTCTGTCAGTGTGTATTGTGTAGTCCCATAGAATTGTAACAGGTCCTATCTCCGTAACCGGGTCTGGGTGGTGTTCATACCAGTTTCTTTCAGCTTCCTTCCCGTAGAAGTTGCAGATTTTCCAGTACAGATATTGGCCCACTCTGTCATGTCGGGTTTTATATTCAGTGGGTGCCAACATCGTGCAACCTGATACAAGATGATCAATCGTTTTTGGATATTTATCACAGAATCTGCACTATGGGCTGACACAATATTTTAGTATATGTGCTTGATAATTCCTAGTTAGCAAGCATTGGTCCTGCGCAGCAAGGACAAAACCTTCAGTTTCCGCTTTCAACCCTGCACTGCGTAGCCACTGATGGGTACGGGTTTTGTCTCCATCAGCTTGTTTGGTACGGGCAGAGTATTGGCCATGAAGTGGTTTATCTTGCCATCGTTTCTGTATCTGGTCGGTTGCATTCGTCTTTGCTGTCTTTTTTAAGTATTTTGCAGTTTCAGCCGGAGTATTGTGCTGTAGTTGCATCTCTACGCTCATTTGAAACTCCATTTTGAATTTGTTGGCTTCTTTTATTACGGAGTAAAGACGCTTACTACTTTCATGTTCCTTGACGCATATTATCATCCAGTCTTCTGTAGTTTCCAAGTATCTTTGGAGGCCAATTGTTGTAGTTTTGTAGGACAGTTCTAGTTGAACTAATCCTCTGCCTCCTTCGGATCTGTGCACATACAGACGATCAACATCAGTTTTGGGATGATGCATGCGATAGGAAGTGAGAAGCTTTCTCGTTTTGGCGTCCATTCGCTTAATTTCAGCTATGGTCCAGTTAAGGACATTAAAGCTGTATTGCACCACTGGGACAGCCAGTGTGTTTATAGCTGATATTCTATTTTTTGAGTTTAGTTCAGTATTTAGTACCAGACGTACACGCCTATAGTACTCTTTTTTCCTTCATTTGGGGGTGTTGTATGCCATCTCCTTCGATAATTCTTTGGTCCTTATAAGCTTCATCATGCTCCAATTCCCTAATCTTTGTGACAAAATCTAAATCTATTAAGGGTGTTTCTGTAATTCTACCTTTCTTGAATGAATGTTACTTTTGCATGTAATTCTACCTTTCTTGAATGTTATTTTTGCATTATTATTACTGTCATTATTATTATTATTATTTATAAGCGTATTAAAATCAGTACAGTTTCTATGGATTTCAAATATAACCCTTCATTTATTCCACGGGGGTAGATTTTTCTCGAACTGCTGCCTATGTCTAGGGTTATCACTTCTAGTTATTTTAGTCCTGTTCAGTTATTGCTTGCCCCGGAACCACTAAGTCCAAATACGCACTGCCCGGCTCAGGAACTGAACCCACAATTACCATGTTACCAAATTCTCGAAACAACGCTTTAATCTACCAGGCTGATGGATGATGGGAAGGAATTCCCTTAAAGGTACTGTTCAGACCTTGCACGAAACCATTAAAAAAGAGATCCAATTTTTCTCTCTTCATCTTCGACGGCAACCAGTCTAAGAAATCTACGACTACTGTCTTCGCCTATTTCGAATAAATATATCCCATCCCGGCACATATCAGTTGGCGACGAGGACGAGATCCAACTGATATGCCCTGGAATGGAATATATTTTTCGAAGTAGCAAAGTGGTTGTTGACTACTGTAACCGGGCAAGACAATCTAGCAAGTAACCGTAATAGACTGGTCCTCGTCGTAGTGGTAGGCAATAGGCGTAGGCAATAGGCGAAGACTATAAGCGTCGTCCCTGTACCTCCACATCAGTCTGTATTAATGGATGACACCAGCCAATCATATTACTGTGAGGGGGAACCCAGGTGTATGCATATTCATTACATCAGAATGAAAGTAAAGAGTGCTGAACTGATATGTAATATCAGTGCTCTAATATGGCATTGAATGTTGGACAATTTCATTACACATGAAGAAAAGACTTGAGACAGGAAAGACGTGGTTCTAGGTTTTGGGTTTGGTTTGTTTTGTTTTACGGTATATCAACCTCAATGTGTTATTTAATGCCGGCAAAATTTTTTATTGCTGGTAATTTTTTTTTTTTTCAAAAATATATTGCTAGTATTTTTTTTGCAAAAAGTATTCAGTCAGTTATGTACCATACGTGATACACGCTTAGACGATCATGTATCTTTCGATACATGACTAACGAGGCAATTTTTCCCGCAGAAGGTTGCCATTTCGTTCTGGGGTAGACCAGTTGCCATTCAAGGCTATAGAACCGGGTCTATCCTACTATTTCCACATAGCTGGCGGGTGGGGGTGCGAGAAGACGAGGGTTCATAACTTTCCCAAGGGTATTAGCATGTAAATGAATGTAATGGATTTGATTGGAATTCAAACTCCGACTGGTATTAAAACCTATTTTTATATTTTCAGTGCTTTGACCACTTTTTTTGTGGGGAGGGAAGGTAATTATTTGCTCATACCTGAGACTCTGACAGTTGCTACCACCCCGGCTCAGAGTCGACCTGGGAACACCAGCAATTAAATAGTGATTCCACGCTCCTCAAAACCTTCTGATCAAAGGCCTTTCTGTCGGATGTATTTTATCGTCTTACCCAAGACGCGGGTGTAGTTTATCGTCATACCCAAGACGGACCTGGTTCTTGGGAAGGATGCTGTGGATTCTGTTGGAAGACCATTTAAGCAACCTGGAGGTTTTAAAGAAAATGGAAACAAATAGAACACTCAGAATGAGAAAGAAAGCTTGGAAAGAAGGTTAGAAAATTTGACACTCACAGAACATATTGAAGACAAGAGAGAAGTAAAAAACGAGAAATCTATCTGAGAAGCTGTGAATGGATGACAGAACAGAGAATGAGAGGAACAATAATAAAGACAAAATTAAAAAGCAAACATTACTATGACCTACAAAGATGTAGTGGAGAGCCATGATCACTCACGTCCTGAAGAGACCCGACATATAAAAGAAAGAAAAATAAAGAATCGACTGTAGTCTGGATCATCGACTCGATGTAAACGACCCTTTTCTTACTTGAATTATATGTGCTTCATTAGGGCTGCATATAGGTTTAGTTAATTTAGAGTTTTCTTTCTCCTAGATCAGTTGCCACCCAAGGCTATAGAGTAGAGTCTGTGCTAATATTTACCCATAGCTGGGAGGAGAAAAGTTAGATTCATACCTTTTAGCAAGTGAATTTAATAGACTAGACTAGAATTCGAACCCGGCACTTCCAACTGCCCCAATCCGAGCTACAATCTATTATTATACAGTGGCTCCTTTATAACAAACGAAAGAAATGCTAATAAAATGTCATATTTGAAGCAATATTTAACGTGTTAATTTTATAGACTCTTACAACTATTCTTATTCGTTTGACACACATTTACGGCCATGTCCCTGCTAAGCTTAACAAATAAGTCTAAAATTCCATACTTAAATACAGTTAATATTTCTATATGTGAGTGCCTTACGTTAAACAAAGCTTTCAATGACATTTCATTTTCATGGTTCACTTGGCACATTTCACAGTTAACCTAATCTTTTTTTATTGACCGGAATGTTTAACTCCCTAATGACGTTTCATTGTTGTTTGTGTGTATGTGTGTGTGTGTGAGAGAGAGAGAGAGAGAGGGGGTGCAGGTACCAGTAGTTGAGCGGATATCGACTGAGACATGATTCAGAGACAGAATAATCAGGTGCCCTGTAAGGATCGAACTCCATCGAATACTAAGACAAATAAAATCGATTCGGAACTAACTTGCTGACCAATATCCCCGTGTTATTTACTAACTTTAGGTTAGTCTGGCACAAGGCTTCAAATATGAGGCACCTTTATAAGTAACTGGATGATGAAATGAAAAAAAAATCTATATTTTGTCGTGTAAATGGATTTCACGAAAATAATGTTCTTGAGGGAATTAATGCAAAGCTCTTCAGTAAAATGAATGGAGCACTTTGGCTGATTGGCATTTGTTTACAGTCGTAAAAACAATACGCTAGATTTAACTGTGTAACTCTGCCGAGTGAAAATAGCTCAGTGGTAAAAGCTCTGACTGAGAGTCGATCCTGGTTTGAGGCATTCGGATATCTAGTCGCACTGAGGAGCTGTGATACAACGAAAAAGTGATATATATATATATATATATATATATATATATATATATATATATATATATATATATATAATTATTTATTTAAAAATTATAACATAAATATGTCATAAAATCACTAAAAAAATAGCTATTTTGTTTCAACACCTCCGGTGTCTTAATAAGAAATTGTTAATAATAACAATATATATATATATGTAGATGAGGGGATGTATATAAACGTCGGTTATTGTAGAGTGTGTAGCCATGGTTAAATGCATATAAGTGACAGAACAGTCCAACAAACAAAATTGACAAAGTTTACAGTTAACAAAAAAAAAGAAAAAAGAAAATAAAAGAAAAATAATATAAAACAAGCAAACAATATATGCAAGGCAAATTAACAGTAATAAGGCAAATTAACAGTAATAAGGCAAATTAACAGTAATAAGGCAAAGCAACAGTAATATAGTGAAAAGTTCACAAAGTAAGAATTAGCGTTGACACATAACAGCAAGTTTGGATAAGCGAAACTAGCGTTTTGACTTCAAGACAAGATAGAGCGGGACTGAGGTTATTTAACTTAGTCTCCCACAAGGTTGATTTTTTAGATGTGGGTCGATTCCGAGCGATAACCTTGTCTAGGTTATTCTCTGCCTAGAGGCAGAGAGTTCGACAAGTCAGCCCGAACCGCCTGAATCGGTAGATCTGGACTGGGCCAGATGAAAGCGAGGACCGGCCTGTTTTATTCGCTTGGAAGGAATCCCAGCATGCATTTGTGTGCTTTTGCCCATAAAAGGGAAGGGGAAAGGATTTGAAACCAAAGGTTATAATTAGGCACGGAGGGGACATGTTGAATCATATAGGAACGCCAGATGTTAAATTTTAAAATTTCTGACTTGCGACGTGTCTAGACTCACAAGTCAACCGATCTCAATCAGTTTTCAAACGCCTTTTTATTATCTCCTTTTAAGCTAAAATTATGATTTTTTTTATTAATTAAGAGCTGTTTTATTTTTCCTTTTCTTTCTAGACGTGTAGCGTAAAAGTTATCGGCGGGTTATAGATTCGGCGTGCCGAGTTCTAATTTTGACTAGGTCTCTTTCATTCATTTCGCAAGAAAATGCACGAATCCATTCTTCCCCCAAGCTACCTTGATTAACAACCGCTTTAAGGGAATAAACGTCTGAATTTAAACCCTAGTAATTAATAGGACAGACTGGACATTTAAGCTTTGGTAGTGCATCTAGTTGATCTGAATAAAACCAGCCTGAAAGCCGATTAATTACGCCAGGCTATCTTTCTTTAGACAATAAAGTCGGCCTACAGCTGGAGTACATGTGGTGCCTCTTTGACTCCTTTTTAGGTTTTAATCATTCCATTTGAAGCAAGGCAATAAAGCCACTAAGACACAAGGTGAAATAATATGAGAAAAAGAGAAGGATTTTTAAGAAAAACAATAACTGAACAGGAATTCAGAAACCAAGAGATAACGACTGACATTGCATTTAAACTTTTGAAGATAAAAATTGATTGGAAAATAAGAATCCGGAAGAGGGTACCACAAGCTTGAAGTGCGACAGAATAAACTGTTACATCTAGTCATTTTAACTGTAAAAAGACGAGACCTAACTGCCAACCTAGTACTGCCTTTACATTCGTGAAGTCGAGCTACCAAGGAGAAAAGCTCATGAGAAAAATCACCATGAAAGTATTTAGAGAAATGGCACAGGAAAACTACATTATGGTTGTGGAAAAGTGATTGGAGCCAGAGATGCCAAGTAAGGACGGGTAACATTGCAGATTCTTTTTTAGATTCTATCAAGAATCAATAAGTGCATAGCGAAAGTGCCGGATCCGATGTAGCAGTAATATTCAAAATATAAACGAATTGGAGACTTATAAATGCGCAAGGTAGATTTTCGTGAGAAGAATTACTGGTTCACGGAGACACATGATCATATCGTTCTGGATCCTGGTTTCAAAGTAATCGAAAATAAAACCTAATTACTTAACCCGAAAAGAGAGTGTTGTGCAGGTAGAATGACATACATGCCAATAAATAAATAGACTGTCCGGCAGGCCGGTTTCTGGGTGTGTGGGGGCATATATATATATATATATATATATATATATATATATATATATATATATATATATAGGAACATATAATTCATGTTAGAATTTTAAACATAAGTATCGCGTTATTCAGAGAGTGGTTAGTAAGTTAATACTTTATTGATCTGTTAGCGAAGTAATTTCGCCATTAATTACATTAACTTTACTGATTAATTCTTTGTGTGATTACTTCTTTATAATATTATATATACTGGCACCAACTATATATATATATATATATATATATATATATATATATATATATATATATATATATATATATATATATATATATATATATATATATATATATATATATATATATATATGTGTGTGTGTGTGTAGAAAGCACGGTGGAGTAATGGATAGTGGAGAGCAGAGTTCGAATTGTAGTTGAATTCATTACATTCACTTACGCGCTAACAATTTTGGGAAAGTTATTCATCGTCATCTATTCCCTACCGCTATGTGTAAATAGAAGGACAGACTGGATTCTATAGCGTTGGATGGCAAGTGGTCGAGGAGAAGGACAGCTCTGAATTCAAAACCTGCGGACGGTCGTCTGTGGATCTTGTGGCACGTATTGCACCATGTCTTTCTATTCAGGCCCTTCAAAAAGGGTGGTTGATTCTTCACAAAGCTTTCACCATTATAAACAAATAATATGTGCTGGTGTGTGGCTGTCGGTTCCTAGGAACTGAGTTGCATGACCCACTTACGTCGAAAAAACGACGGAGAGCCCACTATATATATATATATATATATATATATATATAACAGTGAACATTGAAGTCAACACTCAGAGGCAACACAGTGTTTCATGCTGGACGCAATCCTCAGGCCGTCTGAAGATTGTGTCCAGCATGAAACAGCCTATCGCTTCTAAGTGTTGACTTCAATGTTTATATTTATATTTACATACGCTCTATCTCTGATATTGAGCACTTTATCCCATAGATATAGTAGACCTTAAACATTTATACATATATATATATATATATATATATATGTGTGTGTGTGTGTGTGTGTGTGTGCTATAAGGTTATGTACACGGTCAAATAGCTAAAAATAGACTGGTGTACTGACGGATCATCGAACTGGTACATATAAAAAGGATAAGCTGCTTTAATAGACCGTACTGTTTCGCTCTCCTGTGTTCATTTTATATTATTCATTCTTCTATTCACCATGAGCTTTCTTCTTGTCTCCTTTTTTTCCCGAAACGCTACACGGTGTTGCTGTCACAGGTCGACCAACAAACTCTGTTCTCTTTCTTCACACTTCGGTTGTGTTAAGAAGTAAGTACGTGTACACGCGGGGTGTGTATGGCTTTCTTCATTTGTGAATGTAAACAATATGTTGTAGAAAACCTCACAATATTAAAGAAACTGCTTGTGGCTGGTTAAAAGAATATTATGATAGCACCTTTATTCGAGCGAATTCTACATTTCGTGGTGTTCCAAGTCTTCAGACTCCAATGCTGCATCACAGATCACATCAATGATGGACAATTTCCTTATCTCGTTTTTATTATACTGGTCAACGCGATTTTTGGTGCGAAGAAATAAAACACAATTTTTAGCTAATTTGATGGCGCTGATTCCGAAAATGACCTTAGTTTTTCATGGTTAGCTACCGTTTTTGCTCTATTGAAATTACTCATTTTAGAAAAAAAATAGATCAATATACGATTTTGTTGATAGCAAAATTTAGTTAATAAAGGTCGTAAAAAACCCAACAATTATCATGTAGGCCGAGCAATTTATGTCAGCAACCTGAAATAAACTATTTTCATAAGAAAAGTGTCTTTTTGAATCAAAAATTTTAAAATAGATGTACCGACGTTTTTCAATTTATCGCTAAAATTCAAATTAACTGATAAACAGCAATACAATTTAGTAAACTTGATACTTAAGGTGACATAAAAAAATGAAACCCTAAAATCTTCTGTTTGATATTCATAAATTTATCCCATCATTTTTATCCCTTCAATACGGAAACCAAGCACATTGAGAGCATTTTGTTTTCATAGTTGGAAAGAAACTCCAACTAAAGATATCCCATTGAATACACCTATTCCATTGTATATGATACTGCTGGAGTATCAAAAGGGACTTAAATAACATTGAACATGGCAGACAATCAAGAAAGAGAAAACTTTTACCATAGTTCTTATTTTCACGAAGGTTTTATTTCTGCTGTTATTTTATTTAGCGATTTGATGAAAATACTTATTGGTCTTGGTATATTCAATGGTGTTATTTTTAAATACTTGGGGTCTGATTGTTATTGCAAAAATAGTATTTCTCAATAAGCAGACCAATATTTGTTGGTTTAAATACGAATTGAGAAGTTTCTACGATTTTATTTTGAGAAATATTGCCATCAGTCAATATCATATAGATAGAAAGCATATATCTTTTTCCCAAAAATGGGACATTTTTGTACAGCAAAAACATTAGCTAACGAAGAAAAAGTAAAGTCATTTTAAATTCACTCCCCTTTAAAAAGATGTTTGATGTCTCTACACCATTCATTTTTTTTTCTTGTCCAGTGTTATATAAAGTACAGTAGTTGTAGCACCGTTACTCCGAAAAAGCGAAAGAGATAGCAAGATGATGCATGTCAACTCGGTGGCTAGAATTTTTCCCCGCCACGTGCTGCCTTGCCTCACTAAGAAATCTGGGTGCGGGAAGCGTCCTGAAGCTTCAAAATTCTTTTTGCCGTCTCCCTGTATTCACGCCTGTTTGGTCTTATACCCAGAAACTGATGTGCATTTGGCGTAACGAGTGTCGGCTCGGAATGAGAAATTGGAGAGTCGAGTTCGAATTCCCGTTGGGTTCATTATGTTCACTTACGCGTAAATACTCTCAGGAAATGTGTGAATCTATCCCTTCTCCCCCAGATATATGTCAAATAGTAATATTTGCATCTGGAAATATCCTTTTTATTTTCAAAAAATAAATTTAATGCTATATTGAAGAAAAATTATTCTTACAAACCAAACTATGTTTCGGATTTAAGTAACCCAGAAAGGGTTGATAAACCGTAAAAAAACAAACGTAACACGAGTTCTAGTGCCATTAACTCGTTTCTTTCATTTCTCTCTCTGTCGACTTGATCTACGAAATAACAACCTAATTTCCAGGTGCATGCTCACGCCTTCACTAGACATTAGTGACTGCTTCGGACATGTAAACACGTGGTCGACCCAGCTGTGCGTATTGTGTGTATACGTGGGATAAACTTGATAACTGCTAGATACATAACCACACACCAGAGAGAGAAGAAGAGAGTCTTTTGCATCATCGTCATAAGAAGAATCCACGTTCGGTAAAAATCCCCAAACCACACACCCACACGTGGTCAGTAACTGGCGATAGAGATTTTGATTTATTTATATATTTGACGGTTCAGTGGAAGGGAGGAGAAAACGAAAAAGACATTCCTAAGTTGAATATTTGTAATGCTACAGAAAGCCCAGTCCTTTATAGCGGCCCACATCTAAGTTAACCTGAATCTCCGTTAACATAAAACTCATAATCAACACTTTAGGATAAGGAACTTACGGTAATACCAATAAAACAATAATATCAATACAGTAGTATTAATTCCTTTTCCTCGAAATCTAAACCAGTGGTCGCAACTTAGGGATTTAAAATCATTCTGTGTATCAACAGCATACGTATTTTTATAGAATTCAAGGTCAATATACCTGTTCTACAATATATTTTATATAGTAATATATAGTATATATATATATACTTTAGTATATATTAAAATTGAAACAGATAAATATCTCCTTTGTGTTGTAGTAGTTATTGGTTCGAACTTTGTGATGTCATTTGCAGCTGCATGACATTGGAAATTGGTTGCCGTAGGTTACCGACCCTTGCTCTAGTACATCATGCTCATCGGAACAGATATTTAGTAAGGCTCGTCTCGCAAAACTAAATTATTTTGAGGAAATATTTGTTTCATTAAATTCAAATATTCTTCTGAGCAGATATTTACGAAAGTTTTCTCTAGTACAGGGGTCGGCAACCTTTTGCTAACGATGTGCCGACCTAGGGTTTTAGAATCATTCAGTGTGCCAACAGCATACGTATTTTTTATACTAGTCAACGTCAACCAATTCTAAAATATATTTTATGTATTAATATATAGTATATATTAAAATTGAAACAGCTGAATTTCTTCTTTGCGTTGTAGTAGTTATCGGCTCAACTCCGTGATGTCATTTGCAGCTGCGTGACATTGGAGATGGCATTTTCACGCACAAGGCTTTGTTCAACCAGTGGTATGTCTTTCAGGAAATTTCCAAAGGTGCCGATTGTTGGTATCATCTCCTCCAGACCGATAATATCAAGAAGTTACCTTCCTGACAAATCGTCTATGGTGAGATTCGAACCCGGGTTTCATGGTCAGAATGTGAACGTTCTAACCACTCGGTCACGAGACCATGTATCTGCGTACCTAGGCACTATGAAAAGACAACACTTAACTCGTTTAGTTAGCCCGCTTATAAGAGCCTTTTTTTTTCTTTTTTTTTTTTCTACTTTTTTGTTATTTATTTACTGCGCGTGCGCGAACAGGAGAAAAAGACATGGAGTAACTGTATCACAGGCTGGTATTCCCCATTTCTGTGATTTCATGCACGCGCCAAGAGAGATCTGTGTTTAATTCCCAAGAATGATATGAAGTGTATTTATATGGCCTTTGCGTACTGTTGATGCGCAACTTATTTGGGAACCTGTGCACGTATTGAGCTATATATATATATATATATATATATATATATATATATATATATATATATATATATATATATATAATCAGTTAATGTAATCCACTTTGAATACCAGTACGTTTAATCTTCGCTAAATTGAATTATATTTTCGGCACGCTGTCAAATATATTTTCCGAATATATAAAATAATATTATATATATATATACAGCTCAATACGTGCACAGGTTCCACACACACGTACACATTCACGCACACACACACACATATATATGTGTGTGTTTGTGTGTGTGTTTCTGTGTATGTGTATATATATATATATATATATATATATATATATATATATATATATATATATATATATATATCATTGTTTTTATTGTATTTTTATTTATTTTCTAATTTTTTTCATGCAAACAAGTTGCCACGTTCGCCAACTTTGCTTTCATTACTCAGAATAACGTCGAGTAAATTATTGAGTAGTTCACAGACTGGAAAAATACGCTGATCGATCAATCGACACAATAATATTATCACATTTGAAAGTTTGGGTCCCAGCACATCGATAGTCTGGATCAATTAATCATGAGGCTAGCTTTCTTCTTCAACCCCTCAGTCGCATAAAACAATAATGTCAACTAATAACAAATAATAATAATAATAATTATAATAATAATAACAATAAATAGTAGCAAATAGTAGTAATCGGTCAATCGACACGATAATATTATCACATTTGAAAGGGTTGGTCCCAGCACATCGATAGTCTGGATCAATTAATCGTGAGGCTTGCTTTCTTCTTCAATCACTCAGTCGCATAAAGTAGTGGACATTATAAAGACCAGAGGATATTTTTCTTCTTTCATTTGCCCTGTTCTTTTAGGTCATTGGTGAACATGGCTATCCACAGCTTCCTATAGTTTGTATCACTTAGCAATATTTGCCATCTCAGTTCCTATTTGCCCATCCATTTACACAAGTTTATTAGTTTGGTCATTCGATATTTTCCTCCTGCCTTCTCTACGTCCAAATGTCAAATATTCCAGACCCACTTACATTTTCGCTCGAGATTCACCCAACCGATTTGACCAAACTTGGCCCGCACATTGTATAATGTAAACTTGGCACACATTGTACATTTCTTAGCGTAGAAAAATCGACAATATAAAAAAAAATTATCAATAAAGCCGATCAAAAATTGATAAATTCAACATTTTTCCCTCCAATTTCGTTCAGACTCGGTATGTAGGTTTCTTACATCATGTCGAGCTCAAGGATAACCCATTTTTATTTCTACGTCGATGCGTTTAGTGAAAAACCGCGAAAAACGGGAAATAGATTTCAACACAAATCGATTTCAACACAAAATTTAAAGTAAAACTCCCTCAATTTTCAAGCAATCGAATACAAACTTCCCTCAATTTTAGCCAACAATAAGTCGATTGTTTAACAGTCATTTAACTTGATAAATGAGTCCACCCATATCGTGAAAAAGCGCTTAAATAGCGAAAATGGCGATTTTTACTAATTTCTTTCTTATTTTTCGTTGATCTTTCATCTAATTTTCATCAAACTTAAGAATTGCTTTATAAATCTATCCTCTTTTACATCCCTGGTAGCATATAGACATATTGAATTTCAAAAACAACAAAATAATCAGGGTCTGAATTAGGTTTTCATGTTACCTGTTTTACCCCTTCATGTTCTCGGCCAGCTTCGATTAAATAAATACAGACTACTTCTGTTATATCAGTAACTGCATTAATTCAAAAGAAAGTTAATGAAATTACTTTAAATTAATTGAAGATGATAAACTCTGTTACATCTAATCATGATGCTGTTTTTGCTCCATTCTAATTGAACACTTTTTCTGATCGACCTGCTGAGTATGACTGCTAGGTACTCATATTATTTTTAGCAGATCCTTAAAATAGTTTTTCTCCATTGAGTTTAAGCCGATTTTATTCTACACCAGGTGTCTCAAATTCAAGGACTTAAGCATTAGAAATTTTCCTGTTAGAAATGTTCCTTGTTAATTTGTGAGGTAATGAATATGCATACAACTGGCTCATCCCTCACAGTAATATGATTGGCTGGTGTCAGTCATAAATACAGACTGATATGGAAGTACAGGGACTTCGCCTATTGTCTTCGCCTATTGCCTACGCCTATTGCCTAGAACTACGACGAGGACCAGTCCATTACGGTTACCTGCTAGATTGTCCTACCCGGTTACAGTAGTCAACAATCACTTTGCTACTTCGAACAAATATATTCCTTTCTGGGACATATCAATTTGTAAGCCATTTTTTGCCCTTCCAGTGCACCTTAGAATTTCTGTGACACATATATCTTTTTTACCACTTTTGGGATTATATATCCTACATTGTGCTTATGAAGTTCTTAAAATAGTTCAAAATAACAGAGTGGACCTTTCTAAAAAAAAACTTATTGAATTAAAATATATATTTTCTACCCAGTAATTACAATTGAAAAGAATTTATCTAAGCTTAACATAAAATTTATTACAACTACTTTTAAAACAATGAAATACTTAATACAAAGCAAAATAATAATAAGCTAAAAACCTGAAGGAGGAATTTACTCTTTCACCTGTAATAATTGCCACAAGCAATACATAAGAGAAACCTCAAGGAATTTAAATAAAAGATTATATGAACATAAAAGTGATCTTTTACAAAACAACAATCTAAATTCATTAGTTGCTCGCTGTAATGAATCTGGCCACAATTTTGATTTTAAAAATACTATTATACTTTAATTAATAAGAGAAAGCATGTTTACTAAGGTTAAAAATGTATAGAAAGTGTTTTGATTGCTAGAGCATTCATAATAAATTTCGTTCAGGTTCTTACAACATTTTTGGTAGATATTCTGTTGTCGGAATTTTGGATATTTAATAACAAAAGTGATAAAAAAAAAAAAAGCAAAAGAAACAAAATTAAATCAGCTCGACTCTACACACCAAACTTACGTTAAAAAAATTAAATTTAAATTTAAAATTATCAGCGTCCCCCTCTCCTTTGTACGCATGCGTAGTCAAGACAATGACTGATATTTAAATTTTTGTGTATGATTCTGTTTGACGTTTTCAAACCATAACTTAAGCTGACTCTGTTTCTACTGATCGTCTTCTTACAATTGTTGATTAGTCTTTTCTTAGCGGTTTCAAATGATTTGGGATCGTCTAATGCTTCCGACTATAGAGTAATAATTTATGCATTCATTTCATTGGTTGTTAAGTGAATGTTCTTCCAGGAAAGACGGTAATCACACTGGGATAAAAAAATATACAGAACACTCTCTTCAAAGTGAGGCCCACACGAAGAAAGTGGAACAAAAGTACTGAGCAGATTCCAAAATAACAAATGTCTGATATATTGTCTGATATACACATATATTCTATCATATTGTCTGATATAATGTCTGATGTATCGATATATTGTCTGATATATTGTTTGATGTAGAGATATATGGTCTGATATATAGATACATATTGTCTGATATAATGTCTGGTGTATAGATATATTGTCTGATACATTGTCTGATATATAGATATATTTTTTGATATAATGTCTGATATATAGATATATTGTCTAATATAATGTCTGATATATAAATATATTGTCTGATACATAGATATATTGTTTGATATATTGCCTGATGATATATTGTCTAATATATTGTCTGATATATGGATATACATTGTCTGATATAATGTCTGATACATTCTCTGCTATATAGATATATTGTTTGATATATTATCAGATATATATATATGTATATATATATATATATATATATATATATATATATATATATATTTCTTCTTGTCAGATATATACATACATTGTTTGATATATAGATATATTGTCTGATATATTAATATATTGTATGATATATTGTATGATTTATAGAAATATTGTCTGATATATTGTCTGATACATTTTCTAATATGTAGATATATTGTTTGATATATTATCAGATAAATAGATATATTGTTTGTTATATTGTCAGATATATAGATATATTGTCTGATATATTTCCTGATGTATAGATATATTGTCTGATATATTGTCTGATGTATGGATATATTGTCTGATATATAGATACATATTGTCTGATATAATGTCTGGTGCATAGATATATTGCCTGATACATTATCTGAAATATAGATATATTGTTTGATATATTATCAGATATATATACATACATACACACATATATATATATATATATATATATATATATATATATATATATATATATATATATATTTGTCTTATTGTCAGATATATAGATACATTGTTATATATATAGATATATTACCTGATATATTATCTGATATATTAATATATTGTATGATATATTGTATGATTTATAGATATATTGTCTAATATATTGTCTGATATAATGTCTGATGTATAGATATATTGTCTGATACATTGTCTAATATGTAGCTATATTGTTTGATATATTATCAGATAAATAGATATATTGTTTGTTATATTGTGACATATATTGATATCGATATATTGTCTGATATATATTGATATAGATATATTGTCTGATATATATATTGTCTGATATATTGTCTGATATATAGATATATTTTCTGATATATTGTATGATGTAGAGATATATTGTCTGATATATTGTCTGTTGTTCAGATATATTGTCTAATATATTGTCTGATATATAGGTATATTGTCTGATATAATGTCTGACATATAGAGATATTGTCTGATATATAGATATATCCTGATATATTTTCTAATATATAGATATATTGTTTGATATATTGTCAGATATATTGATATATTGTCTGTAGATTATCTATTGTATTTGTTATATAATTTTTAATCTTATTTCTTTCATGGTAGCTTTAAATAGGACATTAATTTGATGGTTTCAATATTTTCAAACAGCTTTCTGTTCGTAATATTTATGTCTTATTAAGCTTAAGCGAGTGCATTCAGTTAATATGTGTTTTGGTGTAAGTTCTGAATGGTTTGGTTTGATCGTTTTTGTTTTTTTTCTTAAGCGGCATATTAACACCTCTATCGAAATTTAAATAGGAAAGTTCAAACTTTATAATTAACTCGACGAATTACCCGTGCCTTGCTCCGTGTCACACACTTTTTATAAGGAAATAATGTTTCATTGTTTTAATTTGTGTAAAAATATGCTGCATTTCAATATTACCCAAGGATCATGCCGATGTGACCTCTATCTTCTGGCTTTCTCCTTCTATATTTTGGATAGGAGTCATTCTCTTCAAATTTAAATTAAATTTAAATCAAAGAGAAAAGAATTTCAGTGATGGGGTGCAAAAACAGATTGATCTAACCCCTTGATATGCATTTGATTTCTTGCTCAACTTGACATCCATATTGTCTCATTTTGATCTTGCCGAATTGGCCTTCATCTTCTGGCTTTCACTTTTTATATTTTGGATAGGATTCATTCCCTTGTTCAAATTTAAATTTGATTTAAATTAAGAGAAAAATTAATCCGGTGGAGGTTTGCGCCCGCCGGGGATGCCCTTTGATCAAAATGAATATACTTCTCTAAGTAGCCTAGGAGTCATTTCCTTGTTTAAATTTAAATTTAATTTATATCTAACGGGGGAAAAATTCAGTGAGGGGGTGTCCCCCAGGGACCCCTTTCGATCAAAATGAAATATACTTATGCAAGTACCCTGTGTAATGTAGTTTAAGAATATATATGGTTATGGGGTTCTATCTCCAAAACCATAGAAGGAGTTCGATAAGAAACAAACAGCCAGACAAGGGCTACAACTTTATATATATATATATATATATATATATATATATATATATATATATATATATATATATATATATATATATATATTTAAACAGATTTCTAGTACTGCCAAATCTAATCAAACATTTGAGGAATAAAAAATATGTGATCATATTAAACATAACATCGACATTTAAATTGATAAATAACTAAATTATTATGGTAGGTAGGCAAAACATCCTTACGGCAAGAGGGGAAGCCCTCCTAGTAGTAAATATGTTCCTGACTGTAACGGCATTGTAACACCGTTTAATAGATGAGGAGATCTTATTGGCGTGTTTGACTCTCAGGACCAAATCCAGAGGCTTGAGGTTAGAATCGCCCAACATGTCCCGGGCTGTGTGCGCAGGCATGAGCTTGTGACATCCGGGTGTTCGCAGACTCACGCCTCTGCTATCGGTGAACATCTATTAAATTCTGGTGTTTGTAGGACTGAGTATTCTCCCCATTTCTTTTCGGTATTGCACAGGGCTAGGAACAGACTCCACCTAGACATCTTGGAGTCTGTTATCATCAACATACGTAGGCCGGCCCTTTGCGTACAACGGGAGATGAAGTTTAAGTTGGCCTTATTCGGGGAAACGGTTACATGATTTGAGGTAAAACAATTCCTACCCCCCACGCTTACCATCCTGTTTTATTACGGTATTAATAAAAAATGTTCTTGTTAGTACTCCGTTTTAGATTACCGACGATTGTGTTTGAAAATGTGTCGGTCGAAAGGTACCTTACATTTTAAACGTGGATATTATTGTATCTTATGTTTAATATGATCCCATATTTTTTATTCCTCAAATGTTTCATATATATATATATATATATATATATATATAAAGACATGTTTATGTTTAACATTCTTTTTATAGATATTTAAGTAAATGATCTGTTTATAATAAACAGTATTAAACAACATTTACCGGTCTGAAAAATTTTCACAGAAAATATCCGTCCTCCGACAGGGTTCGAATCATGATCAGAGGCGTTGCTGCCAGATGTAGTTTATTGTAATACCCAAGACTATCAACACTTTGCGTAAGGCATCAGGAGCTTTTATGTTATAAGTTGTTGGAGTTGCTAGCCTGAAACCCAATAATAAATGAAAATATGTTTAAAAAATGCAAAGTCTGGCCCGAACAGAAGAATCTGTATGTTGTCGAATTTCTTTTCCCTTTCTCGTCAAATGATATTGTTGATTATGGATGCAAACCTAATGTGGCATACGTGCGCTTGGCTTTCCTTCTCTGAATGAGAACGCAACCTTTCCGTCTTGGCCAGTATTGAATGCCCGAAACCTAGGGTGGAATATTTGCTCTTATCAAAATCTCTTCTCACCGACATAAACTCGAAAAAAAAAAAAAAAAAAAGAAACTGCCGAGCTTTTGTCGTTGCTTTCCTTGAATTTTAGAAAGACCCTGACCAGATGTTGATATAAACGTGGCGATACGCCAAAATGCGTCTCGGCACCAGAACAAGGCTCGCCTCCTTTCAAGTCAGCCATCTTTAAATGTTATATCTACCCATTTTTGTTGAGACATCGGCTTTCTTGCGTGATTGTATTTCATCAATTTAAAATTGGATTCTAGAAACTGAATTTTGAAAATCTTGTTTCGTTTTTTATAAATAAATTTCATTTTTCGTTCACGTCTGTCTTTTATCTCTGATATTACTTTGTTTTCTACTTTCTTTCTTTCTTTCTTTTTAATTCTTTTCCACTTTACTTTCTTCTTCCTATTTATCCCTTTTTTTCCCTTTTCTTTCTTCATCTTCTTTATTTCTTTCATTCTTTCTTACTCTTTCCTCGTCTGGTTTCTTCTTGATATTTCTATCTTTGTTTTCATTTTTCTTTCTTTATATTTTTCTTTTCTTCTTTCTTTCTTTCTTTCTTTCTTATTCTTTTCTCATTTTCTTTCTTCTTCCTATTTCTGTCTTTCCTCATTTTTTCTTCATCTTTTTTCTTTCTTTCGTTTTGTCTAATTTTTCTCGTTTACTCTTTTTTCTTCATATTTCTCTCTTTCTTCTTTCCTCCATTTTCTTTCATTATTTCTTTTTTATCCTTTTTTCCTTTATTCCTTTCTTTACTTATTTCTTTTTCATTTTTTTGCTTTCTTTCTTTTCATTCTTTCTCCTCTTTCTTTCTGTCTTTCTTTATTCTTTGTTTCTTTCGCACTTTTATTCCTTCTTCATTGTATCCCAATTAAACACCGTCGCTCATCAGACCACCGAAGTTAAACAACTTCGTGCCTGGTTAGTACTTAGATGGTTGACCACTTAGGAATACCAGGAGAGGTAAGCTTGGGTATGCGGGTGGTGTAATGGACAACGGCACGGAATGGGAAATCTGAGATCCGATTTCGAAATCCAGTTAGGTTTGTCACATACACTTACGTGCAAATATGGCGATCTTTACAGTATATCGTGGACTCATTATTTCTGAATGTGTTTTGCTCTAAGAAATTATAAAATAATGTTTTTTCTTGTGATATTACGACTGCAGTATTTGTGGTGGATAGATGTAAAGTCGAATAAAATGACTTAAACTTGATTTTTATTTTTCCATATATTTTTTTAAAAAACGACGTATAATCGAGAACGACTTAACGCGAAACGACGTAACCCGAAGTATACATGTATATTAATAAGTACAAGAGACTTTCAAGAAGCAGTAACCTTTAAATTTAATGTGTCGTTAAGCGACATGGTAAAAATGTCGAAAGTATAGTATTATACATCACACAATTGGGATTATTTAAAAAATTATAATTGATATTAATAAAAGATATTTTAATGGAAATTTTATACATTATTCGGACTATTGTCCTCATCTTTGTCGCCATATTTATTACAACGTTTCGGCTGTTGTACTTCTTCAGGTGGTTGGAATGTCGAACTGAACCATTTATTTCGCTCACTGGAGTAAACTGTTTTAGTTCTACGTGTTATGTTTAATGGATGTTAGTTATCAGTTATCTGTTGTTAATTCCCCTCTCTAAATTCTCCACTGCCTTAACCGGGTATTGAACTCACGCTCTTTGGGGCCTGTCACTGGATCTAACCAACGCCAATATGAATAATTATAATAATTATAAACAAACAATATGAATTTTATTTAGCATTACTGAAAAATTTAACACAGAAGTATTCATTTTTCCTTAAACCAGTTATTCAAAAATATATACTATGATGTTTATCATGTGAATTAAGATGAAAATAAAATGAGAAAGATATGGTATATAATTTTGTTTTTGCGCAGAGATTCATTGAGACATGTAATTTATTTTAAGAGTTACGTAAAGGTCAAAATGTTAAGAGACTCTGGTCTAATGGGATAGATAATTATTCCAATATACAAGGTGTCCATAAAGTTCGTGTGCACTTTACAAATTTATAATACAAATAAAGATAAATTTTTAAAGTGCACACGAACTTTATGGACACGCTGTATAATGTAGATCACATCTGTGATAGGAAAATTAAATCCACCCGATGATATCTCACAGAACATAATAACCTTCTACCTCAAGACAGGGTGAAGTTTCCTGTAAAAAGATATATATATATATATATGTGCATCGTCTTTTTTATGTTGAATTGAATATAGTCTAATGTTAATTATGTTTTATGAATATGTCCTGAAGATGGTCTATTAGACCGAAACGTCCGACGTTGACATTATATTAACATTAAAACAGCATAATTGCATATTTTCCGTATATTTTTCTTCATACTGTCGGATCTATATCCATATATTTGCTTATATATATATATATATATATATATATATATATATATATATATATATATATTTAAAGCGTTACACTCCGAGCAAGGCATGAAGCCACTAGGATGCAGGGGGTTGCAGAAGACTTAGAGCAAGAGCAGATAGGAATGATAGAAGAAAGGATGAGGAGAGGGATAGTTGATAGATCAAGGTAATTGGAGATGTCGATTGATATTACATTTGAATAGTTGGAGATTATAGCTCTCAGGGAAACAGTAATTGGGAAGGGTGTTCCACAGGCGAGAGGTGCGAGGTATGAAGCTATTGGAGTAGAAGAGACGGCTATATTTAAAAGTTTCTACAGTGAAAGGGTGAGAGCGGGATGCTAGCCTCGTAAGGCGCTTGAATTCATGGAGTCTGGGAACCAGTAAAAGCAGCTCATCGGAGCAATAACCATGAAAGTACTTGTAAAAAAGACAGAGAGAGGCGACGGCTCGTCTGTGAGAGAGCAACTGTAGACGAGATGCCAGATCAGGGCCAGCTATATTACATATCCGCCTCTGGATCGTGTCAAGAACTCCGAGGTAAACAGAAGGTGCACCAGACGATATATGGCAGCAATACTCCATGCAAGGGTAAATATATATATATATATATATATATATATATATATATATATATATATATATACACACACATATATATATATATATGTATGTATATATATATATATATAATTTATTTTAGGATATTACATCAAAACATATAGAGAACACTACACAAAGGCCATCTTGTTTCGATGTGTATTAAGGCATCTGTATTGTTCTACTCTTGTATTGAACCCTCTTTTAAATTGAATGTTACGAAGGTTGGAATTGGAATCCATTCGTTCTCATTATATATATATATATATATATATATATATATATATATATATATATATATATTGAATGATCCAGGCTTAATTAAACCCTTCAGAAGGATTTATAAAGAATCTATGCTTCTTTTTCATTGCGAATGAATTGTGATTGAAAGAAAAGATTTGAAAATTTTCAAAGTTGCGAAGATTAAGCAAGACAATCGTTCAAGGTTATGAAACACTCCTTTTCTGGACTTAGAAACCTCAACAAAAGAAGAGGAGTGTTTTTATTTAAAAAAAAAAAAAAAAAAAAAAAAAAACTACTTAAGAAATAGTAAAATTCTATTGAGAAAATTAAACCCCAAAATGGAAATTCTAATCATTAAAATATTCAATATCCACTGAGTACTTAATTAACAGAATTTATATGCATGCATGGATATATATATATATATATATATATATATATATATATATATATATATATATATATATATATATATATATATAGTGTTTGTATAGTGGTCCTTATTGTATGTATATATATATATATATATTATATATATATATATATATATTATTGTATATATATATATAGATATATATATATATAGTGTTTGTATAGTGGTCCTTATTGTATGTATATATATATATATATATATATTATTGTATATATATATATATATATATATATATAGGTATATATATATATATATATATATATTATTGTATATATATATATATATATATATATATATAGTGTTTGTATAGTGGTCCTTATTGTATGTATATATATATATATATATATATATATATATATATATATATATATATATTATTGTATATATATATATATATATATATATATATTATTGTATATATATATATATATATATTATTGTATATATATATATATATATATATACATACATTATTGTATATATATATATATAGTGTTTGTATTGCGGTCATTATTTATTTTATTAAACAATATATATATATATATATATTTATAATTCATATATATATAATATATAATATTATATATTGTTTAATAAAATAAATAATGACCACTATACAAACACTGTGCTCGACGTAATATTTTTTAAAAATTTTTTATTTGGTTAATGTTTCTTTCTAAATGGATAGATATATCTGAGTAGAGGCTCTGTTTTTTATTTATTTATTAAACAGTATATTTATTTATTTTCATTTGCCCGCCTGAATATTCGAGAAATCTTGTTCGAAATATATGCGCCCTGTGGCAGGGACCGAACCTGCATCTCTTTGGGGAAACTGTCATTAGATCTTACGTGCCTTAGACCAACTCTAAAAAAAATGTATTAATCATATGTATAGATGGTAGTGAACCCAGACCAATTAATGTGGCTACGCGTCTACATAAGTGTATGTATGCGTGAGGAAATGTGAGCTTATTTGACGGCGCTGACGGCCGATCTAAAAAAAAAACGTCAAGACCACTCTCACCTGTTCCTTGCTGAGAGAACATTGCTACATATGCAATACTACAGTCTCGACACCAAAATAGAATGACAATTGTATATATATATATATATATATATATATATATATATATATATATATATATATATATATATATATATATATATATATATATATTAGGTTGATGCAAAAATAATGACGTAATAATATCGTTTTTCGACGTATTTTTTAACGTCAAAAAACGACATTATTACGTCATTATTTTTGCACCAACCTATTATATATATATATATATATATATATATATATATATATATATATATATATATATATATGTATGTATTCTCCAACTTATGGATGTTTATCTACACATAAACTTATTTATATGGGCACGTTTGTACGAACTAAAATGCATACACCTCTATGTGTCTACGTATGTGATAGTGTCAACCCAAACAAAAACAGAAAAAAAACCCTCCTTACCTCCACAGACGAATAATCAAGCACAAATAAGCATAAATAGATCCACTTTAAAAAGAAATAGACAATAGTCATGGTGAGGTAATTTTGTCTTTTGTCGTAAATAATATATATATATATATCGTTGGCTTTATCTTGTACCCAAGAATTTAATTCTTTTCTGATCGCTTCCTCTATGATGATGGTGTCGACGGATGCAAAAGCTGGTTGACGATGAAAGAAGATCTGTGTAAAAGAAATTGCTAAATTTGTTTAAAGTGGAACTCAAGAAAAAATGGCAGAAAGTCTGTCACAATTCTTTCAGTGAAACCAAATTCAATGAAGCTAAGAAAGACTATGAAATCGCTCTAAAAATAGTGGATTCCCAACAACATTCACATAAACTCCACACATCCTAAAAAATCTAAAATCAGCAGACAACGAAGAAAAATATACATAGGAGTAACTGAAGAATCCTGGAAACAAAAAAACTGCGCACACAAAACATGCTTTACAAATAGTAAATACGCCAACAGCACAATGCTTTCTAAACATATATGGGAGATTAAAATCAAAAAAATAAAAAATCACACCATGGAAAATAAGGAAAAGTATATCACCATATAATCCAAAAACTTCTGCCTGAAGGAAAAATAGCTATAATAAATTCCCAGACCAAAAGAAACTACTAAATAAACGATCAGACCTCATCTCAAAATGCAGAAACGAAAACAATATTTTACCCCGTTACTTAAAAATCAAAAACTAAAAACGAACAAGAAGAAATGAAAATAAATAAATGAAATAAATGAATAAAAACAATAAATTAATACCCACAAATAAATAAGGAAATAAACTAAGTAATAAACAAATTACAAACCAAGTCCACCAAAATGACCTTTAGAATAATACAATAGACTACCCACAATGCAACTGAATATATATAATGCATCACTAACCACGAGCAAGAACACAACGCACTTGGACTGACGATTTACTTTAGCATGAAACAGCCTGTCGCATCTTGGTGTTGACTCCAACACACACACACACACACACATATATATACTTTATACACATACGCACACACACACACATATATATATATATATATATATATATATATATACTTTATACACACACACGCACGCACACACACGCATATATATATATATATATATATATATATATATACATACATATATATATATATATATATATATATATATATATATATATATATATATATATATATATATATATAAGGCTCAAACACAAATAATCCATGGTTATGAATTATTAAATTGGAATCGTAATAACGATCAAATACGTCAGACCTAAAAATTCACAAAGTCTGTTTGAATTTGTAGATCTGATGAATTGGATCGTGATTACGATTCCAATGTAATAAATTATAACCATGGAATATTAGTGTTTGAGCCTTTTTTATTATATTCTTAGTCTGTCCTGGGCATTCAGTTCTACCTGAATTCTATATTGACCACTAATATCACCTATATATTTATAACATATATATATATATATATATATATATATATATATATATATATATATATATATATGTTATAATCTATTATAATAAGAATATTTATATTTTATATTATATTCTTACTCTGTCATGAACATTGAGTTCTTTCTGGATTCTTTTCTTCTATTCCTCTTGAGAATTCATATATATATATATATATATATATATATATATATATATATATATATATATATATATATTGATACACGTTTCATTAAATATTATAGACAAGTGTTTATTTATTTTATGTAAAATTTTTTCGTAACATCTGATAAGTTTAATAACATTATCGTCGAATGAAGAAAGAAATTCACAATAGTGATCCATATTTTTTAATACAATCTAAGCTTTCGGCTTACATAAGCCATTATCAAAGATGTCAATTGCAACATATTAAACAATATACGGACAAGACAGTGATGATAGTCTATCATTGTCTACATAGATGATTTCTAACCAACGATAAACACGCGCATATAAGACGCTAGAAGCGAAAATCGCACCGCATCTCATGACGTCACACATGACCACACGAGAGTGAATTGCTGCCTAAATACACTATATATATATATATATATATATATATATATATATATATATATATATATATATTGACCACTGTTATTATATATATATATATATATATATATATATATATATATATATATATATATATATAATCTATTATAATAAAAATATTAAAATATGAGTGTGTCTGAGAGTGAGAGAGAGTGGGGGAGGAGATTAAGAAAAACGTACAATATAATTCAATCGAAATTGATCAATTGTTCTCTATAACACTCGGTTAATATTTCCATAGACCATTGTTCAGAAAATAAAATGGAATCGGATATGATATTTTCTAACATATAGGAAAACGATGTGTTCCAATTTTTGTTCAATGGATTTTCGTCTTTGCCAACACGTGAAATGTTTCCTCCGAAATAAAAGATTTAGAAATCAGGAAGATGTGGTCGAAGAATAAAAATAATTTTGATAGGTCAAAAAAACGGCAACAATGAAATTAGTTTAACCTTGCTAAAAGCAAAATGCAATTTCTCTTAATGATACAGATAAATCCTTTCTTTCCGCTTTCAGTTATTTTAATCGCCAGTTACTTCTGACTATAGACTAACGCTTTTATGAATGCATTTCATCAGTTATAACGTGGAAGATCTTTCACAAAAATTGTTATCTGATTTGTTGTAAAAAATATACGCAAGAAGCTCTTCGAAGTGAGGCCCACTCAAGGAAAGAGAAAAAGAAGATTCGAGCAGACTCGATAGCAGCAGTTCACGTTGTTCTGTTAGTTTAAAAAGATATTTTTGCATCATGAGAAAGGACTTTCAATACATGGACATTTTAATAGTGATAAAAATCAGTTAACGACACGGATCTTTATATTAGGTTGGGGCAGAAATAATGTCGTTTTCTCACATATGTTACTATATGAGAAAACGACATTATTTCTGCACCAACCTAACAACTGAGATTTTAATTAATTATTGTTTGATTCGTTTTCTAGTGTTTATCAATCCTGTGCAGTTTATTTAACCTTTAACACACTTTTCTTCACTACTTTCCTTTCCACTGCATTGTTTTTCAAGGCCCCGATACTATACTACTTAATTTCAACCCTAGTCATTTTCTGTTGCCATAGCAGGATATGACAACACAACTGCAAAATTCAAATGCGCTATCATTCATTCATCTGCGTCACTTGCAGTGGCAGGCTAAAATTCTGCATTGAAAAGAAAATCCCCTCCCAGAATTTTAAATATTAAAGCCAGAAAATATTTTTTGATTGTAAGAATTTTTTTATACTAATAGTTTAGTGATAGAAATCATACTAATTAACCCATAGCTGGAGGGAGAAGAGTTGGATTTATAACTTTCCCATGGATACATGCGCGTAAGTGAACCGAACTGGAAATGGAACTCGGCTCTACGATTAACAATTTCGAACCATTATCCACTACACATCCAAGCTTACGGCCTCTGGTATCCTCAAGCGGTCACCCATCTAGGTACTGAACAGGATGAACGTTGCCTAACTTCGGTGATCATACAGAAACCAGTGAGTCGTAAGCTGATATTGTATATGGTAAATATTAAATGAAAAAAATGATTAAGTTATTAATTTTACTGTTGCGTTCTGATATCCCGAACCTTTTGGATGGTATATGAAACTTGAGTTTACAAGTGGTTATACAATGAATTAATGTCTTTTCACAGTTTCAAATGTCAGTCGAATCTAGCCAACACTGTAAACTGTTTTCCTTTGTCAGAGCATCCGTGAACAATTCACATCCATTGATTCGTGTTATGTTAATATCTGGCATGTCTGAACGGGTTGGTCTCCGCGAGTCAAATTAACACGCTTATCTCTTTCACTGATCAACTTCTGTTAAGTCTATATTGTTTACAGTGTTTTTATATGTTAACAAGTCTATTATTCATATTTGTTACTCTTAGCTGAATACGAAACCTTGCTAAATAGACAAGCAACGATCTCAAAAGATTGTAACGCGCCAATCTTCCAAGTGAGTGATACTTACTTGCTGCAAACATCAGCATTTAAAAAAAAGTCATTTTCCTCGACTCAAAAAGCTACCAATGATTTGAAACTGTGTCTCATGCACACGGTCGAATCCTTCTCATTCCATTCGTATTGCATTGGTAAGGAGATTCCAATCGGACAGCTTCTTCCTGAGAACAGCTAATTTGTAGAAATATCTCCCACGAGGATTCTTCCCCGATAGCTAAAAACTTAAATTCTTCAAGTCTAGGTTCAACTGCTATCTATCCTACTTAGCCATATAATCTGTATTTACTTCCTATTGACCATACAACAACCCCATTCATTAAGTGATACCTTGAGTGGCTCTTCGGCGTTTGGTAAAGAAAATGATGTCGATGAAAAATATAGAACTTTTTAATTTACTCTAGCACACTATGACTATTACACACAAATGTATATATAAATTTCAAAGCAACGACTAACTCTTGCATACGAGACGCGGAAGCGAAACTCGCGTCGCAGCTCGTGACGTCACGCATGACCACGCGACGCGATTTTCACTTCCGCGTCTCGTATACACGAGTTAGTCGTTGCTTTGAAATTTGTTATGCAACAAAAACAGACTATCGTTATTATTTCTTCCGTGTATTGGTTGATATATTGAAAAGTAATTGTCATCTTTGATAATGGCTTATGTAAGCCGAAAGCTTAGATTGGATTTAAACATGTATCAATATGGTGATTTCCTTTCGTCTTTCAATGATAATGTTATTAAGCTTATCAGACAATATGAAAGGAACTTACTTAAAATAGACAAAACTTGTCTATATCATTTAATGAAACATGCATTAATGAAAAATTGCTACCTAATATAAACAATATATATATATATATATATATATATATATATATATATATATAAATATATATATATAGAGAGAGAGAGAGACATGTAGATAGATAGATAGATAGATAGATATGAAGAAGTAGTTGATTTTTATTTATCAATCTGACAGATTTTATTACTTAAACATTATTTTTAGTTGATATCCATACTACAGTAGACGTTACGTTTATTGATAAAAGAGTATATTTATTTACTTTTGTCTTTCGAGAAATCCAATTAAAGAAAAAATATGCCGGAGTATTATAACTACCTTCTACTCGTGACGGAATTTACTTTTAGATTTATTGTTGTAGGCCTATTCTGTTTTCCCTATTTTTAAGGATATTATTGATATTATTTGTTTTATTTTTATTTTTATTTCAAATACAGTGTAACCCGGACATAAGAGAGTTGTCGGGACCGGAGAAAAGGTCTCTTATCCGGGTTTCTCTTATATCCGGGTTTGTCTATTTTGTTTAGGTAAGTATGGCTGTAATTTGGGACCAGATAAATCTCTCTTATATCCGGGTTTCTCTTATATCCGGGTCGCTTATATCCGGGTTACACTGTATACGTTTGGAAAGCAATTCACTGTTCGCGTATTTTATATCTGTAAATAATGTTTTGTGTGCGTGGTTTCTTTACTTCCAGAGTCCTTCTGTTACACCTATGTATATTTTTCTTCTTTATCTGCTGATTTTGCAGTGGCTTCGTATATTAAACACACACACACACACACAGAGATACATAGATAGATAGATAGTACGAGGCAAAAAAAAAATGGACGCATTCATAGAAAGTCAATTTTTGTATTTTTACCAAGTCAAGCGAGTAACAGAATTATTAATACGGATATTCTTTAGTGAGTCAACGTCCTTTGCCAGATTTTTCCTGCATTTCTTTATGTTGCGAAAAATTTTCGTCTTTTGTGTTAACTTTCCTATTACGGGCATGCTTGTCCATTATCGCCTAAAGGTTTTCAATTGGTTTAAAGTTAGGACTCACTTTTTTTTTTCTTTTTTTTTTAAGCGTTTCACCCCAAGCAAGGCGGGAAGCCACTAGGACGCAAGAGGTTACAGAAAATTTGGAGCAGGATCAGATAGGAGTGATAGAAGAAAGGATGAGGAGAAGGGTAGTGGATAGATCAAGGCAACTGGAGATGTCGATTGACATTACACTTGACTAGCTGGAGATTATAGCTCACAGGAAAACAGGAATAGGGAAGGGAGTTCCACAGGCGAGAGGTGCGAGATATGAAGCTATTGGAGTAGAAGAGACGGCTACATTTAGGAGTTTTGACAGTGAAGGGGTGAGAGCGGGATGTCAGCCTCGTATGGCGCTTGAACTCATGACGTCTGGAAACCAGCGAGTGCAGCTCCTCGGAGCAATTTCCATGGAAGTATTTGTAGAACAGACAGAGGGAGGCGACGGCGCGTCTGTGAGAAAGTGACTGTAGACGAGACGACAGAGCAGGGCCAACTACATTGCATATCCGCCTCTGGAGCCTATCAAGAACCCCGAGGCAAACAGAAGGGGCACCAGACCATATATGGCAGCAATACTCCATGCAAGTGCGAATTGTTGATTTGTAGATCTGGAGGATCGACTCCGGGGAGAAAAACTTCCTGGCGCGGCTCAGGGAGCCAACTTTCCTTGCAGTGGACGAAGCAATTGACTCAATGTATTTATTCCATCTCAGGTCAGCAGTCAACGTGAGACCGAGAAGCCGCAGAGAGTTGCTGTCGAGAAGTTGAGCGTCAGACATTCTAATGGAGGGAAGGTGATTAATAGAGAGCAGTTTTTTCTTAGAAGCATTGAAGTTGACCAGCCAATTCTTGCCCCAGTTCACAATCGATTAAAGGTCGTTTTCGAGACGCACGGCCAGGTGAGTTTTGTCAGTGAGACTAGATTTGTTTTTGAGGCAGGAATAAATTGTGGTGTCATACGCGTAGATGCCAACTTGGGAAGTTATGGCGTCAGGAAGGTCATTTATGTAGATAAGAAATAGAGTGGGGCCTAGGATGGAGCCTTGAGGAACACCTGCGTTCGTAGGATAGGAACTGGATGAGAATCCGTTGAGAACGACCTTCAATTCACGGTTTGACAGGAATGATTGTATTAGGTTATACAATCGACTCGTAATGCCATAACCCTGGAGCTTGCGAAGAAGGCCGGCATGCCAATCCCTATCAAATGCTTTGGAGATGTCTAGTGCCACGGCACGGGCTTCCCCGTTATTTTGAAGAGCTCGGTAGACAGTTTCAGTGATGGCCGTAAGCACATCAGCTGTAGATCGGGCAAAGCGGAAACCATATTGTTTGTCTGAGAGCAGATTATGGGATGTGAGGTGGTTTACCACCTCGATATTGATTAGGGCTTCAAAGACTTTGCCGAAGAGGGGAAGGAGACTGTTAGGACGGTAGTTGGAAGGGTCAGAGGGATCGCCGGAATTCTTGAAGACAGGAACGATCGAAGAGGACTTCCAGCAGTGAGGAAAACAAGATTCCTTGAGGCAGTAGTTGTATAGTTTAGAAAGGGCGGGCGCCAGTTCAGGCGCGCATTTCTTCAAGACAATGGCTGGTATCCCGTCTCCACCACTAGCCTTGTTGGTGTCTAAATTGTAGATAACGCCCAGTACCAAAGATGGGGTTATGTTTAGCCCACTCAATGTGGCCTCAGTTCTAAGAGAAACAATTTAGTCTATAACATGCCACGAAGAATTAAGGTCGTTTTTAAAGCAAAAGGTTACCGAACAAAATACTAAATCACTTTTTGACTTGTATAATGTACATATTACCCTGTATTAATAAACGAATTCTATTACTCACTTGTCTTGGTAAAAATACAAAAATCGACTTTCTATAAGTGCGACATTTTTTTTTACCTTGTACTGTATAATGATATTATATATTGCCTGAAAAGCTATACGTCTACAGAAATTGACGTGTGTAAGAGAGTACCTTAAAAATATAAGACGTGTAAAGAAGCGGTATTAAAAAATAGACACGTAATTTAAAACACAACATATATATAGTCACAATATTATAAAAAAAAAGATCTTTGATAGACGTTTAAAAAGCCATTTTATACTCAGTTTTTACCGGATACCATAAAAATGTCACTAAATATATAAAAAAAAGTTTAATGTTCAGCTACGGTTGTTTTTTTTATTCAGTATTTTAAGCTTTTAACAAAATTATAAATCCAACCTTATATCTAGGCTCACTCTTGTCGCCGGATAATATCTTTAAAAAAATGTCTCTTTCTTGGCATTTTACTATAGCGTTAAGAGAGCGATTGACTGAACCCACGGGATAACTATATTTCTGTATATGTAGTTGGTACACCCGTTGTCAACCTTGACGTGATTTCAGTCATTAACCTTCCCCGCCGCCCGCTAATATGAATCGCTGGCTCATTTTCAGCTATGATTTGTAAAGATCCCTGTTGCCCCTTCCCTGCCCATTCATAGCCTTTCATCAATCGCAGCCTGCTATTGTATCACAACGGAGTTGCTGTGACAAGACACGGGCCGTGTCTGCTCAGTCGTAGTATATATAAACAAACACATTGCAAACCAGTGCGTGTTGTTACCTGACCAACAGATGTATCATTCGTATTCATCCCTTTATTCATACTCTCTTCTTTCATTCTTTGGGATGAGCACAAAGAGGAAAACGTTTTACGTTTTAGTTATTTATAAAGTCGCTAACATAACCTTTCCTGGTTGTCGATCGAGGTTCATATGGCAAAGAAATCGCACTTTTTAAAATGAGGGATTTAGGCGTAGAAGTGGATTATTTCATGATCCTGTTTTACTCACCGGCTATGGAGAAATGTTTTGATTTTGCGGCCCGGTAAGTTCTTTTTTTTTTCTTTTTTCTAAACAGAGATATCTGCTTAAATCGCATTTTCTGTGTTGGCAAAATACTGCTTGTCCTGGGTATGACGATAAACTAGATCCGCATCCTGGGTAAAACGAGCAAAGCCTCTGATCAGGAGGTTTTGACGAACGTGGAACCACCTCTTAATTGTGGCTGTTCCCAGGTCTACCCTGACCCGGGGTGGTGGTACCTGTTAGGGTCTTAGATATGAGCAAATAGTTAACCCCCAAACTGGGGTCAAAACACTATGAAAGTGTAAAAATAGGTTTTAATACCAGAAATACTCCGTAAAAAATTATTAGCAACAATAAAATTTTTAAAGAAAAATATTATCAGCAATACATTTTTGAAAAAAAATATTACCAGAAATACAGTTTTGAAAAAAAATATATTGCTAGGTATAAAAATTGTCGGCATTAAATAACCCACTGATGGTGATATGCCGTAAAACAAACCAAACCAAACCAAACCAAAAATACTGGTTTTTCGTTCTATCAATTTCACTTTTTATCTGTCTGAGCTTCTGGAATAAGGCGTTATCAATATTCACTTTATTCAAAGTCGGACTATATTGTTTGCTTTTTATTATCATTTTAAGAAAATCACCAATCTAAATTATTTAATGTATTCAGCATGCAAAAATATCCATTAAAAAATAACACAATAGTCCAATATTTGACTTTTTAATTTTATTTAAATTTAATTTATTGAAAATTTTCTAGCCTTCATTTTTTTTTTTTTCTTTTTTTTTTTCTTTTTGTTTTTCCCCACTGCATTATATCAACAAATCTGGGTACAGGGTGCGATGAATAAATTGTCGTTTAAATTACGCAAAAATGAAAATAATACTGACATCTTATTTTAACAGATATATTTACAAAAATTCACAAAAAATATCTTGAAATACGAAAGAGTACATTCATTCAATAAATTTGCCATAGGTTTTTAACCACTGCCACCAGACGACTTCGGAATATCCTGCAACTCTTTTTGACTGTCTCCTTGGTTAAGTTGTTGAATGATACCACAACCTTTATCTTCAGATCATCTTTGGTGTTACAAAGGGTTTTTTAGTCTCTCTCTCAACTGCGCCCCGCACATAATAACCAAGGGGATTACAGAAGTTAGTTGGGAAGTTATATTGCCAGATGTAAAAAGTAGAAATTGTCTCATAGCCATGACTGGGTTCTCCTGCTTGTGTGGCATGGTGTAGAGTCCTGTTGCCAGACATAGGGTCTTCCAGCAGCCATCCGTATGACCCAGATCAGCAATACCTCCTCATGTCACTTGATATAGGCCACCGTGTTGAGTCTGACGACTTGTGGGAAGATGAATGGAGGCATAACGTCGCCATCAGTAATGATTTCTCCAAACTGCTTCGCCGTCTCCATTAGATTCATCTAACTCTTCCCGAATTCTCTGCACCGTCCTCAGATTGACACAGAAACATAAAATGTTCGTGTTGGAGCTTCCAGCGTAAATGCCAAACAGTACAGTAGTGAATTGCAACATGGTGCTCTTTTTCTTACAGAGAGTTCCCAACTGACCCTACTACACTGGGCGTTCGAAAAAAAACCAATAGCAAACAGTGCGCATGCGCGAAATTAAAAATATAAAATGGCGACAATTTACACATCGCAACCTGTAGATGCTTTATTTGACTAATTTTGTTGCGGTGCTGAAAAACGTTTATTTTATTGTGATGAATTATTAAAAGCGAAAAGGAAGATGAAATGTGTCTATTTTCTTACCACGCCCACATCAGGGATATAGTTGTTTGTTTTTAAATCTAATATTTAGTCGCTATTCAGAAAGAGTAAAAAAAAAATAACCAGTGTTTATTAAACTGAGGTACCGACTGAAGATCGATCCCACTACACTTAATAGTCATCGAAACTAGCTAGCAGCATCAAAGTATTTACTAAATTTACTTTAATCTGACTCAAGGCCGCAATCAATGAGTGCGAGTAAAAATCTAAACCGTTAGTGTAATAAGCTATCGAAACCGACTTCCTAAGTATTTCTAGGTTGTTTGGTTCCGTTTGGTTCGGTTTGGTTTGGTTTACGGCATTTTTTTTTTCAAAAATGTATTGCTGGTATTTGTTTTTTTTTTCGAATATGTATTGCAGGTAATGTTTTTTTTGTTCGAAAATATATTTCTGGTAATATTTGGTAATATTTCTGGTAATATATTTCTGGTAATATTTGGTAATATTACTGGTAATATATTTCTGGTAATATGTGGTAATATTTCTGGTAATATATTTCTGGTAATATTTGGTAATATTTCTGGTAATATATTTCTGGTAATATTTGGTAATATTACTGGTAATATATTTCTGGTAATATGTGGTAATATTTCTGGTAATATATTTCTGGTAATATTTGGTAATATTTCTGGTAATATATTTCTGGTAATATTTGGTAATATTTCTGGTAATATATTTCTGGTAATATTTGGTAATATTACTGGTAATATATTTCTGGTAATATGTGGTAATATTTCTGGTAATATATTTCTGGTAATATGTGGTAATATTTCTGGTAATATATTTCTGGTAATATTTGGTAATATTTCTGGTAATATATTTCTGGTAATATTTGGTAATATTACTGGTAATATATTTCTGGTAATATGTGGTAATATTTCTGGTAATATATTTCTGGTAATATGTGGTAATATTTCTGGTAATATATTTCTGGTAATATGTGGTAATATTTCTGGTAATATATTTCTGGTAATATTTGGTAATATTTCTGGTAATATATTTCTGGTAATATTTTTTTCAAAAATATTTTGCTGCTAATATTTTTTCTAAAAATGTATTGCTGGTAATATTTTTCTCCTTCAAAAATCAATTGCTGATAATAATTTTTTACAAAAATGTATTGCTGGTATAAAAACCGAATTTTACACTTTCATAACGCTTTGATCCCAGTTTGGGGGTTAATTATTTACCCATAGCTGGGACCCTAACAGGTGCTAGCACCCAGGGTCAGGGTGGGTCTGTGAACACCAGCAATTAGGAGGTGGTTTCACACTCGTCAAAACCTCCTGATCAGTGTTTATCGTTTTACCCAGGACGCGGATGTAGTTTATCATCTTACGCAGGACGATTTCTAGGCCGTGAAGAACCTTTGATATAAGTAATTTACTAAGCGTAGCTTAGTTTTGACAATGTCTTTAATATTCATGGCCTGCTTTCTAACGATTGTATCACATTGTGGCATTCCTGCTTCTGGTTTTGCCTTCACTTCCAAAAAATCTCTTCCTCACACATAAAAGCGCGTATAGATTTCCATTTTGAACAAACTGTAACAGATGCTCTCCATGGTTAAGTGTTAAGGGTTTATGGTTGTTTGTGGTTGGGTTGCGGTTTGGTTACTAGTTACAAAAAGATAACGTTCAGAATTTTAAAATACAGAAGACCAAAATAATAACAATAAAAAAAAAACGATTAAGTTTTATTTTCTGTCTATATTTCTGAGATTATTATTATTATATATGTATTATGTACATTATTCACTTATTCGGACTGTTGTCCTCATCTTTGTCGCCATATTTATTACAACGTTTCAACCGTTGTACGCTCCGTCCTTCTTCAAATGGTTGGAATGTCGAACTGAACCCTTTTCGACATTCCAACCACCGGATGATGTTAATTTGGGTTCGATTCCAACAGCTGTTTGATCACGGAAAATAAAATTCTTTCAGCCCTTTTTCCGAATCGCCCGTCTTATTTTGAAAGATATTTTTATCTGTCTGTCTGAAAAAGAGGTTAATACTCTTAAAGGTTTGAAATAAGAAAAAATAGTAATATGAAGTATAGAATTTTGAAACTTTTTTATGTGGATCCATCTAACCAATGCATTAATGAGTGGATTGATATTAAGTTAAGTATACAATGACCCCCCCGCCTATTCGCGCTTCAGCATTCGCGGCTTCACACATTCGCGGCTTCACACATTCGCGGATTTTTATTTAGAACATATGTACTTGTTATTTGCGGAAACCCCAAATATCCGCGTGTTTTTCTGGAGAACATATGTACGATTTATTCCCTGAGAACTCCCTCGATTCGCGTATTTTTTTCGATAGAACATATTTTAAAATATTCTTGTGTTATTTTCCGTTTTTTTTTACATGACATTTAACAGTCCATTTTTATGGTAAAAATTTGCAGAATTGTAAATCTTTGTAAAAAAAAAACAAACGCAAAACATGCGTAGTACTTGGGCTTTGTTCTTTGTTAGGGGCTGCGGCTGGGGTCTTAAACGTGGCTTATGCTAAGTCTTGGGGCATCATCACAGTCCTGTTTTTAGAAAATGTTTTAAACTTTATATTTTATGTCTTGTTACACATACTTTATACAGTATTTTCACTGGTTGTATCGATCTATGCATAATTAAAAATGGTTATTTTACGTATGAATGAAAATTTACGCAAAGTGTATGGTTATCAATATTATTTTTCAAAAATGTTTTTAAAAGGATCTGAAATGTTTCTAAAGTGTTTAGGATGAAAGTTGAAGGCCTATGGGGTTTTTAACAATCAAAATAGTTACTTATAAGCATTTTTAGGGGGGTTACAATTAGTCGCGGATTCTAACTATTGGCGCACGGTTCTGGTCCCTAAACCCTGCGAATACGGAGGACTCACTGTATATCATTTGTTCCTAACGTCTTAGTGTCTAAGGTTAGCGTTACTGGTTGCTGTTATGGTTAGTAGTTAGAGGTTAGAATTAGGGAGAGAGTTATCGCGGTGGGACTAACAAAACAGACACAGTCTTTTCAATTTTTGGAGGAATAAAATGAAATTATTTATAAATATTTTCAGGCTTCCGTACTTTAGAATTAGGAACGTTAGCATTTGGACTGAGATATATACTTAAGGTATTTAAAATTAATAAATAAATGCTTGAAATAATATTCTGAACTCAGCCCAGTGTATAACGAATTTGGAACTCTGAAAATCACCCTGGCTTTTTTTTTTTTTAATTTCAATTTTTTGAAAACTAATTTTGCTTTCGTTCATCGACGAAAAAATTACCGATTTTTTTCGCTGGTGACAAATTCTCAATTTCTATTAGGCTTGCGCATTCGAGAGATCTTAATAAAGAAAACGAACATTGATCATCGTTTGAGAAGGGAAACCATCGTATGGCTCAGCATGCATTACCGCTCGGCCACGAAAAACGTCAGAGTTAAGCAAGGCGCTTTTATTCTCTTTTTAAAGGAAAGCACACTCTTTTCACTTAGACTATTTTTTTTCGAAAGCCCATATCTGCACAGGCCGATAGCCGTAATGCACACTGAGTAAAATAAAAATGGGGCGTCTTTTTCAAATCCGAATATCCACTATAATAATATCTGAAGTAATAATAATGTTGGATTAAAGATATATTCATTAATTCTTTAGAAATATGCTTATATTTTGTTAAATATTCTGCAACACACAAAATCCCCTTGCGTTTTAGTGGCTTTATTAACTTTCCTGGGGTGAAATGATTAAATATATGTTATATATATATATATATATATATATATATATATATATTACACAATGAAATCCAAAATTACACTTATATGCCTGGGGGTATAGATCTATTTCAACCAACGAGTAGTACGTTAATCTTATTTAACCCCGGTGTATATTTTGTCTTCATGTTGGAATTGAAAATTTAACTTTGACAACAGTCGAAAATTGTTACAGAATTCATGTATTTCGATGTTTCAGTCACACGAAATGCCCAAGTCGGTGGTAAGGAGAAGGTTGAAGCTATTAAAGGAAAGAGGTTTTACAAAATTAACCCAGAAATTAAACTTATGACATTAAATTAGAGTTATATGAAGAACGATGCGTTAAATTGAAAGTAAAAGAGAGTCGAAAAGGGAGTTATATATATATATATATATATATATATATATATATATATATATATATATATATATATATATATATAAAATAGTTAGGTTCCTACTTAAAAAATAACAATTTATACTTAAAAATAAGATATATTAAAAAAGATCAACAATAAATCATATTTAGATAATTTATATTAAATTTGATTAAGAACATAATTATAAAGTTTTATATTAAAGAATTTTAAAAAATCAAGATAAAATAAATTATCCATTTTTAACTTTAAAAATAAGTTAAATCAAGTCATATTAAAAAAATGCCAAGTTATATTTAAAAAATAAAAAAAAAAAACATTAAAAATATATAGATGAGGAGGTGTAAGTGGTAGAAAAAAGAGGGTTCTTGGTATAGAGGACAATTATAAGATATAATTTATATGGTGAAGAAATGGAAATATAGACTTTATAAATAGTTATACATTCACCATTTAAAGAGTTAGAGAATTAAAAAGTAATAAAATAATATCTATATTATAGAATTTTCTAACTCTTTCTATGTCGACATTTTAAAACTAATTCATTCCTTTGATTTAATAGTTTGCTTTGATTTTGTATTTTATTCATCTATTCTTTTCTTCTAAAAAAAAGTTACAACTATCTCTAAGACTATTAGGAGTATGAGCGAAATCTTTAACTGTCCTGTTTATCTGTTTGTCCAGACCTTTCTTCTTCAATTCTCAAAATATTTTTGAAAGAGCTGTCTGGTATTTTATTTTACCGTTGGTAAAATATAATAACGTTGATATATACAGTACGAGGCAAAAATGGACCCACTCATACAAAGTCGATTTCTGTATTTTTACCGAGACAGGCGAGTAACTGAATTCATTTATTAATACAGGTATTCTTTAGTAAGTCAAAGTCCTTTGCCAGATTTTTTCAGCATTTCTTTAATTTGCGAAAAATTTCATCTTTCGTGTTAACTTTTCTGTTACGATCAAACGTTTTCAACTGTATTAAGATCAAAACTCACTTACTAAAGAATTTAGTTTATAGCATGCCACGATGGATTAAGGCAATTATTAAAGGTTACCCAACAAAATACTAAAAAAAATTTTGACTTGTACGATGTACATATGTACAATGTAATAATACCCTGGATTAATAAACGAATTATATTACTGACTTGTCTTGGTAAAAATACAAACAATGACTTTCAATGAGTGCGTCAATTTTTTTAAATTTTTTTTTTGCCTCGCACTGTATATAATAGCGTTTGAAATAATATATATAAACATAAATATATATGTATATATATATATATATATATATATATATATATATATATATATATATATTATTATTATTATTATTATTATTATTATTATTATTATTAATATATATTATTAATAATATAACATATATATATTATTAATATATATATATTATATGATATATAGTATATATTTAACAAATACATTATTAATATAATATATATAAATTAATATATATTATTAATATAATATATACATATATATATATAGATATATTGTTAATATATATATATATATTTATATATATATATACACACACATTATACATATATATATATATATATATATATATATATATATACACACACATTATATATATATATATATATATATATATATATATATATATATATATATATATATATATATATATATTACGCGCGGTACTTAGTGAAAAGTGCTCAATATCTGTGATGGAGCTAACATATTAAAAAAATAACCCAGTTTTAATGATAATCGCAAAAGCGTGAAAGCCAGAGTTACAAACCACTAGTTATGCAACTGAATATATATATATATATATATATATATATATATATATATATATATATATGTGTGTGTGTGTGTGTGTGTGTGTGTGTGTGTGTGTGCGCACGCGCGTGTGTGTGTGTGATTAATAGCAATGAAATAAAATACTCATACTTATTATAAAACCCAGGTTTTTTTTTTTTTGTGTGTGTGTGTGTGTTCATTTATATATGGGGTTGTATTTCGTACATTTTTCAACCGATTTCAACAAAACTTCACTTTTTTTTGGCAGGTAGTGTTTCTTATTGTCTTGCACACTTTTTTCTTTATTTTTACATTCAGAATGCTTTAAAAATTCCATTTAGAAGACAATTGTTTATAATAAAATTCTATTCAATCGATAGACTCATAACGATTGAAAACAATGTTTTTGTTTGAGTTTGGGTTTGACCAATTCGTAAAAAAAACAACAAAAAAAAACAAAAAACAAAGACATGCGTGTCCGTCAACCTTAATCAATAATCTTTGTCAATTTTATTTTTCAGTCTTTATGATGGTCGATACTTGATCTATCTCTTACTCGTACATCCCCGGGCAACGCCAGGCTCTACTGCTATTAGGTTGGTGCAAAAATAATATCGTCTTTTGACGTTAAAAAATACGTCAAGAAACGATATTATTTTTGTACCAACCTAATAGTTCTCTATATAAGGGAAATATGTGGGTGTATATGTATAAAAACAGACGCACGCACACACATATAGGTATAATGTGTGTTTGAGTATATATATATATATATATATATATATATATATATATATACTTTATATATCATATATGCGCGGTACTTATTGCAAAGCGCTCAATATCAGTGATAGAACTAATATATTTAGGCAGATTGATGTGAGTTAGTTTCTAAGAACAAAATAGACGAACGATCTATAAATTGACACCGCCACGTGGAAAAAAATCACTACACAATTCCAACATTGAATACAGTGACTAATTGCGTACGTATGCACGCAACGACGTAGGGACGCGTATATACGCCCAGTCCCACACTGTTCATATATGTCTATGTCTATGTCTGTGTAAGCTGCAAGGTGTGAACGTGCGTGTATGTATGTTTGCGTACGTATGAATGGCGTTCCGACGACAATTTTTCCTCCCACTTCCATAAAACATCGAAATACACAACCATAACTAAATGCAAAATTTCAAAATTAATCAATTTGTCTGACGATCGCAAAGGGCGTGAAACCCAGAGACTCACATCAATCCAACTATATATATATATATATATATATATATATATATATATATATATATATATATATGAAATATTCTGTAATTCAAAATTTCATATTAATAGACTCGTTGCGTGTTTGCAACTTTATAATGAATCTTAAGGATAATTTGACAGTTAAAGGAGTGTTTAATAATTTTAGAGATTATAAACTGTAAAACAATGCAGGATGTTGAAAAGAAAATTCGGAACGTTCCACAGAATTGTAAAAGTTCGTTGATGAACCTGGACAATTCTGACACAGATCTAATATTGCAAGCCGCCATTATCTATCCTAGCAATGTTTTACTCGGGGTCAAAAGATAAGCTATAAAAAATGTCCATGTTTTTCTCAAGTCATGAAATATTAGGCAATGTCAAAGCGAGGAAGTGTTGAAAAGCACTGGATGTTGAATCCTAAATCAAATGGCAAAACATGTAAGACAGTTCATTTGGTCAACCCGTAAAGGACATCAATAAGAAAAAGCGAATGAAGTACAAGAAAACCCTACACCAACCGTTCTTTTCACCGAAAAATACTTCTTCTTCTTCTTCTTCTTCTTCTTCTTCTTATTATTATTATTATTATTCCCTTTGGTTTCTGGTGTATACTCATTTCTTATCGGGTCCCGACCAGAGACCTAAGGTCAGAAATGGCATTATGACATTTTCCACTGAGCAATAAAAAATAGTACGCAGACACACACACACATATATATATTTTACATAGCTAAAGCCCTTCGTAAGATGTGGGCTGTACTCGTGAGATTATTATTATTATTATTATTATTATTATTATTCAGAAAGTGTGGAGGTTTACGTAGCAATATAAACATTTAATATTTAAAAATAATAATAACCGCAATAATAATTACACAGACACACACACACACACACGTGTATATATATATATATATATGTGTGTGTGTGTGTGTGTGTGTGTGTGTGTGTGTGTGTGTGTGTGTGTGTGTGTGTGTGTGAAAAATATAATAGAAAATAGGAAAGAGCTCGTTAGGTAAATAATCCGAAAACTTCAATATAATTATTTGAATTAAATTGAATTAAAGAATTGAATATGGAACAGAGCTTTGTACTTTAATTCAATTTAATTCAAATAATTATATTGAAGTTTTCGGCTCTTGTTTTGAAACATGAGAACTCTTATGTAGTGTGTTGGAATCATATTTTTAAATAAATAATTATATATATATATATATATATATATATATATATATATATATATATATATATATATAATGCAAGGACTAAAGAGTCACTTGCGAAGACGCCACTGTGAAAGCATGAATCACTAAGTTCTCAAATGGGGTTGGAAAGAGTTCATGAAGTCATCATACTGGGTTATGAGTAGACATCCACCAGATATACATATACATACATACATACACACACACACACATACATATAGATATATATATATATATATATATATATATATATATATATATATATATATATATGGAGAGAGACAGACAGAGAGAGGCAGACAGACAGACACAGAGAGACAGAGAGAGAAAGGGAGGGAGAGAAAAGGATGAGAACTGAAAAGTGTTTGGTATGTCCAAGAAAGAATTCTCAAAAGATTTGATGCTAGATCACTTGCTCAACTTTTCTTAAGTAGATGGTTGATTGTTTGATCGAGTTTTTTTTTTTTTTTTTTTTTTAGGATTATCAACCCTTTATAGGTTATTTAAAGCCGAAACATTTTGGGGATTAAGAATAATTATTTATTTATTTATTTATTTTGTGAGCGAATATTTCATTAACAATTTTTTTGAGATGACAATAATTTTCTAGTTAGAAGTCCTATTTCAACTATAGTTTTGTGAAGAAGAAATGGATTCATATATTTGCCAATGGCCTTTCCCCGGAAGTGAATATAATGAACTTGAATTTGAAATCGGCCTTCCAACTTCACATTCCGATCTGCTATACATTACATCACCGGCACAGGTGAAATGTTGTAAGAGCTAGGTCGCAAATTTACTGTCGATGACCTTACGATCAAGGCACTCTCTAGACATTTACGACCTGGATCTTATAACATTTTACCATTCCCGGCAGATCTATTATCACACTGGGGGATACCTTCTAGCATAAGTGATGGCAAGAAAAGAAAAAAAAAACTCTAAATAAATTCGGCTAGATATAAAAAAGAAAATCTTAAATCCACAGCATCCCTCGTTCGTGTACACGTGTAGTCGTACCAACATAACAAATTTAGTCCTGAAGAACGAACTGCGTCACAAGTAATTTTTTCTACTTTGTCATACAATTTCCCTAATATTGTTATTGATATGTATAAAATATGTATCGTTGTCACATATACCGTGTGTAACAGCAAAATTGTCCAATTTCTGTAAAAGCAAAATTGTCCATTTGTTAAATTAGGCTTTGAAACGTTGTATCTTAGAAACGATTAAAGATATCTCACTGGAATTCGAAGAGGTTCTAACACTACTGGGCACTTTTTTGAGCAATAAGAATGTATAATTATTCTCCAAGCTTAAGAGAAGAATCGTGATGAAATCGATCATAAACGAAAATAATATGTTCATTATTAATTAATCCTAGATAAGGATCGGAAGCTCATGAAGGATTAAAATTAAGTTCAAAAATATATTATTCCAGGATCATTTTTCAATTTATTCAAGATTACCTTCGCCCTCTCTAGCTTTCTACCTTTCTGTCCTGAAATAACAAGTTGCCTCACATGTACGATTATATTTTCAATTGTTTTTTCACTGATCTTCGGAATGTCATAGGTGACGCTCTTCTCTTACTTGCCAAGGGTCTCATGGATTGAGTTGGATCTTCTCTAATTGAAATTCTAATTCAAAATGAAATGATGATCCCTCTTCCTGTTGTGACCACCTGAACCAGATTTTCTCTCCACCGTTCCCTCTTTTTTCAACTTATCCACAGTTTTCTTGATGGTCCTTGAATGGACTTCGAAGATGTAAGCCAGAGTATGAATATTGGTACTATTATTGAAGGCCTGAATGATGTTTTTCTTCTCAACATTGCATTTTTGGGAAAACAGTTGGGCTGACACAAAACGATTTTAACCTGTTCTCTTTCTAGCTTAATAATTCAAATGGGTTTTCAGGATTCTTACGACAAATGGGGTCAAGATGGCCAAACGTCTAAAGAAGTACAATCATTAGTATTCAAGCGTGAAAGCCTTTGTGTAGAGATTTCAAAAATGTTTTTATTATAATATCTTATGATAAAAATATAATAATAATATATTGTTCTACATTGAATTTAGCACTTTTTTAAAAGTAAATGCTACGAAATAATATTTACTCCATCTGTTCTTTCACTCATCTGTATATATATATATATATATATATATATATATATATATATATATATATATATATGAGCTCTCTGGGAAGGAGGAAGTGTGAGTTTGTAAACAGCGACTATTACCGTTAATAAAGCAGGACTCCTCGGTAAAGCGAACTGAGTTCTCTCAGTCACTGTGTGTTTATCTAAAAATAAATACGCTAAATTTCACCTTCATCCCTGAAGGCTTAGGGGTAGAATCTCCGACTGACGCCAATTCAGCCGGGTTTCGATCCTAGATAGAGGCAACCGTACGTCTAGCCACACTGATGAGCTGTGAGACAGCGAAACAGTCTGTCTGTTGATGACAATATATATATATATATATATATATATATATATATATATATATATATTTTCGAAGCCTCAGGGCTAGAAGACAAGCGTTCTTACGAGTTAAATTTGATTTCACTAGATACAAACTGTTTGCTAAGATATCTACGTTTAGGGGTGTTGCGTGTGTACATCCATAGTTCAGTGAAGTTCTTCTTTATAACTAAAAGTCATTGTCACAGAATTACCAGCAGCAGGTTTAGCTGTCAGTCGATGGTTGAACAAGGGACATAACAATTGCACAAGTTAAAATTCCGTTTTCCCAATACTTTCGTTTGTTGTTGATATATATATATATATATATATATATATATATATATATATATATATATATATAACCGTAAGTAACCGTAAGTTCTATGCTCAAAGATTCTGGCTCCATGCTTTTCAGCCAACTTTAATCTGCAAAAATATAAGTGCAATGTCAATCGCTATCTTCTGTCCTCCTGATTACTCTTCTATTGTTCTCGCTCCTTAGTAATGTTTCTGCTTTCTAATTCTAACACACCCAGTAATCTCTTGTGTCTTAGTGGCTTTACTACCTTGCTTTGGGTGAACTCAGTTCATATCCACCATATACTTCTATACTTTTTTCAAAGCTTCTTGACAATATATTTACCAAAGGTAATTCCTTTACGGAGAAGAGACATAATCTGCATTCAAAGATTTCTTGATAGACAAACCTTTAGTGTTTATGCTTGAGCCATAAATAATCTTGTAACTCGATGTTCAAAATGTATAGATGCTCTGTGTTCCTATTTTGACTGATTTAAAATCATTTTAGGCCCTTCCACGAAAAAAAAATTCGGGTGTAGTTTTTATTCGTTTTTAACATAGTAACCAAGAAACTGAGGATCATTGAAGTACCCGAGCGGGTGCCTAACACATCTACCTGACGTATGAGTTGACAATTGGACTAGTTTCAAATATAGAAGGACATAAAATCAATCAATGTCGACATATAAACACATCCCTATCTGGTTGTTGAACGTTATGTTTTGGACGTGTTTAATCGTCCATGTCTGAAAAATATAAATTTGGATATACATTTTTTTTTTTCTGAAAAAGCCACTTTTCGTAATTACACATTTACGTCGGGGAAGAGGTTAAATTAATTAATTCAAGAATAAATGTTGATTCTAAAACCGGACATTATTTTCCGAACAACCTAATATATTAAAAAGAAATAATTTTGAAGAAAACAAATTTTTTTTTTACTTCTTTAGGCTACGGACTTATTGATATTCGTCCGACGCATCAGACTGGCAAATACAGACGGACAAAGAGTAAAAGAAAACTTAACTGACAGAAATAGAGAATATGATAATTTGTACCTAGAGAATCAACGACAGGTTCGAATCAAATGGATTATACCAAGTGAAAAGGATAATTAAGCCTCAACAATTTCAGTAAAGGCAAGACGATTAATTTTGAATCAGCTTTGCCCCTTTTAAGCCGATGATAAATTTAGGGATTTTTATGGATTAAAGGTTATTAATACAGTCTTCTTTTCAATTCTTATCTTCAGCATTACTATTACTACCACTTCTATCAATAGTACTATTTTACCAACTAGTACATATATTATTCGTCGAATAACACATACACATCCTTGTGCAAATTAACTTAATCAATGACTTTAGTTTCCTTTCTTTCACCATACGGTCAGTTTTAGACCAACTGGAATGAAAGAATGTAATCATTTTCTATTTTTTCCTCAGATTAGGTAATTGGCAGTGCTGTACAGTAATATGAATCTATTTTCGGTGTGTATGATCAAATTTGTTTGACTTTGAAAAATATTACGTCATCCATATTGCATCAGATTTTTATCCCGCCCAGATACTATTGTCCCGACTGTCGATTAGTTGTCCTATGGTCATTGTCTGCGATGGACGTTATTCCAAGGAAGCGTACTAAAATTGTAACGCTGTCCAACACCCCGGCAAGTCTTACCAGTGAGCAAATTTAAATCCAATGGAATGGACATACGAAGTACTAACATGTGCACTGGATTTTGTTTCATTGGAAAAATACGACAAAAAAGTAAATAATAATGGAATTATTCTGTTTGTATCAGTTAATTTGTATAACAGTGTACTACCCGACTCATGGTTACATTCGTTAAGAGATTTATTTTTTTTACTAAATTTCTCTCAAGTGCCACTTTAGGTAGAGGGTCACTGTTAAAATAGTAATGATGAATGACTTACTTGAGATGGGTAAACAATATGTATGAAGTGCAGATCTTGAGAATAAGAAGGATAGATAACGAGTCATCCTTGACTTGATGGGGGTTACGATTTTGGTGTTCAGGAAAGCATCCCCGTGTGAGTCTGTTCCATGAATGTTTGTTCTTGTGAAGCAAAAGAGCTGAGTGAAACTTTTGGAATACTGATTGTTGGTTGGTTGTTTTTGCATATCTATCTATGGAGTTATTTAATTCCAAAATTGAAATATTTTGAAGTAAATTTAATGGCTTCATCTAAATATCTTTTTTGAATTGAAATTTTGTTGGTAATTCTACTATAAAATGTATTGCTGGTCATTTTGTCCAAAATGTATTACCACTAATTTTACTACGAATAGGTATTGTTGCCAATTTTTTAATATAAAAATGTATTGCTGGTATTTTTATTATACAATTGTATTTATAGAATTTCAAAGTGTTTTGTTTTGGGGTTCACTATGCGTCCCTATCTAACTCTATGGCTCATTTAATGCCGAAATCTAAATATATTAAACACAATTTTACGACTTCAGCTGAACATATTTTATTTATATTTGCGTGTTCACTATTTGCCCATAACTCGTTCAAGATATATTGACGTATTTTTGTAAAGTGGTTTTTGTCGAGTCAAATGTATTGCTGATAATTTTTGTTCAAAAATGTATTGCTGGTAGTTTTACGATAAAAATCAATTTTTTTTATTTTCATAGTGTTTTGACCCCAGTCTGCGGGCTTAACTATTTGCCCACAACTGAGACCCTAACAGATGCTACCACCCCAGGTCAAGTTGGACCTGGGAACAACAGCAATTAAGAGGTGATTCTACGCTCCTCAAAACCTCCAGTCTGCCGATCAGAAGCCTTGCTGCCGTATGTCGTTTATCGTCATTCACTGGGAAAATGGTGATGATTCGGCTCCGTAGAAGTAGCATGATATATCTTGGTAGGAAACGCAGTTTAGTTGATTTAAAGATGTGTCAAATCGCTGTTGAATTATTTAATGTTTAATTTTGTATAGGGTTTTGTATTGAACTCTCTAATGGTCAACCAGACTAGCCTCAGCTATTCAAACACGCGTAATTATGGTCGAGTGTAGATGGAACTTACTGTCTTGACATGGTATGGCATCCATCCGTCTCGGAAGACCATGGATCTGCGCGCCTATATGCATGTATAGAGTAACTTTTGCTCTACAAACATCGTACTATTCAAAACAGTCTCCATCTTTGTCTCTATGTTTTCACCATCTTTGAACCCACTTGTCGAAAGCACTTTGAAAAATAAAAACTCTTTCAGACATCCCGTTGGCTTTCCACTACAAGTATCGATCTTGGAACTGGTTTTACATGCATCTTTGCACATTAAATTCAACAATTATCACTTCACCAAACACATTCCTGTTTGCTATAGCTGTTGGCTGAAAAAAATCATCTTCTGCTCAAGAACTGGAAGATAGCAGTTCGATTTCATAGCCACACTTTTGCAACACTGGCACAAATTAAGCTGATCGCCAATTTCGATTAAACTTGTAATCCTTCGCCCTTTTAATGTATAGGCGATCATGTCTCTCCACAACTTTCTATATCGTGTGTCTCTTGGCAATTTTTCTCCCTTTGCTAAGCCCTCCACCTTCCGTCCCGATGTCCATTCACATAAGGATGTCAGGCAATGAACTTTTCAGCCCACACTCATACGTTTGATTTGGTATGTTTCTTTTATTTTCATCAACCACGCCCCGCGCAGTATCACCCATAGCAATGCATTGCACACATACAGAGTGTGGCTGGGATCACTGGGTTCACATTATCTGTGACCTTGTACCAGACAAGTAATGTGTTTGTGGACAAAAATGTTTGACAATGAATTCATGATTATAGAAACGCTCGAACTGTTTTCATAACAAAAGCTACAATGAGGTTAAAAGCAGAAGAGAATGCTGAAGAATTCGGAATGTTACCTCCTATTTTAAACGCGTGATCATTGAATTATTCTTGGTAAATATCAGTCCAAATGCCTTTCATCACAAATAAAAGAGAATTGGGCAGAAGTTGATATTAAATTAGTTGCGTTATATGTGTGTGATTCTGCGTGCTAAGAACATACAGCTGCGAACGAGCACACACACACACGCCTGCGCACGCGCCTGCGCAAGCGCACAATAAAAAAAACTGTTAACTGTTAGTACCACGGAGTGAGTGAACACTAACAAAAAAATTTTCCTCAATATTTAACAAATAGCAAGTCAAATTTTCATGATTAGTCAGTTAGCTTTCTGGACACCCTCTATCAAACAAAACCAAAGAGGTTTTGGTTTTATTCTTAGGAAGCGTGCCAATTGCAAGCAGTTTTCTTTGTTTACTGAAAAACCCATTTTTGAATGTTTACAATTTTTAATTCGATCTTTTAAAATGAAACGTTTTGTTGTTTTTATTTCATTTTAATTTATCCTATAAAGCAGAATGAACATCGGAATGAATCATTTTCTAATGAATATAAGACCAACTTTATCCACTGGAAACGTCTCAAAGTATCTATCGATTCTTATATGTGGAATCTAGAAAGCTGCTATTTACACTATCATTGTTGCTGCCTGCACCCGCTCGCATCCGATCATCGGGGTCGTCACCCGAACGCATCCGATCAGTGGGGTCGTCACCGGCTCGCACCGATTATTGGGGTCGTCACTCGCTTGAATCCGATCATCGGGGTCGTCACCCGCTTGAATCCGATCATCGGGGTCGTCACCCGCTCACCTTCGCGGAGATAGCTGTGAATCATACAGAGTTTAAAAAGGCCATTCGTGTGAATCTGATTTTGGTAAACAACTCTGCCCGGCGTAGAAGCTCACGCGCTTAACCAGAAGCGCCTCCTTGGAGGCTCAAAGAGGAGTGAGACAGGCACGATCCGGCATTCAGATGGTCTGTCGATTCCTGGGTTCTTTGTCTCGTTCAGTCTGGACGTTTCTCTTCGTCCTTACAGCTATGGTTGGCCCTACAGGAACTGGAACTCCATACAGCTTCGCTCTTGGGATAATTAAAACAAGTAAGCCCTCTAACATGAGACGTTGACTACCAGTATTTATATCGAACCTAACGTCATATTTACTATAATATTCAATTTAAGCAGAGAATATTTAGCATTTGCTTACCAATTATCTCAACATAGAGACATCTGTGTAAATTTATAATAAAATTAGTTTAAGTGCGAATACAGGTCGTCTTCGGCATCCGTGTTAGTATTTGACTACAAAATAACTCAACTTGTCCAGTAGGCTAACAACCTACTCAGTTAAGAACTGGTTTATTATAGAAACCGCAACGATATTTTGCGGCTTTATGTCAAGGAATTTAAAGATATAATTGTTGTGGTAAACCCTCTTACAGTATAATGAACTCTTCCTCCTCACATAAATACAAACTGTAAGAGTCTTATACTGGGTAGAGAGTGTGAAGTGAAGTGAAGTGAAGTGAAGTGAAGTGAAGTGGAGCGGAGCGGAGCGGAGTGGAGTAGTAGACGCAGTGCTAATTTACTTATTACTAACACTATTGTTTTGTAGATATATCTTCAATATACTTTTCAACCTACCTTCGTCTTCCGTGTCTTTCTTTCTGGCCCCTAAACAATAATTTATATATATATATATATATATATATATATATATATATATATATATATATATATATATATATATATATTACGAAATGGACAGAGTCCGACAATTTATTTATCAAAGACATTTTTTTTTTTTTATGTTTAACGTTCTTTTTATAGATACAAGTATTTAAGTAAATGCACTGTTTATAATAAACAGTATTAAATAACATTTACCAGCCTGAATGTCCGAGAAATTTTCATAGAAAATATTCGTCCTTGGACAGGATTCGAACCTGCATCCTATACGGAACCGTCATTTACGCTGACGTGCCTTACCGTTAGACATTTTTTAATAACGTTATATAACGTTAAACATAAAAAAATGTCTTTAATAAATAAATTGTCGGACTTTGTCCATTTCGTAATATATGACGTCATTTGTTTACATTTGATACGCCATGAGCAGTTATGAATATTCGAGATTCATGGAAGATTGAGTTTATAAGCAGTAAATTCGACCTTGTCTACCGAACGCTTCTTTGTAGCCTAACGGTAAGGCACGTCAGCGTAAATGACGGTTCCGTATAGGATGCAGGTTCGAATCCTGTCGAAGAACGAATATTTTCTATGAAAATTTCTCGTACATAATACTGTTTATTATAAACAGAGCATTTACTTAAATACTTGTATCTATAAAAAGAACGTTAAACATAAAAAAAAATGTCTTTAATATATATATATATATATATATATAAACACAGATGCTGTAGACGAACAGTATGTGTAACTAACCTAAATCCATAATACTATAATATTACATTCAAACAGAAGATGTTTTTTTTCTGTTGCGATAATTAGTAGGCAAATACTAACACAGATGCTGTAGACTAAAATTATTCAGAAATAACCTAAACCCATAATACAATAAAATTAAATGTAAATAGCGGAGGTTTCTATGTAGAATTCAGTTATCAGGTCTGCTAATATTTGCACAAATGTCGTTGATTACCAGTAGTTGGACTCAGCTTAATTCCTTAATACTATATTATTTAATGTAAATAGAAAAGGTTTATATATGAAGTTTAAGTATCAGATCGACTAATATTCAAACGGATAACCGAGATCATCAGTTTTTTTTGTAGTGAATTCCATAAAACTGTAATATTAAATGTAAATAGGTGACAGGCTTATATAGAATCAAATAAGGCAAAGTTTGTCATTAATGGGGAAATTTGAGATATAATTTAATCGCTTCTTTATTTCTAATTCATGATTGAAGCTACAGCAAAATGGGAACTTGGAGGTGATGCAATGGTTAACAAGCTTGTCTCATTAGAAGAATTATGATTGATTTGTTGATTTGTTTGTTTAACGGCGTATCAACTCTGTATAGATCACTTAATGCTGAAATTGAGAAATTTAAATTAATTTCATAATTTCACTCTAAATAGGTATTGTTTGTAATCGTACTCAGATTCTGTGCATATACATGTTTGTGGGAACATAATGACGCGAGGCGCTAATATATGTGTTTTATGCTATAGTTTTGTTGAAGTTATATTTTGGAATACAGTTTGATTTCTTGAAGAAATTTTAGGATATTATATGGATTAATATCATGAAAGAGTTCTTTTATGTTGTTTGGTTGGTTAGTTTTGTTCAGCAGCACATCAACACCTATATGGGTTATTCAATGCCGAAATCTAAATATTTTGAACAGAATTGTATGGTTTTCAATTAAATATACTTTGACCGCAATTGTGTGCCTTCAACTACAGATAAAATGTATTGTTGGTCATTTTGCTATAAAATGTATTGTTGGTAATTCTACTATAAAATGTATTGTTGGTAATTCTACTATAAAATGTATTGTTGGTAATTCTACTATAAAATGTATTGTTGGTAATTCTACTATAAAATGATTTTATATTCCATGCTAAGGAAATAAACGCATAACACCAGATGGATACTAAAAGAAAGGTTTCTTTGTACACAACAAGTACAATATGAAGTATGGTACAGTTATATACACAGGTCAATCTAGTAGTGAGTGCTACTAATTGGAAGGTTAGACGTGCTTGCGTTGTGTCGCTGCCTGTCCTCTCCCAGTCTCTCGTAGACAGTAGACTTTATAGGTACTTGCTACAGACTTTATAGGTATTTGCTACCTATAGTGTAATCATTCATGGGGGTGCCGGGTTATTCCATTACATCAGTATTGCTGGCCGTTTTGCTTTAAAAATGTGTTCTTAGTCATTTTACTATAACTATTTATTGTTGGTTATATTTCTTTTATACAAATGTATTGTAGTTATTTTTACTATGAACATTTATTTTTATACATTAATAGTGTTTTGTTTTATTGGGGGGAGTCGCTATTTCCTCATCACTGTAACCATACTTTTCTTGAGAGCTTTAAAATAATTCCATAATATTACTATAAATACGTTTCGTTGAAAATGATACTCAGCTATTGAGCTTATACATGTTTGTACGGACATAATTACTAGAGGCAATGATATGTTTTATGGTGTAGTTATATGTGTTTTATGTTGAAGTTATATTTTAGAATACAGTTTGATTTAAGAAATTGTAGGATATTATATGGATTAATGAAAGACATATTTATTTATTTATTTATTTTTAAGCATTTCACTCCAAGCAAGGCGGCAGTGTCACTAGCACGTAAGTGTTTACAGAGAATGAGAACAAGGGTAAAAGAGGGGTGTTTGAGGAAAGGATATAGAAAAGAACGGGTTAAAGGTCATGGTCGATTAACATTACATTTGAATATTTGAACATAATAGCTATCAAGGAAGCAAGTAAGAGGAAGGGAGTTTCACAATCGGAAAGCTGGAACCCTAACATGTTCTAGATCTGGAAACAACCGCAATTAAGAGGTGATTCCACGCTACACAAATCTGCAATCTCCCGATAACAGAACTTGCTGCCAGATATAGTTTATCGTCATACTCAGGTGAACAATTACGACTGGGTAGTGTGTTCGATCCTTTTTGCAATATCAAAGCTACTGTTTGAAGCAACATTTCACCAGCATTTCCTTGTAATTGTATAAACACTATGGTTAGTTAGAATGCGAAATCCTCATTGAAGATAGCAACTTGATTTTCTTTTCTTTTTTTTTTTTTCTCGCGGGCTTTGTAAAGCCGTGAATAGATATTTTCATCCTTTGGAATTATCGTCTGTTACTTACCATTTGTTTAATCTTTCGTGTAGCTTCGGTTATCCGAATCCTTGTAATGAGTGGCAATTATCGACAGGGTCTGATTACATAGTTTCTATGAGGGATTATTTTTACATCACGAATGCTTCGTTGTAATTGTTACAGGTTTAACAAAAGATGTAAACCAGACGAATCCGTTCGTTCAATAATAAATATGACTGGCATCTTTTAAGAAATAAAAAAAAAATGACAAAATACTTATATTTACGAACAAATAATGTATCGCTTTTCTATTTAATAATATATTCTGCAGGAGTCGATAAATTCCATAAAAGAACAAATTATTTTCCTTTAAGCCCGTTTAACAACGTACAATAAAAAATGAGCAAATCCTTTGTACAGTGTTCAGATATTCAAACAATAATTATTATAATTTCTTTTATCGTCCGGGTTGGAATGCGTGTGACGTCAGTAAAACATAAGTACTATTGACAGCAGCTTTCATTTGCTGTGATGTGGAACAAGCAAACAAATTAAATTATCGCAATTTTATTAATATTGTCAATCTATACCATTAAGAAGACAGATCAGAAATAAAACATGGCGAATTGGTAAGATTCGAACACACGTCCCTTTTAGTCACAGGAATAGTTTGGTAAACGAACTGTTTCTTCAATATATGTCTATCTCTCTCAAATAAGGTATTATGATTACTTGCATTATTTGGTATATTATCCTCATCTTCATTGCCATATTCACAGCATTTCGGCCTCTATATCTCTGAGATGAAGTATTATAATTACTTGCATTATTTACATTATTCGGTATATTATCCTCATCTTCATTGCCATATTCACAGCATTACGGCCTCTATATCTCTGAGATGAAGTATTATAATTACTTGCATTATTTACATTATTCGGACTGTTATCCGCATCTTCATTGCCATATTCGCAATGTTTCGGCCGTTTTACGCTCCGGCCATCTTCGGGAATTTCGAACCGAACCCTTTATTTGCTCCACCGGGATAGATTGTTCTAGTTCCACGTGTCATGTCTCAAGGAAACATGGCCCAGTAAATAAAGACTTTGGTTAGATCCAGTGACTAGACCCAAAAAGTTGTAAGTTCAGTACCAGGCCGCTGCAGCGGAGAACCAAAACTTGGAGAGTTAAGTTAAAGGAAAATAACTGAGATACTCGGAAGTGGCATGGCACGTGGAACTAGAACAATCTACCCCGGTGGACAAAATAAAGGGTTCGTTCGAAATTATAAACAACGGAATAAGCCGTACAAAGGCCGAAACGTGGTGAATATGCCAATGAAGATGAAGATAACAGTCCGAATAATGTAAATAATGCAAGTAAGCATAATATCTAATCTCAGACATATAGAGGCCGAAACCTTGTGAATATGGCAATGAAGATGAGGATAACAGTCCGAATAATGTAAGGGACCGTTTCTTTACCGGTAATTCACGAGAACATGACAGCTAAAGTTGGATAAATATAACACAGCAAGACAGAATGCATGGCTGGTAGAAAAAGAAGCAGCCCAGCATGCAAATTACAAAGTGGAGATGCCAAAAAGAAACAATTGCAATAATTTAAATATCTGGTAGGTTTTTTTTATCAGGGGTTGGAAAGTGCGATACTGAAATCCGTAGGCGCATTGAGATAGCGAATGTTGATTTCCAAAAGCTAAGCAAAGTATTAAGAAACAGGAAAATTTTGTTAGAAAGAAAGTAAAGAGTACTGAAATGTTATGTGATATCTGTCCTGCTATATGACATTGAATGCTGGACAATTTCTTCACAGATAAAGTAGAGACGTAAAACAAAAGAAATCTGATTCTACAGATGGATGTTGAGGATACCATGGACCAAACATGTGTGCAAAGACGAAAAAAAATAACTTTTATTGTTGACATCAAGAAGAGACAGTTGAAATTTCTAGGCCACACAATGAGGAAAAAGGGATGGGAAAATTTGATACTCACAGAACGAAAGACAAGAGGGACAGAGGAAAACAACGTATAACATATTTAGTGAGAATGGATGGCGGGACAGGGTCTAAGAGAGATAACAGAAAGACAGAACCTATTCAGAGCTACGAAGGACAGGAAATTGTGGAGAGCCATGATCGCCAATTGCTTATCAGGAAGAAGTTCATGACAGATGATATTGTATTAACACTAACATAAACATATCATTAGATCCTTTGACGAAGATCGATTCTTGATAAATTATTAGCAACGAATCTCGTAATTTCACTGCCAGAGTAAGAAGGCAATGAACAAAAACATTTCTCTAAGTCTATCTTGACACCCGCTTCATCAACACGAACAAACAAAAGGTTACGCAGTGGAAGTTTTCTTAATATACCGGGTATATTAAGTTATCTGTCAAGTTACCAGAAAGAAATCAGACATAAATCACGTTCCTCAAATATGTGAAGTGCCCAAAAGAGCCGAATTTTAGATGACTGCGATTTAATATGGTATCCCCAGTTGGTCAAGGACGTTACACAGTCTTAATAGGATTGATACCAGTTCGCCAATCACCACTAGAAACACCTTGACATTCCCTTCTTGCATTCCAAACAATCCTGCTATCTTGACTTTCAATTCAGAGTAGTCTGCGCGTTGTTATTATTATTATTATTATTATTATTATGATTATTATTACAATCTGCTGGAATTGTCATGTCAATAAAAAAGCACATTCTGTTTTTGTAGTCTTTGATCATGATTTCTGGGCGATTAGCTTTTCTATTTGTGTGTATTGTAAAATCCTATAAAGTTGTTACAGGTCCTATCTCTATAACCGGGTCTGGGTGATGTTCATACCATTTATTATTATTATTATTATTATTATTATTATTATTATTATTATTATCATTATCATTATTATTATTATTATTATTATTATTATTATATGTTTTGTCATACATTTTGAATACACTGGGTACATTGTTACCTGCCAAGTCACAAGTCACTTTCCTCAAAATATGCAAAGTGCCCAAAAGAGCCGAATTTCAGATGATTCTGATTTAATATGGTATTCCCAAGGAAGTTACAGTTTAATGGGATTGATACCAGTGCGCCAGTAACAACTGGAATCACCTTGACATTCCCTTCTTTCATTCCAAGCAATCTCGCCATCTTAACTTTTAAATCATCAATGTTATCAATCACCTTCTTGTCTATATTTGTGTCATTTGCTATGGCAACATCAATAATTTACCGCGCACAACATCAGGACGGTGATTGTGTATCACTGGTGTGTCAGTCTGTCAGTCTGAAAATCATAGTCCCAGAATATTGTGGACTTTCTAATTTCTTCATTTATTCAGATTCTCGTTCTAATCTTTACATCTCGGTATCCATACTTTTGATAGAATAATGAATGTACATAAATGGTACCTCTTATATTCTTTTTTGAGCTAGAATTTTGCAGCCCCTCATCACGTGAGTCACATTCTCAGAGTTTTCACCACAAAGCCTTCATTTTGGAGTCATTGATGTTTTGTGTAGATCGTATTTGATGGCATTCGTAGCAAGGGTTTTGTCTTGTGCTGCACTTATGAAGTTTTCAGTTGCACGTTTCAGATC
>OZ010595.1:86330488-86462988 GCA_963932145.1 Acanthosepion lycidas
GATTCTTGCTTTTTTTTGGGGGGGGGAACTCTTCCTTGTGAGCCAATTCTTTTGACGCCTCAAAATTTCCAGATTTTCATAATTATTTAAACAATAATAGTATTAGTAATAGTAGCAGTAACAACACTAATGGTAGTAGTAATAGAACTAATAGTAGTAGTAATAGCAGCAATAGTAGTAGTAATAGCAGTAATAGTAGTAGTAATAGCAGTAATAGAAGAAGTAATAGTCGTAGTAAAGGTGATGAAAGAAATTCAAAATGTATCTTCTTAATGACATAACAGTTCTTGCAGTCTGCAATGTATCTTTGAATATCTTCAAAAAAACTATCAAAACACAGGACATTGAAATCGAAATTTCAAAAATGTGGCACATGAAGACATCAACAATTACAGTTGTCATTGGAGCCCTCGGATTGATTGAGAAAGATTCTAATAGACATATCGAAGAGATAACTGGCAGCCTATACCTTAAGGAAATAAAAAATTGCTCTTACAAGTACAGTCCACACCTTACGAAGGGCATTACACATGTAATTTTTTTTTCCAAAACTGCTCTGTGAAAGATGCCATGATACCATTTCTCACCTTAGGTCTCAGGTCGGGATCCAGAAAGAAATGAGTATACACCAGAAATCAAAGGAAATACTACTACTACTACTACTAATAATAATAATAATAATAATAATAATAATAATAATAATAATAATAACGCTTGCTAACTAGAAATTGCCAAGCACACTTTTTGAAAAATTCTGTTGCCTCCCAAATGCAGATTCTGTGATAAATATCCAGAAACAATTGACCATCTTTTATCAGGTTGCACATTGTTAGCACCCACTGAATACAAAACTCGGCATGATACAGAAGGCCAACATCTGCCACTTTTACGGTAAAGAAACTGCAAGAAATTGGTATGAACATCACCCAGACCCGGTGAACATCACCCAGACCCGGTTACAGAGATAGAATCTGTAACAATTTTCTGGCACTTTACACACAGACAGAAAAACCAAAGCTAATCACGCAGACATCATGATCAAAGACCACAAAAACAGAATGTGCTTTCTTATTGACATGGCAGTCCCTGCAGATTGTAATGTATCTTTGAAGATTTAAAAAAAACTATCAAAGTAAAAAAAAAAACCTTTAAATCGAAATCAAAAATATGTCACATGAAGACATCAATAGTTCTAATTGTAGCTGGAGTCTATGGATTGATTAGAAAAAATTCTGATATACTCACTGAAGGGATTCCAGATAGCCTACGTCTTTAAAGAAATACAAAAAAAGCAAGAAGCACAAAATCGAAACCACTGAGAGATGGTCTAAATATACATAGTTACCCAAAATAAAGATGTAACTATCCTCTGGGACCTGCCAATTCAAACTGACAGGGAAATATAAGCCAACAGACCTGACATTATCATAAAAGACAAGGAATTCAGGAAGTGTATGCTTATTGACAGAGTAGTACCATCTGAGCGAAACACCTCCATGAAAATTATGTATAGACTATCGAAATACAAGGAACTGGAGATCGATATTAACAGGAGAATGTGAGGAATGAAGACTGAGACTGTACCAATAGGAATCGGAGCTATTTAAAGAAAAGTTTATTATAAGTATTTGTACTGTATGGCTTATAAAATAAAAAAAATGTATAGAAATTAATTTTTTTAAAAATACATAACAAAAGAACATTAAAAATAACCAATAAGTCCGTATCGCCATAATCATCATCACCATCATCACAACTACCATCATCACCATCATCACAACTACCATCATCACCATCATCACAACTACCATCATCACCATCATCACAACTACTATTACATTCTTTTTAGTTTCTCTTTCTCGTGCCTATCTCGCTAGCTATCTATCTAATACTAAAAGTCTATTAATCGTGCGTACGTCGGCCGTCGGGGTCATAATGATTTGTTTCTTTCCCCCTCTCTTTTTCCACTTCACTCTCTTTCCGTCTCTCTTTTTCCATGTCACTCTCTTTCCACCTCTCTTTTTCCACCTCTCTTTCTCTTTCCACCTCTCTCTTTCCACCTCTCTGTGATTGTTTATATTTTAGCTTTCTTTAAACTGTTGAATATTTTAAAAAAACTGTTAAATATTAATATTTTCTTTAAACTGTTAAATATTTTAAAAATATTTTTTTAAATATTTTTAAAATATATAAAAAAATATTTTCAAGTGGATATGATTTAAAAATATTTTTGACATATTAAAAAACATGTTTAAGTTAATCTGATTTTAAGAATATATTGTAAGTGAATAAGATTTAAAAATTCGAGTTGTTTATAAAGTAAGTATTTTTATTTCAACTTTATCAGTTATTATTATTATTATTATTATTAGTAGTAGTAGTAGTCGTAGTAGTAGTCGTAGTATAGTCATTCATTTTGTTTTCATTTACTTATATTTTATCCTTTTTTTCTTTGCAGATTTTCCAGGTTTTTCCAGATTTTCTCAGCTTTCTCGGCATTAATATTATTTATAAAGTCAGAAAGCCGGTTCAATTCTCTTACTTCTGGGATTAAATATTTCACCGAAGGATTTAAAAATAAATCGTGCTACAAAAAAAACATGGAATGAGGAGTTTTGGATCTTTTGAGAGAGAAAAAAAAAGCTTTTTGAAAAGGAAAAGTGGACATGATACGAGTTCCTCAAGGAGGATTTTACGCGTCTAAAGCTGAAACAAAATCTCAATAAAGGGGAAAAAAAACTTTTAATATATCTCCAATACGCAGAGAAAACATCAAAATGCCGAGGCAAGCTAAAAGAAAACTTAAAGGATTTTTTTTCGTTCTGTGCATATCAACGCTGGTCTCAGGTAAGTAATTATGAGTTTCTTTTTTAAATAAATGTTCACTCAATTCAAGGCCCAAGAACCAGTCAAGGTAGAAGGTTACTGAATGAAGTTGTTGTATGGCCATAAAAAGAAGAAGTAAGTGCAGATTATGAGGATATGTAGAATAGATAACGGTTGACCCTAGACTTCAAGAGATTAAGATAAGGAGTTATGGAACTATGAACTAGAACATTTAAGGCTGGAGAGCCACTCAAGTTAGAGACTTACTGAATGAGGTTGTTGTATGGACGGAAGAAGAGGAAGTGTAGATTGTGAGGATATGTAGGATAGAAAACAGGTGACCCCAGACTTGAAGAAATTAAGAAAGGGAGTTCTACAATTTTGAACTGGAACATTTAAGTTCAAGAGCCACTCAAGATAGAGAGTTACTGAATGAAGTTGTTGCATGGTCATAAGGGGAGGAAGTAAGTGCAGATTATGAGGATATGTAGGATAGATAACGGATGACCCCAGACGAAGAGAGTAAGATTATCGTGAATCGGAAAAGCTTCCTTCCTGTAATCTTTCCCGCAAAAAATGGCTCCCAAGAAGCTGTGTGAGGAGAACCTCCTTCTTAACAACGAAATACGAAATGAATAAGGATGATTCGACTCTGTGGACGTGGCTCTGAGCGTCTTAGCTGTAAAGGTCAGAACTGGTTGAACTAAACTTGTCCCAACAGGGAAATAACGATAACGTAACGATAGGTTGGCGACATTTTGTCTTTGGGGAAGTAGCTATATGTCATTTCTCGAGTGGCATAAAGAGTCGAAGATTTTTCCAGAATCTTTAGAAATGGTAGAACCAAGAAAATTTCCAGACTCGTTCATACATATCACCCTCCCGCCTCTCTCTCTCTCTCTCTCTCTCTGTCTTTTTGTCTCTCTCTTTTTCTCTCCTTCTCCTCTCTCTTTTTCTCTCCCTCTCCTTCTTTTCTCTGTCACTCTCTCTTTGAAATGGTGGAACTTAGAATTTTAGCTCGTCGGAACATTTGCCATGGAAATAACGATATTTTACTGATAGGCTAGAGACGTTTCACCTGTGAGAAAAATAAGTTCTAGAGTTGAAAATAATTAATCACACACAAGGCCACGTAAATCTTTCAACTCAAGATAACAGTGAGCATTTGGCAGCTAATATGGAAGCAATACTCCATTTTCGGTCTAATATGGTTATTTTAAAGATAAAGGGTTTAACTACTTTCTACAGAGGTACAGGGAACTGACCATTTTCAGGCATCTCAAGGCAATGAGTCTCATTTCATTTTTTAAATGATTACTCCACATGACTACGAATCAACATGAGATATTATTCTCATGTTAATTTTATGAACCTACTCTTCCATGCGGGCTCAAAGCATGTTGGAAGAGAGCTTTTGAAATTTACACCGTATAAGTTGCTAATTCTTTCTGCGGTAGACTACTTGCCAACCAATGCTATAGAAACTGATCTATCTTGTTATTTAATCCATAGCTGGAGGAAAAACATTGATTCATATCTTTCTCAAGGGTTTTTGCACGTAAGTGCATATAACGAACTCGGCTGAAATTTGAACTTCATTCCTCGATGTCTCATTCCAGGCCGATATCCCTTACACCAGAACGCACATCAAGCCTTTCATTATGACTGAAGAAAACCCAGGCTCAACTCCGTGAGGATGTTGTTTTTAACGCAAAGAATGATGGACGAAGCAGTCTTTTGAATTAAGAGAATCGCTAACTAAAAGATTTACCATCAAATTAATTTTAAAGGTTATATTGATCGTATGGAATTAGGACAAATGCTTTTATATACTTCATGTATTAGTCGACGCTTCAAATCACAAAATTTACTGTATACCTTATATACATTATCGGCCATAAATAATTTTCTTCAGAACCAAACGCAACAGTATTTTACTATTTATAGCAGAATATAATGCAATGAAAATAGATGTTTACAGGTAATATTAATTACCAAATTTTAGAGGACTGAAACTCTGTATGCAAAAATACGGATATGTAGCAGTACAAAAACAAATAAACTGCTACGAAAGAAGTTATTTATTATCAATATTTGATGTGGCCGCCTTAATCTTTTATTACTGTTTGTAATCTCTATGACACTGTCCACACGTGGTCTATGCATAATGTCTCTCGAATTCTTTTCCACTCCGAATTCTATATTTTTGGGGGGTGTCTTAGTTTTTCTACTTTCCGTTTAAGTACATTCTACACTACAGTTACGGCGGGGAAAATGAATTCAACATGCCGAGTTCAGTTCCTCCTCGATTCTGTTTTGTTAAATTTGTACTCAAAAAAGAAAAAAAAAGAAGCGGCGATGAATGCACTCAAGCGTGAAATGGTCAGCAGCAGAAAGGAAAAAAGCACATTAGTTTTAAGGCTTCAAGCTCTAGGTTCAGGATAGTACCCGGGTACCATTTTACATTAAATTATGCCTCTTAATTCCTCGAAGAACATAGGGACGCAACAATATGTCCCCAACGGATGCTGTTCCCGGCGATCCTCTTCAACTCGACCCATTTCGTGGCGGCTGCCTTCCCGGGGAATTTTCACCAGCACTCAATGAACACTTTCTGGCCAAGCTGTTGTCCTCCAGGTCGGAAGTTGTGCAGTTGACTAACAACCTCACTTAAAAACATTATGACTGAGTGTTTGAGCATACTATCTATCATGCATGATTACGTGCTCCCTTCCAGAAGTTGTAACTATGGTCAACTCAGCATCATTCATTATGCCTCTTAATTCCTTGTGGAACATAAGGCTGCAACAGTACCTCCCCAACAGATGCGGTTCCTGGTGATCCTCTTCAGCTCGGCTCATGTCGTACCGACTGCCTTTCCAGCACGCGTCATACGTTCCATTGTGGAGGACTCTTCCTCGGCCATGTCGTTGTTTGAAGATATAGCTGTGGTTTCTGTAACAAGCTAGTTTTTTAAGTGAGTAGGTTGTTAGCTTACTGCACAACCCCTAACCAGGGGACGAGGTTGTGTCTTTCGTCTGGCTCCTACCCCACAGATCTGTTGAGCTTGGTTGGACCTGCTTGAGACCAAAAGCCCCCGCTCACTTAGCTCTGGATGTCGTTGAAGCAGGCAAGCTGTCATAGCCAGGTCGCTTCAAGGGTTAAGTCCGGAAATTCGGTGGTATAATTAATGTGAGAACGAAAAATATCAACCCGCGTAGATCAAATAAAGGTTTCAGTTCGAAGTTCCCTCAATGATGCCCGGATTGACAGAAACCTGAAGTTTGATACGCTTATAATGGTTTATTAACACTTTGTGGGTTATCTAAAGTCGAAACATACTTTAGACCAATGTTTCTCAACATTTTTCAGCCATGGACCATTTTTTTCTTCTAAAAATTCAAATGGACCACTCCTACTTTTACGTTGAAGCTGTTTAATTTTCATAACCAGTGAAAAGACAAAGTAGTTTATTTACACTTTAAAATTTATTTTAGCAAACGAGGATAAACACAGGATATCAAAATCAATTTTGATAATGTGATTCAGTCTTAGTCCGTTCAGCTAGTGACTACCTTGATCTTGGTGTTTATGACAAATCAATTTTCATGGTGCCATTCAGTCTATTACAATATTGGGTATTAATCTATTAACGTAGGAATATTTTTTTATATGACTAAAGATATATATATATATAATTATATGAATAAAGATATATATATAAAATTATATAAGTGCTATCTGATGATCCGGCGCCCTTTTAAAAGGACTATGGTGAAATAAATTATTATAATGGTACCTTAAAGTGGTCTGTTTTTCTTTTAAATATAAAATTATATATATATATATATATATATATATATATATATATATATATATATATATATATATAGCATTATAACATCAACTGAGTGTTGACTTCAATGCTCACTTTTATATTTATATTTACATATGCTCTATCTCTGATATTGAGCACTTTAGCCGGCAAATATAGCACATCTTAAAACTATATCTCTACATAACATTATATATATATATATATAATACATTACATTATATATATATATATATATATATATATATATATATATATATATATATATATATATACGATAAAAAATAAAATAAATATACCTCTTCATAACCTACGTAATTTCGAAATTTTCAAATATAATTTCATGTGTGTAATTAAACAAAGTATTATATTTCTTACTTCTTCAAAGTATGAATAATTTATATACATTATTGTGAAATGGCTACAATTTTTGTATGTTCACGAATTCTCTGTGAACCACTCCAAATGCTATGTGGACCACCGGTGGTCCACTTGGTTCATGTTGAGAATCACTGCATTAGGCTCTAAAAATAATTGTTTTCTTGCTAGTAAATATTGTATGAAAATGTTTTTTGAATAAAAATTAGATGTCCAGATACAAGTTCTACTATTTGATCCATAACTGGAGGAGTAAACTTTCTCAGGGAAATTTCCATCTAAGTGAAAACTCGATTAAAATTTATCCGTGGCTCACAGGTAGAGAACTTTAAATTCAACACACTTTCAGTGTGTAACTTGAGACTCCATCGTTCATGCGACATAAAATACAACGGCAACACCAAACATGGCCGAGCTGTTCCTTTATACTCCAATATAAATTCTCTTCATTGAGAGAATAGATTTTCATGTAATTGATTGTAAGAAACCCAACTGGAATTCGAACTCGCTTCACCAACTTTTCATTCCGAGCCACTGTCTATTGTATCACACACACATTCCGATAGCTGAAGAAAGGATACAACGGCTGAAATATCGGGATAATTTTTATTATCTTTGTTGCCCAGATGAGGTCATTAGTTCGAGTGAAAATAAACATGTATAGATTTTGTCGTTCCGTTTTAAAATCTGCTCTTTCAAAGCTTTTATTCTTCCACGTGTAGAGGATGGAAAGAGTTGCAACAGGAACCATGTGATGCTCGCCAGGTTTGCGAATATTTACGGAAGCAAAATGCTGGCTCGACGCCCATGTTAGACTAAATTACTGGGTTAAATGACATTAACTGTCCTATAATCTGTCTGATTCGAGAAATGGCCTATGATGATAGGCTTGAAGGAAAATCGTAAATAATATCGAACCTCACCCGTGTACGTGTCGGTCTTCTACGTGGCAGGTGCTTTCAGAACATAGGCTATCACTTCACTCCTCAACTATCCCTTGCAGCCTTGAGAAACGTTTGTCACTTTGTCTTACATCCCACCACCCTATTCCATCGGGCGTTCACACAATCTAGTCAGGTAGATGAATCTTTGACTTCCCTATTCCCTTTACATTCGATATGCTATGTGATGTCAAATTCTTCAAGATTTCTTTTCCGCATTATATGTCTAAGAAATTTCAATTATCTCTTTCTTCTTCTGAGTATGCGTCGTTTTTGCTTCAATTTTCCTAAACACTTCTTCATTGTTTACGCGCATTATTCATGGTATTCTCAGCATCCTTCTGTAGTACAACATTTCTGTAGTTTCCTTTTTTTCATTTTTGAGATTGTCCAATATTTTATGTCGAAGAAATTCCAGTTATCTCTTTCTTTTTCTTAGTTTGTGTCGTTTTTGCTTCAATTTTTCTAAACACTTCATTGTTTACGCGCATTATCCATGGTATTCTCAGCATCCTTCTGCAGAATAACATTTCTGTGGCCTCTTTTTTTTAATTTTTGAGATTTTACAATATTCTTGACACACGTGAGGAGTAATATTATAAAAAAAAGTTCAGGACACTGAACAAAACGAAAATGTCCTGCTTATTCTACTTTACTTCGCTTTTCGAACAAACCTTTCGCTAATCGAATGTACGCTCGAATTTCGCTGTCATATTTTCCACCATTTGTTAAAAAAAATTCCCAGATATTTTAAACTTCTGTACTTGTTTGATATTGTCATCTACAAGTCGCAGTTCGCATCTCGGTCGTTGTCTTTTGTTAACAACCATACTTTCTCTGTTTGCTTACTGCTGATGCTTAGTCCCTTCTTCTCGCTTTCGTTCAATAATCTTTTTATGATGTCCTCGGCATTTTCCCTTTTATGACGCCTCAAACATCAGGGATAGATCTTGACTTTCACTCAAAATGCAATAGCAAAGGAACTCCCAGGAGTGATAGACTCTTTGGAACGCAGCTTTCGTAAACGTAAGCCTAGGATCAAATATAGGCGCAGGGAAAATGTTGAGTAGTGAAAGCAAACTGTCTCAGCAGGGGTTTGAACACGGATCGTCGATTTCATTTTGCGTTAACCTCTAGATCACACACTCCTCCCAAAATCAACTTCTTTCTTTCTTTTTTGAATTTGGTTATGTTGCCAGAAAAGCATTTTGATTAGTAGTTGCCATGTTAACAGATACCAAATAATCGATTGTGCAGCATTTAAAGCGATTGATATGGGCTGTCACCTTACATTAGGTCAGTAATTTACAGGTGCGATAGGCTGATATTAATGGAGCCTCACTCGGTTACAAGGCCAAATCGAGTGGGGCTCACATAAATAATAAACACTATTAAAAATGGGTCGTCTACTCAAATATGAATATCCACTGAAAGTAACGTTTAACGTAATAAAAAATGTTGGATTAAAAATAAAATCTGTTATTTCTAATAAACCTATAATATAGCATATTCATATTTATTATTATTATTATTGGCGGTCATGGTAAGGGTAGGCATATTCTTAACAGCATATGCTAGGCAAAATGGCGGACACAGAAAGAAACTGCAGGAAATACCAAACAAGGTAATAAAGGAAAGTGAGAAGAAAGGACTAACTATCGTTAAAAGAAAACAGAATGTATGGTTGCTATGCAAGAGGGGCAATCCATTGAGCGATCTATAAATAGGAGACGTTGTAATAAAACAAGCACGAAAATTTTAATATATTAGAAGGCTTTTAACAAATGAGGCTAAATGTGACATCGAAATCTGAATGCGAATTGCAATAACAAAAAGATGCCTTCCAGAATCTAAGTAAAGTATTAACACGTAAAATATATCAAAATTTAAAATTAAAGAAAAAATTAAATTTCGAAGAGAAACGAAAGGAATTTTCTCAACTACTATGTAATATCAGTCCTTTTATAAGGCAATGAATGCTAAACAATTTATTCACATATGAAGAAAAAAGTTGAATCAACAGAGATGAGGTTCTATAGAAGGATATTAGGAATAACATAGACAGAGCATGTGAATAGCGAGGAGATTTTAAGGGAAATAAAAACAAAAATAAAACTTATACTTAGAAGCAGAAAGAGACAGGAAATAAAGTATAAAATTCTAGTCCTTTTCAAAAGACTGGGGAGGAGTGTAAACCGGGCAAAAGGCGAACTTGCCGATAGATGTAATACAGTTTAAATATTCGCGTCTAAAAGATTGTCGACTATTTAAAACTTCCTAATCAAAATTAAGCAAATTGCTGTTTGGGCGATGTGGTCAAAAAAATGTAATGAATGCAAAACCCTAGAAATAGTCGAAAGGAAGAGATTGAAGTAAAGAAACAAACAATGTAGGTGAAGTGAACAAAGAAAATAAGAAAGAATGGAACTGAAGTGAAAAAAGAAAGAAAGAAAGAAAGAAAGAAAGAGAGAGAGGAATTGAAGTGAAGGAAAAAAACGACGGATTGATTGGTTCATTTTCTACGGCTTATCACCCCTTTGCACGCTATTTAAAACCAGAAAATAGTTTTAGATTCTAAGATTTTTTAGTTAATAATGGTTTAGCTATACGGATCTTACTAGTTAACCCATAACTGGTGGAGAAGAGGGGGGATTCAGGCCTTTCCCAAGAGTATTTACGCGTAAGTGAATATAATGAACCCAAAAGGAATTGGAACTCTGCTCTCCGATTAATAATACCGAGCCCTCATCCGTTGCACCAGCCGCACATCCAAGCTTACAGCACCTGGTATTCCCAAGCGGTCACTCATCTTGGTACTGACCAGGCTCGACGTTGCTTACTTTCGGTGATTGTACAGGAAGCGGTTATATAGCCGTATATTGGTCTCATCTTGGAGAGGTGGTGGTTGATCAGACAGCATGATATATATACTTGATATATATATATACTCTGGTTCAGCAGGAATAAAAACGAAGCTACATCACCGAGAGAAAAATGTCAAAATAATCAGCAGATACAAAATATCCTGTTGATTTTGAATATTTAACCCATGGGTTAAATAAGAAAATAAACTGGGCGAAGAGAATGATTCATACCTTTCTCACGGGAATTTGTGTGAAAGTGGACGCAACAATCTGGGCCGGAATTTTAACACGACAGTTCTTCATTCCATGCCAATATCCGTTACGCTACGGAAACATGCTTCATTATTTTTTAAGACATTTTTTTTATGTTTATACGTTCTTTTTATCGATACAAATATTTAAGTAAATGCTCTGTTTATAATAAACAGTATTAACAACATTTGCCAGCCTGAATGTCGGAGAAATTTTCATAGAAAATATGTGTCCTCCGACAAGAATCGAACCTGTATCCTATACAGAACTGTCGTGCCTTAACCGATTGGGCCACAGAGGAGCGTTCCGTTAGCCAGGTCGATTTTGATGCTTTTAAACACAATTCTCCATGATTTTCCCTCATGCATTCATATCTGCTCAATGCATATCCAAATGTAAACGAATGACGTCACACATTATGAAATAGACAAAGTCCGACAATTATTTTTTAAGACATTTTTATATGTTTATACGTTCTTTTTAGAGATACAAATATTTAAGTAAATGCTCTGTTTATAATAAACAGTATTAACAACATTTGCCAGCCTGAATGTGCGAGAAATTTTCATAGGAAATATGCGTTCTCCGACAGGAATCGAACCTGTATGTTATACGGAAACGTCATATAGCCTGACGTGCCTTAACCGATTGGACCACAGAGGAGCGTTCCGTTAGCAAGGTCGATTTCGGTGCTTTCAAACACAATTCTCCATGATTTTCTCTCATACATTCATATCTCCTCAATGCGTATCCAAATATATAAAAAGAACTTATAAACATTAAAAAAAATGTCTTAAAAAATAATTGTCGGACTTTGTCCATTTCATACTTCATTATGTATATTGTACTATACCTGCAATACCAAACTTTATAAATATTTCTAGCCAAAAGCTACCAGAATGGATTTGTATCCATTTTTTTGTTCCGATTATAGACTATTTAATACGTACCTGTTTTTATTTTTGTTTTTAATTTATTTTTTAAAATCAAAACAACACATTCACCTTATCTAATGTGAAGACAACGTACAAATTAGAACGAAAATTAAATGATGCCTCCCAAAATATTGAAGAAAAATTAATTATCTAAAACTCTGCGTTCGTATTTTGTAAATAGCTTAAGTATTTTTATGAGGAAAGTAATGTAACCTTCTCTGCGTCATGCTTCTACGATTTACCGACATTTATTTTCATTAGCTTCTGCTATTCGCTCCAATTAAAATCATTTTTGTTTTATGTTCGTTCAAGCCCAGGATTTTCAGCAAGTCTTTCAATTTAAAAATTAATTGCGATGCTTAATTAACGGTAAACTTTCTGCGGGCAAAATGAAAATAATTAAAAAGGAAACAGACTGTAAATCAATCCAAAGTTGCATGAAAAATCTTAGAAGTAAAGATCCTAAAATATATTCGTTTTATTTGAATAAGAAATAATGTGTTTTGAAATCATTGGATTTTCTCTTACCCAATCGAAAAATATGAGCCAAGTCGTCCAAAAAAATTTGCTTTATTCTGACTAGGATGGTTTAAGTATTCGACAGCAGTTTAGGTTCAAATATGTAAACTGTATTACATCTATCGGCAGGTTGGCCTTTTCTCTGGTTCACACTCCTCCCCGGTCTTTTGAACAGAAGTAGAAGTTTATCCCTTGTTTCTTGTTTAGTATTTTTATTTTTATTAGTATTAATACTTAAGGAAAAGGGTTAAAGTTAGGAACATTAAGATTACCTCCTCGGTTATCCATTGAAACTGCAATCCACCGAAATAAGAAAAGAAGCCAGTCCCCACCGCGAGCCATTTAAAAGATAGTTCGCACAGCGGATTGATTGATACAAACATCCAATCGGGTGCGCTGAATATGTTGTCTGTCTTCGTCTATTTCTTTAAATAGGCCAGAGTAGCTGTTAGCGTTTGATTGAGAGGGGGAATCAGTGTTTGATCTCCCCTGATTGGGTCGATTTGGTGATGGGGAGTATGATGTTGAAAGACCTGAAACTCCCTGATGAACCAAGTCAAAACATCACTGACGACCCCCTCGGGCGCCTACTTAAAAGCGTAATTTTGAATTAAAAGAATTGCGTTTCCAGTTCCTTCTAATGTCTGCTTCAAGTCTGTACTTCTAACGTCTGCTTTTAAACTCTGAAATTTTTTGAACTATTTATTTGATTTTTTTTCTCTCTCTTCCACCAACAGGAGTATATAGGTTCGCCTATCGTTTGACCTACACATCTTTTGAACAGGCATAAATGTTTCGCCAGTTTCTTATTTAGATTTGGGTTTCTGGTTCATTTTAAGGTCTGCTTCAGCCATGAAAAGAAAAGTTCTCTGTTCCTGACGCTCGTTCTTTCCTATGCTAATAGAAGTCCGAACAGTAACCCTCTACCTCGAGTGACTCTTGGGCCTTGTATTGGGTGGACATTAGTAAAAAAAAAAATTGTGTACTATCTATGGCCTTTCAAAGCTGTAATACAAATAATCGTATTCAAAAAATCATGATACAAGGGAGGATACAAATACGAACAGTGTGATACTGAAAACGAGGCATGCAAAATTTCTGAGCCAGTTGAAATCCCTCAAAATTTACATGATCCCAGATTAAAATACACATTCAAAATTCCTCTTAATATGAGCCATTCTAAATACTAGTTACGACATTTAACTAGGTACCTCATTTAATTAGGCACCTCATTTAACAAGGTACCTCCAGTAATTCGGTATACGTAGGGTTTAAAATGAATTTTTAAAAATGAAAAAGCTTGCATTTCAGTTTTAATTGAAAGCTAGAGGAATTTAAATTTACTATTTCTAGTAAGCAATATACTCCGTGGTGTATTTCAAATATAAATTACATTGACCGGAATCGATTTTTTTTTGCAGTAAAATCAATAAAATCAGCCATTTTGATGCATTTGCAAACAAATGTTAATTCTGAATTCAAATGTTAATATATTTTTACAATATTTTTAAATATAGCTAAAATTAAATATATATTCCTGAAACGTTATTTGAAGAAAATTAGCAAATTTAAAATTAAATTAATCTGATTAGAAGCTAATATTACTTACTTATAGCATACAATGTTGTATACAATGATTGCTTAACCTACGGGGTCTTGTTTTCTGACGTATCGATTGATTTACCGACAGCCTAACATGTAGACAAGTATAGCAATGCATTATTGCTAGCAGACGATAAATTTTTTGTGATGCTTTTTTTACGTAAGAAACCCTTAAAACACGTGACCCTTTAATGATAATGCCATGTGCGAACTTGCATACTTAGAAAAATAAGAAAAAACACAAAAAATTGAAAATTATTTTTTTTTAAATATTCCGGGTCGTCAGATTGTAATAGCATTACAATATATGATTAGTAAATATAGTTTTACTTAATAACAATATTTCCTAAGAGTTACATCATTGAAACTGAATTTTTAAAGATTTAAAACTTTATAAATTATTCAATTTAAAATTTAAAAAATAAAAGCAAATGTCATAATTCATTTTTCATCGAATTTTTTTTTCAGACAGTATTTTCTTTAATATATATTATTCATAAAAGCAATTAAAAGATTCTATTCTTAAATAATGCTTTAGTTTTATTGCGTTTTTTTATTTTTCGATTCAGAACAGATTTTCGGTAAAACGGGGTCCGATTTGTAAAAAAAAATTAAAAATTCGGTAATTTAAATACTTCAAAGAAGTTTGTGTTAAGTAATATAGTCGCTAAATGTTATTACCTTGAATTTTTCAAGTTTTGATAAAATTATATAAGGAGGTGACGCACATATAAAAATAAATATTTTTACCGAGGTTTTCGAATAAAAACATCGAAAATCATTCAATTTATTAGTAAATAAGTCCTGAAAATTTAATTAAAATCCGACAATGATTAAATTTTTGCAAGAATTTCCAAATTAATGTCTTTGTCACCGCAAAAAAGGCTAAAATTTACTGTTTAATGTTTGTACATCGGCTGATGCAAGAGAAACGAGTATTTTTAATCAAAATTTCGTATATTCTAAAAAGGAGTAAAAATTTTACTAAATATTCAAAAATACTTTGATCTTTCCTTTTAATGTATTGCTGGTAAAAATGTTTCCCAAAATGTATTGTTTGTATTGAAACCTATTTTTATACTTTCATAGTGTTTTAACCCATTTTAGGGGGTAACTATTTGCCCATAGATGGAACCCTAACAGGTGTTACCACACCGGGTCAGGTTGGACCTGGACACGCAAACAATTAAGAGGTGATTCCATGCTACTCAAAACCTCCTGATCAAAAGCTTTCCTGCTGGATGTAGTTTATCGTCTTACCTAGGACGGGGTACCTAGCTTTAATTGTTAATTATGCACAACTGCTTTTTCAAATCAATAATTAAAAATGGCTTCGAGCGAATGAAGCCTATAGGTATTGGAGAGAACAGTTTCTTTTCGGAACTCGGGGATTGGCGATACAGAAACACAAAGTACTGTATAACATAACAAAAATCGCACCACTTTTCTCTCGTACATTCATATCTGCTCAATGCATATCCAAATGTAAACGAATGACGTCACACATTATGAAATGAACAAAGTCCGACAATTTTTTTTTAAGACATTTTTTTATGTTTATACGTTCTTTTTATAGATACAAATATTTAAGTAAATGCTCTGTTTATAATAAACAGTATTAACAACATTTACCGGCCTGAATGTGCGAGAAATTTTCATAGGAAATAGGCGTTCTCCGACAGGAATCGAACATGTATCTTATATGGAACCGTTATATAATCTAACGTTCCTTAACCGATTGGACCACAGAGGAGAGTTCCGTTAGCAAGGTCGATTTCGGTGCTTTCAAACACAATTCTCCATGATTTTCTCTCATACATTCATATCTGCTCAATGCGTATCCAAATCTATAAAAAGAACTTATAAACATTAAAATAAATGTCTTAAAAAATAATTGTCGGACTTTGTCTATTTCATACTTCATTATGTATATTGTACTCGGGCCACTTTCAACAGCAGCGACAATTAAAATTGATAGCACATGTTATTCGACGCGTAAATAATGAGATAATCAAGATAATGATCTTCTACACGACTTCAAACAGAAAGTTAGTAAGGAAACCCCCATTAATACTGAAAAGAGCGATAACAGTGGACTTGAGAATCTTACTTTTCTAAATAGAAAGATTTTATACATTTCAAACGGCAGTAGCACTCGCTGCTCGGTTACTGAATCGTTCTACATAAGGGAACAGCTATTATTATCATTTCCATTACCAAGTCTATCTATATATAAAATTCTATGACTTCCGTCTGTCCATCCGTCAATCACTCTAAAATAGCGATACATTGACCGATCATATCCAAATTTTGGAAAGAAGTGCAAAAAAGTAAGGGGCTACAAATTACAGTTGATTTTATTAGGGTGCGTAGCTTAGCGTAATAAATTTTCATTAATTTTTTTTTTTTTTTGAAAAATTAAAAGTTTAGTTATTTAACAGACAAAATACTCCCACTATTTTAAAAGGGATTTAAAGATTAAATTAACAAATGCTTATTTAATAAAAATGCTATGTTATGTCTGCATATGTTTTTTTTAAGTTTTATATACAATAATCTAGTATCAAGTTCGCCCTGCGTTTGTGAGTTTTATAAACAAATCACAAGGCTAAATATATCAAAAAGCTGGAATTTGGCTCCAGAAATAAATATTTACGCATCGCCAGTTCTATGTTGCATGCTCTAGAATAAGAAATCCAAATAATCTATTTTTCGCTGTTCAAAAGGTAAAAAGCATTTTTTTTTTTTGTTAAAATATTGTTTACCATGAAGTCCTATAAAATTAAATTAAATTAAAGAAATTTATAAACCGCGAAGTAGGGTTTTGTAAAAGTATTTTTCCAAACAAATCTCCTTATTCAAATTTCATCGATTGGTTTGCTAAACTGAACGAAACGTAGAGTTTGTAAATCTCGACAAAAAATGTTAGCGATAACTTCAACAATACTAAATACTGTGAGGATTTCAACGCACGTCAACGGGTTGCAATAAAATTTATAGTATATAAATTAATTCAATTTATGTCATTTTATTTTGTTTCCATTATTAAAAATAATTAATACTACTTTTCCTTTAGTCGCTCATAACTTGCACATTTTTTTTTATTATTTCACTTCAAGCAAGGTGATAATGCCACTAAGACGCATTTGGTTACCGGGATGAAAGACAATGAGAAAAAAGCCCAATCTTAAACAGAAAACCAGGGATAAACCTCTACTTTATTTTTTCTATCACAACGAGTTCACTGCTCTATCACCTCTCGTAGTGTCCAAGCAAATATGACAAACTGATTTCATCATAGATATGCCGTATCCATCTGACTTATTTTCAAAACAAATTAAGCCACCCGACCCCTCCTAATTAATATTATGGATACTATTTTGAAAGAATCACTGAATATATCATCTTAGCAATTGAATGTTTCTAAAACGTTGTTGTGTAAATAATACCCCTATCCCCGAATATTAAAAAAAAAAAAAATCACATACCAAATATTCAGGCATAACCTGAAGATCGGAGAGTATATCGGTCGAAATACCATGATTCAAATAAGAATAATGAAGATGCTCGTCCGAAAGAATGAGTTATCAGTAGCCTGAGAGTATTAGTCTTTGACCTTGTGATTTTAATGCTTGATCCCGTAAAAGAGTGGAATGTGTTGTCTTGAAATTTTGAAAATCTCTTGTCACGGGGCGGCGACCAGCGTTCCATTCGCCATGATTAACAAACAAACGTTAGTCAGTGCCAGGTTTTAGAATTAGAGATTGAAAACTTTGGCAAAGAAAACCTTAGAATCACCGGCCTGAATTTCCCGCCAAAAGAACATCGGAGACGCCAATTTTTTTTCATTAACACTTCAACTATCTGGTATGTCTTCAATCTGTAATATTAGACTGAGATTATCAATTTTATCACAAGTACCGGGTTTTTATTTTACTTATTTTTCTTTTAACATAAATTCTTTACAATGATTAATTAAATGAACTAATTAAAATTAAAATTCTAAGACCATTGGTACATTAATTTTTGATTATTAATTATTTTTAAATAGTAATACTTTAATTTTGAATTGAGATGCTTTTTTATTGTAACTATTGATTTCTGACAGGTGCTGGTTCTAACGTCCGTAGAATACCAATTTGAGTTGCAATTAAAGCCTCCCCCCAACAAAAAAAAACAATGTAGTATCACATTCAGAAATATATCTAAAATAATGTAATGTTTGTTGTTTAATCAGTAAAGCACCAGACAAGGAAATTTTATTGTTAACGGCAAAAATTCTTACAACATTTTTTCTATTTGTATATTTAAAGATTTTTGGGGGGGTGTTTAGGTTAGAATACGCTTTATTTAACTACGATTTGAAATATTTTCACTTTTAATTTTTAGTTTTTAATATACTATATTTCTTTTAAGAACAAGTAAATGTATTAGAATCCCTTACAGTATGTAGAATTATTTTCCCATCAAGTATAAGTATGTATATTATTAGGTTACAATTTTTTTTATATATTTAAATATTATTTAAGTAAAATTTATGACAATGACGGCAAAAATAGCTACTTAATTCCACTGATTTAGTAAATTTTATTTTTTATATATTTAGTAAACTTTTATTTTTTATATAAACCTAGTAATATATATATATATATATATATATATATATATATATATATATAGAGAGAGAGAGAGAGAGAGAGAGAGAGAGTGAGAGAGACAGATGGACAGACAGACAGACAGGCAGACAGAAAGAAAGAGGGAAATAGTGAATGAAAGATTTTACATTTATATCCACTTTCTAAGAATAGTTTAATCACTCATATCGCTTGATATCTCTAATAAGTCACTCATTTCATTTTTGACTGACAATATTCGATGTTGTTTAACTCGTTTAAAAAAATAGGAAACAGTGTTTCCAGTGTGAGTCGTCCCTTTTACAGTGCTGCCATTAATCTTAGTTTAGTCTACAAAATCCTTAATAGCAGCAGGTCTTCATAAATAGTCAACTGAAGCGGATTCTTCGCTGCTTCACTTTGGTCAGTTGACAAGAGCCTACTTTCTGATTTGATCCTTAAATTCTGCCGCCGTCGTTCAGAGCTAAGATGCGCCACCAGAAACACGATTTATCGAACTTGTTGAAATGAAACTACAACAAATCCCCGCCTCACCCAACCAACTCGGGTATTTAGGTTTCGAATTCAAGTATCGTTAGTGAAAGAACAAAAGGTTATTGTTAGATACTGGGTGAAGCAATGAACGACCCGTGTCAGCAAGCCAGTTATCTTCTTTGCTTGAAAGTCTCCAGAGAACAGGCGGACTTATGGCGTGGCGAGATTAGATGGAATGAAAAGAAAGATAAGGCAACAAATGCCGAGAAAGAAAAACGAAAAAAAAAGAAAAAAGATGACAGTAAATCTAGTTAAAACCCCTGTTCTTACCTGCAATTCTGAATCGACCAAAGTTCGCTTTGGAACCAAATCAATTCAATTTATTGCTCCGCTCTCGTCGATTCAGTTCCGGTTACTGCTGACCGCTTCCTTTGTGAAACATTTCAATACCCCTTTTAAGGAGGCGAGTACACAAACTCAGCACGAACAACAATGCAAACAAAGCTATTCAACTACACTCTTACAATTAGATGTTCAATGTCTGACTCTTCTTTTTCTCTAATCATGAATATCTATAAAGCTTAGTATGGTACAAGGTGAGAACATTTGAGCAACTAGCGTAATATCACTTCATTAGCAGTTCTTCGAAATTAATCTTTGCTCTATGGTAGCTGACCTTTGATATTAACAAGGTCAGCTCTACTTAAGGCTTATACAAGCGAAAGTTGGTTTAATTAAAGAAAAAAAAGAAAGCAATTTACACATGCGATAATGCATAGAAAATACTTTGATTGCTAAATCCTCCATGGTTAGTTTGCGTCCAGGGTCTTCCAAAACTTTACCATTCTTGGCAGATATTCTATAATTACAATGTGGGATACTTAGTAAAAAGAGTCATAAAAACTAAATCAAAAGTATAACAAAAGTAAACAAAATCAGTCAGACATGTCTAAAAGAAAAAAAAACATATATATTTTAGTAAATATACATATACCTACGTGCCTCATGAGTTGGTAAAACCCCGAAATTTTAAGTTGCACTAAGAATGTGGGTATATGTATATTTATTAATAAATACTTCTCAACTATATATATAGATATGCATGCATATATATATATATATATATATATATATATATATATATATATATATATATATATATATATATATATATATATTGGAAGTAAAGTCTGATTGATCCGCAGTCCTTTAAAAGGGCTGTGGTGAAATAATTTATTACATGGGACCTTAAAGTGGTCTGTTTTTATTTTATATATATATATATATATATATATATATATAGTGTCATCCGCAGACAGACTGTTTCGCAGCTCATCAGTATGGCTAGACGTCAGGTTGCCTCTAGCTAAAATCGAAAACCGCCTGAATTGGTGTCAGTCGGAGATTCTACCACTAATCCGTTGGCGTACGGCAGGGATGAAGGTGAATTTAAGCGTATTTATTTTTAGATAAACACAGTGATTGAGAGAACTCAATTCGATTTAACGAAGAGTCTTGCATTATTAGCCGTAATAGTTACTGTTTACAAACCTACACTTCCTCCCCAGAGAGATCAACCGAAATGAATTTTTCACTTGCATATATATTGTCATACACAGACAGACTGTTTCGCTGTGTTACAGCTCATCAGTGTGACTAGACATCCGATCGCCTCAGGCCAGAATCGAAACCCGACTGATTTGGCATCAGTCGGAGATTTTTTACCTAAGCTATTGGCAGAGAGGCAGTTGAATTAAGTTGTATTGTCCATTACTTCTAGATAGATAGATAGATAGATAGATAGATAGATAGATAGATAGATAGATAGATAGATAGATAGATAGATAGATAGATAGATAGATATGATCTTTCACATTGTTGGCACAATCCGAAATTAATTATTTATTAGTTTAACATTCATTATGTACGAAATGCACTTTAAAAATGCTAACAACGGCCCGCTTAATGCTGTGAGGTTAGATTCAGTAAACCATTAATAGCATACTTGCTATCTTGATTAGTTTACACAAGGTAGCAAAATCAACAAACAAAAGTGGGGGTCAGTCGCTTTAATTATAAATCCATTTTACGTGGATCGTGTTTTTATTTTTATTTTTTGATGAAGTGCATTGAATTGTTGTCAATCATTTTGTCAGCTTGATAACTGTTGTTCTCCTCCCTGGATACGTCACGGAATGGTTATACTTGTAAAATCTATCGAGTCCAGTGGAACAAGGAAAAAGAAAGAGAAAAAAAATCAAAAGTTAAGAAACGAAGGAAATAAATTATTTTATGGCCACAACCTTAGATGACTAAGAATGATAACTTTCCTTCCGCTTCCTTAATTTTTACGCATTTCGCTTGACTAATCATGTGACTCTCGACAGTCGATCAAAGTGATACCTGCTCTGTACAGAAAGGAGTTTCTGGGTCGACGCCTTGGAGAGAAGATGTGTAAAAAATCACTTGCAACTTGCTTGATTGATTATCGAATAAAGGAAGACTCCTATGATATTCGCTAGCTTTTCTGTTTCAGGGTAGGGGAGAATGCATGTAATATATTTCTTTGTATTTTTTCTTTGCATAACATAACATTTTTCAACTACGTTCTTCCGACTCTCCCTATCCATATTTTTCATTTTTTTAAAAAAACTATACCTATGGTCAGTATTATTACAGAAGACCTTATATATTTGGAAAACACAACAACGTTAATAGACTTATGCTGTTACTACCTTGTCATGTTAGCTATTTATAGGAGAGTGGTTTGTATAAGCGTTAATTCAGTCAAAAACGGCTAGTTCAAAATGAAAAGCTGAGATTTCTCGAATGCGCAGATGACAGATGTAATACCCACCGTTTCAAGTTCAAGACGAATAAGACAAGCTCAAGATCATCAAGGTATAAACTGGCCATTTTCCCAAATAACGGTTAAAGACCACCTGATGATTGCGCGTTGCGTTCGGCCAGCGTTTATTAAGAATTTATAAAGAAATATTAAGGCTCTGCCAGTTAATATACTTATGGATTCTCTTTCTCCGGTTTGCCTCTGTAGTCAACTGGACTATGAGAACATCAACCATTCCTAATGTAGTTGGAGCCCTGGGATTTTCGACAGCTAAGAGAAGAGTACGATTTAAGAAAAGATAAAGAAAATAAAAGCATTGTTTAACAATGTTAAACAATATTTGAAGAAGCTTTTTTTTTTTTTTGTATCGCGGTCTTCTCTTAACTGTCAATAATAATAATAATCATTATTATTATTACTATTATTATTATTACCATTATTATTATTATTACAAAAATGATCAGTAACAAATGTTATGAAGCCATTTCTGATATTAGGTCCCTTGTTGGGACCCGGAAATAAATGTGTATACAACAGAAATAAAGAAAAAAACAACAACAATAATAATAATAATAATAATAATAATAATAATAATGAGAAGAAGAAGAAGAAGAAGAAGAAGAAAAATTTAATAATAATAATAATAATAATAATAATAATGAACAAAATGATTGACGTAACTCTTCCATTATTTTTCAACAGTTAAGAGATGAGCGCGATTTAGGAAAGAACAGTGTTTGACAAAGTTAAACAATATTTCAACAGAATGTCTGTCTTCTTCAAGTTATATTTAAACGATTTTTTCAAGTATAAAAATACATAAAACTACAAAAAAAAATGTAAGTCTTTGTACAAACAGCGGGCGGCATTTCATTTGTTTTGACAGTACATCTGTTTGTACAAAGACTTATTATTTTTTATAGTTTTATGTATTTTTATACTTGAGAAAATTGTTTAAATAGAACTTGAAGAAGACAGACATTCTGTTGAAATATTGTTTAAGATTGTCAAACACTTTCTTTTTTCTTTTCTTTATCTTTTCTTAAATCGCGCTATTCTCTTAACTGTGTAATAATAATAATAATAATAATAATAATAATAATAATAATAATAATAATAATAATAATTGGTATGAACACCACCCAGACCTGGTTACGGAGATAGGACTGTTACAATTTTATGGGACTACACAATGGACACAGAGAGAACAATCAAAGGTAATCTCCCAGACATCGTTATTAGAGATCGCAAACAAAAAAAAAATGCCTCCTTATTGATATGAAAATCCCTGAAGACTGCAATGTATATTTGAAGATCTTCAAAAAGCTATCAAAATACAAGGACCTTGAAATTGAAATCTCAAAAATATGGCACATGAAAGCATCATCAATCCCTGTTGTAGTTGGAGCCCTCGGATTGATTGGAAAAGATTCCAATAGATTCAATGAAGGGATTCCTGGTAGCCCATGCCTTAAAGAAATACAAAATAATTGTTCTCATAAGTACAACCGACACCTTACGAAGGGCTTTATCTATGTAAAATATGTGGGGTTTTTGTTGCTGTTGTTTTTTTGTTTTGTTTTGTTTTTTAACTACCTAGATGTCATGATACCATTTCTAACCTTAGGTCTCTGGTCGGGACCCGGAAAGAAATGAGTACGCACCAGAAATCAAAGGAAATAATAATAATAATAATAATAATAATAATAATAATAATAATAATAATAATCCAGATATGGCTCTCAAAGCTCCTGACTTTACTTTTTTGGTGGTATTAGTATGTAAATATATGTGCAGGTGATTTAATGGTTTGCTACTCGGTACGAAAGATCGACGACCCGATTTCGATTTCCAATTATATTCTCTACCTTGGGAAAGGTATGAACCTACAACTTCTCCCCTAAGGATTAAAGAGTAGTGCAGATCGGGCTCGTTAGCCTTGCTTAATTGCTAGTCAACTAAGGCTGAAGAACCCAGTCTATTTTCAAAGCCTGTTGACTATAGGGCTAGAAACTCCATCTTTTCATCTCCATACTCCACAGAGACGTTTACAGGAGTTGAGAGAGCTAGTCTATAAATGCTTCGTCTCGGTGAATAAAAATAAGCAAAAGTGAATATTCTGTGCAATACCACACATTGGCTGGCCATAAACATTTGTGAATGTCCCCAAGGGGTTGACAAACAGTATGTATAGGTTAATGATCGTGCATAAGTCGGTGAGAGACATCATTACCGGGCCTTGATAATTTTTTTTGTTTTGTTTTTATTAAGTTTGGAAGATGATGCTTGGCAACATTCTCACTAAGAAACAAATTGATGTTATTTCTAACTGGGGTCCACCTGGTTTTATGAAAACCTGAGAAAATATTACAAACATTTGGCTGTGTTGGATGTGATTGGTATACCCTTATCAGACACCGTGTCATGATGGGTGTAAGGCGCTTCGTATATTTATGTCACAGCATTATTTTTGAAGTGCTTCTCTTCCAGGCAATAATAATAATAATAATAATAATAATAATAATAATAATAATAATAATAATACTGAACAGCATAACCGATCCCCACCCAGAGTGTTATGAGAAATCACAATAAAATTAAAATTGAGAGAAACTAGTAAAAAAATAATAAATGTAAAATTGTTTCATCTAAAGAATATCAAAAACTAACTTGTTTATACACTCTGTCTCCTCAGTCTGTCTGTCTGTCTGTCTGTCTATCTATCTATCTATCTATCTATCTATCTATCTATCTAATTCTGCTCATCTATCTATCTATCTATCTAATTCTGATCATCTAACTAATTCTGATCATCTAAGTCTGATCATATATCTAAGTCTGATCATCTATCTAAGTCTGATCATCTATCTATCTATCTATCTATCTATCTATCTATCTATCTATCTTTCTATCTATCTAATTCTGTTGATCTATCTATCCATCTAATTCTGTGCATCTATGTATCTAATTCTGTGCATCTAATTCTGATCATCTATCTAATTCTGATAATCTATCTATCTAATTATGTGCATCTATCTATCTATCGATCTATCTACATAATTCCGTTCATCTATCTATCTATCTATCTATCTATCTATCTATCTATGTGCCATGTCACTTGAACGATCACGATTCTCCAGTTTCCTCTATTTTCTTGCGATAATTCCTCCATTAAAGATTTTTCGAACTAAAATGTTATCTTTACTTCTTTGCCTCGTTTATGATCCCTGTGAAACATATCAATATATATACCTACCAAGCAGTCTTGGAACTAGTTAAAAAATTATTAAGTGCTTTCTAACAACATTTCCACGATAAATCAAAATGTTCTTATTGGAAAGAAATAATCGGAGCAAATGATCCTTGAATCCCCCATAAAACATGTGAAACTCTTCAAAGAATAACATTATCGTCCTTAACACTATATTCTTTCAACTTCTGTCACGTTTCAGTCGTTGCTACTCGAGTGTGTCAGTTCCTCTTGTTGCTTAAAATAGAAAGATCTGTCCGGAACATATTATTTTGTATAGACCGAAAACAACTTGCGTGGACTAAACACAACTTGTCTACTAATCAGAGGTGATAATGTACACACATGAACAGACACTTTCTCATGGGTTAACCAGTTGGCAATGAGAAGACATGTAGTGACCTTATGTACAGTGGGTTCCACTTGGCTTAGGGTGGAGAGATAAACTACATGAGACTGGCTGCTGAAAAAGTGAACCAACACAAAAATGGAGACGGAATAAACTAAACAACTGTTTTATTCAAATCTCTGATCGATGTCTTTTGCTCTCAGCATACCCACGTGGGCCGGAAAGTGCTTAAACGTCATCATCACTCATGTTATGGAAAGCTGTGCAATCCTAGCATTCAAAAAAATCGAGCAATTAAATTCATAATTTTTTTTTTTTTTTTTTTTTGTGAAGGATATAAGAAACTCGTATCGCCCAGGTCTGTCTGCATCTTACACCTTTGCGACTTATACCTTTTTCCAAAGCGAAAATAGCTGCTAAGGCGCTGTGGATAATATAAAAAAATAATGTGAATGTGCAGCTGATGGTGATCTCGAAAAATATTTTGTAAACTTTTCGGAAAAATGTAAAATACATTGTAATATTTTTTAGACGTTTTAAGAGGGGTACTATGAAAGGAACTAAGGCTCTGTTACCCTAGGTAGGCAAATTATCATTAATACCTAATCATCATCATCATCATCACCATCATCATCATCGGTCTATAGTTGGTCGAAACTTAATTGACAGTTCCTTTCTAAACTGTTTGGTCCTGCATTGCTGTCTGCCCATCCCCTAAGTTCAACTCTGAGTCCCGAAATATGGTGCCTGGGAATGTCAATTTTCCCGTGAAGACATTTCTAGAAGGATGCCATAGGAGTAAGGATCAGACGATTTCCCTGTACGCTCAGTGGTAGTGGCCGGCAAACTGTAATCGATTTAGTTTGAGACTAAGAAAGACTGGTCCCAATTCTCCGTAAATTGTGTTATGATTTGCATGATATCTCCAATTGATGTTCTGGATTTTTCTTAGTAGATTTGTATGTGTACCATTTAGTCGTCTTTTAAGACGAAGAGATGTCCAAGTTTTTAATCCATACAGTAGGACTGGTTTAATCAATGTTCGAAAGGTTTGAGCTTTTTAGGAGGATTGAAGGTTCGGGCGCAAAATCTTGTGAAGTTTATCACAGACTATCCAAAGATCATCATCATCATCATCCTTCGTTCTCGCTATGGTTGTTTGGAACTCCATTGACAATCCCTTTTCACACTGTTCGGTCTTGTATTGCTGTTCCCAGATTCCCAATGTTCAACTCAGTGTCCCGCGATATGGTGCCTGGGAATGTCAATTTTCCTGAGACGACATTTCCAGAAGGATGCCATAGGAGTAAGGATCATACAATTTCCCTGTACGCTCAGTGGCAGTGGCCGGCAAACGGTAAGTGTTTTTGTTTGAGCCTAAGAAAGACTGGTCTCAATTCTCCGTAAATTAGGTTAAGGTTTGCATGGTATCTCCAATTGATGTTCTGGATTTTTCTAAGTAGATTTGAATATGTTCCATCCAGACGTCTCTCAAGACGAATAAATAATATCCAAGTTTCTGATCCATACAGTAGAACTGGTTCAAAAGGTTTGGACTTTTAAGCCGGATGGAAGGTTCGAGCGCCACATCTTGCGAAGTTTGTTAAACGCATTCCATGCAAGAGCTTTGCGCATGTTGAAGTCTTTTTGAGAATTTATTATGTGAGATCCAAGATATTTGAAGTCCTTAACTCTTTGATGGATGTATTATCGAATGATTTCAACTTTTTGTTGTACTATTGTTCACGCAATAGAAGGCCCAAGAACCACCAAAGCTAGAGAGTTACTAATTGAGGGTGTTAGAAGGGCATAAGAGGAGGAAGCAATAGGTGCATATTAAGAAAATTCATGGGATAGATAACAGTTTATAGTAATCAAGTAAGTATTCTCTCAAGGGAGGTACGATTGAATAATTAATAGCGGCTCGGATTGAGTAATCGGAGAGCCGAGCTCGAATTCCAGTCAAATTCATTACATTCATTTAAGGGAAAGGTATGAATCCTCTTCTCGCCCCAGCTATGGGCAACTAGCAGGACAGACCTGGTTCTATAACCTTGGATTGCAGAAAGAAATGGCAACCTACTGTCAGTCATGTATCGAAAGATACATGATCGTCCAAGCGTGTATTACGCATGACATATAACTGACTGATCCTCTCAAGAAGCAGTTCCACAATGCAGTAATTCCGGTAAAAAGCTGTTTGAGTTGAACTTCCGCCCTGGAATATGAAGAAAATGAGGATGAGTTGATGAGTCCAAGCTGTGATTGTCGGGATTAGTGGAACCAATGTAGTTCGCCCGAGCATCTTTCACTGGTATAGAGATAAAGTCGCGAGAGGCGAGCGACGTTTCGCATATGGGGAAAGTGGTTTGAATATAATTCATCATCCCCAAGTTAACGCAAACGCTTTTGCGTACTGTCGAGGCTGGAAAGAGAGAATTGGACAGCTCTAGCCTACATAGGATAACAATAGTCCATTTTTGGATGTGATCTGTCGCTTGTAAAATAATCAAATAATAGAAATATTAAACAGTTGGATTTTTCTAAGTAGATTTGTATATTTTCCATTCAATCGTCTTTCAAGATGAGCAGATAATGTCCAAGTTTCGGATCCATACATTAAGACTGATTCATTTAATGTCAGGAAGGTTGAAGACTTGCATCAATCCAATACTTTATTTTGAGTCTTCTAAATTTCTGTTTTTCGGCATACACTGAAATATAAACCCTTGATAAAACATGTATCATGTGATATGATTAGTTATTTAGTTTGCAGCCTAAGCTCGATTTGTTATGGGAAAAGAGATTCTAGTAGAAAATTAGATGCTCGGCAATAATAGCAATAGATTAGGCGGTGGGGAACACGTATCGGAAATACTAAGCTGTGACCGGCTATGAAAGAAAGCTATTAACGGAAAAAATACCTTTTTCAAACAACCAATGTACACAAGCATGTCCCCGGGACAAGAAACGGTGTAAAGTTACAGCTATTACTGCTAAAGTCGGTCATGCAGTTGTTTTACTGCTCTTGTTTTTACGCGGAGAGAAATAGTCCTTGGCATTAATGGCGGGATAGGTTTCAATTATCGATCGCTTTAAGGAAACTTTGTTCATTTCATTTTCTTTGTTCATTTTTTTTTTTTTTTTTGCGATAATTTAAATATATTCTTCATTTTTATTTTTCGGGGTGGAAGTGCATAGTTCTTTACCCCTGGCTGCGTGTCGAATATACAGCGGACACCAGGACAGGAAACAACAGACCGTACACAAACTTCCGGCCGGATATGAAATCGATACTTACCGGGTCTCAAAATCAATATCCAAATCGCCGTTAATTTTGTCGTTATCATTAATCACTTGTTTCTTCATGTGACTGATGGAAAGGTGACCAAAAAAAAACAAAAAAAAAACGTGTATTTTGAAAGCAGTTAAAATCGAAACGTTTTCACTTTTGAAAAACGATTTAACAATTGATTTTGATAGTTAACTACTCGTTCTTTATTACGCCTATCTGTTAGGGTGGCTAGCCAATCCCTCTTGCTGACGCCTGCTCAGGCACATTTGTGTCTGTCCATCACCAACACAGCCTACCTGTGTTTTATACTGCAACTACGCTGAGCGAATATTAATTACAGTTTCTGGGATGGAGCGCATTATACAGCATCATCAACAATCTGAACAATTCCAGGACGCGCAAAGACTCAGTCACAATGACTTGTGACTTCGTGCTAGCTCGACTATCGTCTACAAAATTTTACTCCTAAGGATTAGGTCAACCTGTCGGATGGTTTTCGGGCACTTTTTGACGGTGACGTACGCAGTAGTCACATGTCCTGGCAGATAACATCAATATACGAATTGAAATAATAAAATATCGTGAGATTTGAACCCGGGTCTCATTAGCGAAAATTATAAGAATTATTATGTTTGTGTCATATGTTGACGCCATCAAGGAAAATTCTGTTCTTGAAGCATAGTGTCAACAAGATTCCTCCAAACTGTTATGGTGACCTATCTACATAAAAATGAACTCTTCCTCCTTCTTAAATACTAACCTGCGAGACTTCCTGTGAGACAATCGACACGCCGTCGGTACCTCGGCGTGGCGTAATGGTTAGCAATCTTGTCTCGCTAGATCAATTACGACTGAAAAGTGAGTTCGATTCTCACTAGGTCCTCCATACTTGCGGCCTTGTGCGACATCTAAGCTACGCTTAGAAAATAACCATTGGGAACAGTGACTGTTCATCTGTCGAACTCTCTGCCTCGAGCGAAGAGGAACCCGGACGAGGCTTTACCGAAGGGCGATGTTTCATTCAAGGAGGTAGACAGGCCCTGATACGGGTTCAAAGGGAATATTTTTGGCCGAGCTTACGGGCTCGGAGAACCACAATAAACCGGCCTTATGTCAAATATGACCCAGGTTAGATATAACAGTCGACACGCCATCTCTGATTCTGTGCGACTTATGTCGAACTCTCTGATTTGGTAGAGAATAACAGGGGAAAGTTTCGTCCGGGGAAGTAGACAGATCTCGAACCCGCTTATACGGATTCTAAGGGAATATTTTTGGCTGAGACTACAGACTCAGAGAAACCCACGTTAAACTCGGCCTTGTGCCACATACATTCTTCGTGGGGAGACTGACGAACAACACCCTTATTTTTTTTTATATATATATATATATATATATATATATATATATATATATATATATATATATATATATATATATATATATATATATATATATATATATATATGTTCTGTTATTTCAATACACTTGTTCAATCTACCTTCTTCTTTTCATGTCTTTCTTTCTAGCCCCTGAGAGGCCACAACACAAACAAAATTTCGCAGAGTAAAGAATGTCAGTTTTCTGGACGTTTAAAACCTTGGCCTCAATTCTTATTTTCCCTAAGCGGCCTTTCACGTTTGTGTGCCAAGCGTATGTATTATTAGGTTGGTGCAAAAATAATGACGTAATAATGTCGTTTTTTGACGTTATACGTCAAAAAACATTATTACGTCATTATTTTTGCACCAACCTAATACTACAAGAATTACTTCAGCAGTCAGATTCCATAGCATCTAAACAGATCCTTATAATTTTTAAATCTTTTCAATTTCCTTGGAGTTCTCTGTGAGGTACAAATATATGAAGACGAATATACCCATCATGACACCCAGACTGTTAAATATATATCACGCGCATACATCACAGTCAAACGCGCGCAAAACAGTGACAGTCCTTGATAAAAGTGACGCGTAGCCACGCAGATAGTGTCCAGTTATGAATTACCTCGATTCGATTAACCAGCGTATCTATATGTGACCCCAATGTCACCTTTCCTGTTTCATCGTTCAGACTCTTAACATCAAACCATTATGTTCCTTTAATACTCCCCTCTATTTACCAATCTCCCCACAAGGCAAGTTATAGCACAAGCACAGTTTTTAATGTGGGGCGTTCTGAGCCTGTAGGCTCGGGCAAAATTTGCCCGTAGACACCGTATACAAGTGATCGTGTTTGTCTACCTTCCCAAACGAGACTCTGCCCTTCGGCATAGCCCAGTCTGGGTTCCTCTCCGCCCGGTGGCAGAGAGTCCGATAAGGGGGGAAGAAGAGAAACCTTCTCCCCCCTCTCTCCAAGTACACCCGCACATGAAAAAATATATTAGTCAGAAGACAAATACGTGATCGACAGGTTTGTTGCAGTTTTTTGGGTATGTTTACTAGTGAGCTAGCCCAAATGACTTGACTCACCTTATAGTCCACCAATAGAAGGGTAATCAATCAGAAGACGTAGAATATTCAATCCGTCCTGTATAAAGGCGGACATTTTGTTTAATCTATCCGAATGTCCAGTGCCAGCTTGTTAGGCGAAGAGGAACAGAAGGAAGAACTACGCTCTGCTTCTTTACCGGGATATCCACTGCTAACCTGAACAACGCTTCCCTACGGTCTTCGAAATATTCACTGCTAACCTCTGGATTCTATACTCAAAGACGACCGTCATCATGATCAACAGGGTTATGGTCAGGGAAGTAACAAACAAATCTGGAGTAGTGAACAGCGTATTTACTGTAGTTTATATTCATTCCCTGCGAGAAAATATTTATATGTTAACACCTTCAAACAGATACGATCACAAGCCATGAGAGCCATGTAGCATCAAGACCTTCATTATTATTATTATTATTATTATTATTATTATTTTTTATTATTTTTATTTCTGTTGTATCCTTCCGGGTCCCAACCAGAGAGCTAAGGTCAGTCGTAAGAAAGCATAAACAGGAGAATAATAAAGCAAAGTAAAAGGAGAAAAATTGCCAACGTGTAAGGAATGATATCCTCTTACCATTTTTTCTATTCTGTTTCTAGAATAGATAACCATTTGATGTGTGACCCTTTTAGTCTTTTTCACGTTCAGCTTCACTGCAGGCTTGTCATCGTCTGAAAACCACGCCATTAGTCAGTGAAGGGCCGATCACATCCTGGGTTGTCAAGAAGAACCACTTGAACGATTCTTGTCTAGATGAGAACATTTCCTTCGATTTTCTTTCTCTTCCTTATTTCTATCTCTCTTTTGAGTAATTGCGAAATATATTTTTAGATTCCCAAGTTTTATATCTATATTTTTTAGGCCTTTTTGAAAACTTGTCAATAATTACTTTTCAAGAATTACGTTTTGTTCACACCTTTAAAAGCTTTCGACAATTCCTTTCCTTTTTCTTTCTCTATCTCTTTCTATTGTTTTTTTTACCTTGAATTTGTTCCAAATTGTTTCCATTCTTCATGATTTAGAAACAATATTCATGCTAAAATATTCTATATTTGATACACACACACTCTCACACACATACACATACATATATATATATATATATATATATATATATATATATATATATATATATATATATATATGAATGAAGAAATATAGTATTAAGGTGTGCTATATTTATGGAATAAAGTGCTCAATATCATAGACAGACCGTATGTAAATATAAATATGAAAGTGAACACTGAAGTCAGCACTCAGAAGCGACAGACTGTTTCATGCTGGACGCAATCGTCAGGCCGCGATTGATAGATTTTTTTCTCAAATATTTATATATATGGGTCAGTGGTGTATTGCGGGTAATCTATTTTGGCGGAAGTGGCTAGTTTATTTATTTATTTATTCGGGCTAATTTCTTTTATTTGTTTTTATTTTCATTTTTTTATTTGATATATTTATTTATTCTTTTCGGTTTTCTATCTTTTATTAACGTAGTAAACAATTTTGGCGGGGGGATTTGCTTAGGGCACTAATGTAATAGTTTGTTTTGGTCTGGGAAGATAAATCTATTTATTGGTCCAATTCGTGCGTTAATAAAACATAGAAAACCGAAAATATATTCTTTTTTCCATTGTATACACTTTTTGGAACTTCATATGTTTTTTATCGTAAATTTATTCATAATATATATATATATATGTGTGTGTGTGTGTGTGTGTGTGTGTGTGTGTGAAAAGTGTGTGTATATAAATATATATATATATATATATATAACTATTTATATATATATATATATAACTATTTATATATTATATGCGCGGTACTTATTAGAAAGCGCTCAATATCAGAGATAGAGCTAACATATTTGGTTGGACTGATGTGAGTTTGTGACCCTGGGTTTCACGCTTTTGCGATCGTTAGATAAACTGATTATTTTTTTTAAATTTTGGGTTTATGTAGATTGCGTGTATTGGTGTTATTATGGAAGTGGGGGGGAAACGTCATCGTGATGTCATCGTGCTAACGCAAACATCGATGTATGTTCATACGCCCAATGAAGTACGCCGATACACATACACACTTGGTCGTCCGTCTGGACTCATACATATATAAACATATGTGGGCAGTTTCGGATTTGACATATGTATGTATACGGGTGGTGTTGTGTCTATACATACGCATTTGTATGTTGAAATCCAAAGACTGGAAGTGTAGCGAAAATTTCTCGTGAATGTCTCGTGAATGTATACATGTCATTTTTCTATTTTTCCACTGAATAATATGTATGAGTCCCGACACACAGCTCATCAGTTTGGCTAGACGTCAGGTTGCCTCTAGCTAGGAGCGAAACCCGACTGAATTGACGTCAGCCAGAGATTCTACATCTAATCCGTTGGCGCACAGCAGGGATGAAGGTGAATTTAAGCGTATTTATTTTTAGATAAACATACAGTGACTGAGAGATCTCTATTCGATTTAACGGAGAGTCTTGCATTATTAGACGTAATAGTCACTGTTTACAAATCCACACTTCCTCCCCAGAGAGCTCAACCGAAATAAATTTTTCAGGAGCATATATATTGTCATCCACAGACAGTCTTACACTTAGCATAAAAAAAACTCAAGTAGTTCACCAACCTTATCCTACTCCGAAGGACAGTCTACAAATTTCCAAAGAGACCAAAGAAAGAAGAAGACAAACCCCTGAACTATGTAAAGTCTTTCACTTATCTTGGTAGAAAAGTTAACTATAGTGGAACTTTAGATGATGAAATCATGCATCGGATTGCTAAGGCTACCAGTGCTTTCGGCAAACTTCGCTATCGCTTGTGGAATGAGCTGGGTATTCGAATGAATACGAAAATTCGGGTTTACAGAGCTGTTGTCCTTGCCATCCTTTTGTACCGCTCAGAGTCGTGGACTCCATACAGGTACCATATACGCCAGCTACATGTTTTCCATAAAAGCTGTCTGCGTGCAATCTGTGGAGTTAAGCTTCAAGATAGGACATCTGACGCAGACCTGTTTAACAGGTGTAATATTGAAGGAATCGAGACTTTTATCATGCAGTCTCAGTTACGGTGGACTGGTCATGTCTTGAGAATGTCTGATGACAGGATACCCAAGATCCTAATGTACAGCCAGTTAGATCTGGGCTACAGGAATGTAGCTCGAGCGCTTAGCCTTGGAGCGGGTAGAATGGAGATCAACGTGTTTTAGTGGACTCAACAGTTTGCAGTCTGCTAGTATGAATCGTCTTCAAGAAGCGAGAGCAAGAGCAGCAAGGTCAGCCAATCTCACAGTGATCTCTGATATATATATATATATATATATATATATATATATATATATATATATATATATATATAATAGGAAATAAGATTAAATATAAGTGATGACAATTTATCATACCTGAGTGTTTTAAAAATGCTTGTAAATTATCTCAATTTGCAAGGAGATAATGATCATATATATGCAATCTTATATTATATTGTATGAAATAGGTTGCGCTGTTTAATTAAGACATTGAGTTCTATGTGTGAATCACTTTTAATACTTAATATTTACATTGTATCAATTAGATTCACTTGGAGCATATACCAACGGATTATTACCTATATATATATATATATATATATATATATATATATATGGACATATATAAAACAGTGGACACTGAAGTCAACATCCAGTAGCGACACTCTGATTCATATATATATATTTATATATATATATATATATATATGTGTGTGTGTGTGTCTGTCTGTGTGTGTCTGTGTGTGGAGGGGGTGTATGTGTGTGTATATATATGATGTAATATGTGTGTATGTGTACGTGTATGTTTGCGTGTATGTGTGCGTGTATAATTCCTTTCATGTCTATCTGTGCGTGTGTTATCGTGTGTTCTTTTGTATTTTGTGCTATCAAAGATATTTATTCTGGAAAATCAGGAATTTTACCAATATTCTTGAAATTATTGACCGTAAGTCCATGTGTTTATTTCTCTCGAGGAATTCTTTGTCGCTGAAGAAAAACAATGGACGCTAACCGTGTGTAGAAGCCATTTCCATCACTAGAAAATCTGAAAGTCGAGCGGCAACTTTTTGCTACCAATCAAGCAGCTGGGCTGCTACCGATTCCTTTACTCTTAGCAAATGTTTGTATTCTCCAGCGTTTTCTATTGATGTATGAAAGACTAAGTAGGCTTTGACACCCAACAGAATTAACCTGTCATCTCTAGTTTCTAAGAGACATGTTCTGTGGAAACACGCATTGTATAAGAAGGAAAATTACACGCAGACTATGTTTCCTTAGATCTTGACGTTCAAAGAGAGCATGGAATAAAAGTTGTTGTTTTTTTCTTTCTCTTATACTCACTTATATTCGGAGTAGAAAACATATTGTATATTATCTGTCTATATTTCTGAGATGAGGTATTATGTACATTATTTACATTATTCGGACTATTGTCCTCATTTTGCATATTTATTACAACATTTCGGCCGTTGTACGCTCCGGCCTTTCTTCAGTGAACCCTTACGGGGTAGACTGTTCAAGTTGCACGGTGCCAATGTGTTTAATGGATGTCAGGTTATCAGTTACCTCCGGTTGAGTCAGTGGATAACTTTCAGAGGGAAATTAACAGGAGGTAACTGATAACTGACATCCATTAAAACATGGCACGTGCAACTAGAACAGTCTACCCCAGTGAGAGAAATAAAGGGTTCAGTTCGACATTCCAACCACCTGAAGAAGGCCAGAGCGTACAACGGTCGAAACGTTGTAATAAATGAAAATAAAAATGAGGACAATAGTCCGAATAATGTAAATAATGTATTTTGTTTATTATACTCACAATGTTTCGGTCGTTGCAAGAAGACAATGCATGGTCATCAGCAAAATTATCAGTCCAAGATACGACTTGCTCATGTGTACGAACGCCTATCAGAACTCTTCATGGCTCCTATCAGAATGGCTGATACCCAACCCCATGAGAGCGTCTCTCTGTGCCTGCTTGGTCTTACGCTCTCTACTGACCTGAGGTGGAACAACTACATTGAATCAATGGCACCATCTATCGCAAGGAAAATTGGTTCTCTCTATCTCTAAGTTTTTTCTTGCTGTTCATCCTTCAAATCTAGAAATTTATCGCTCGTCCTTGCATTGAATACTGTTGCCATATATAGTCTGGTGACCCTGTTCTTTATCTAGAGGTCCTCGTCAATATCCAGAGACGGACATGCAATGTGATGTGTCCTAATCTGGCATCCCGTCTACAGTCACTTTCTCACAGATGTGCTGTGGCTTCCCTGTTTTTTTATAAATATTTCCATGCCAACTGCTCTGACGAGCTACTTCACTGGTACCCAAAACTGCATGAATTAAAGCGTGCTACTTGGTTGGCATCTCGGTCCCACCCTTTCACTGTCGAAACAGTTAAATATAACCGCTTTTCTACTCCAACGGCTTCTTCTCTCGCACTTCCTGACAGTGGAACTCCCTTCCTCCTACTTGCTTCCCCGATGGCTATAATCTTCAAATATTTAAATGTAATGTCAATCAACATCTTCTGATGCCCTGATCCTGATCCTGCTCTCCACCCTTTTCTATATCCTTTCCTCAAACACTCCATCTTTACTCTTGCTCTTTCTCTCTCTTTCTGTAACCCCTTGCATGCTAGTGGCACTTCTGGCTTGCTTGAGGTGAAATGCTTAAAAAAAAATACCCAAAAGTGCCCAAGAGTCGGATGCTGACATGTCTACAAAAGAGCTTGGCATATCCAGATACGGTCCTCTCTCTAATTTGTCCACATCCAAGCATTTGTCAACCGTTTCGTCCCAATGAAAGCAACTGGAAAACCAGCAGTCACCGTTTGTTTTTGCCGAGTTTCCCTTTGCGATTATGCGAGATACAATGTCTTGTGAAGACCTTCCCTTGGCACATTTTGTTCTGGAATTTGTGAACCAACCGCGTGGTTGTGATTTTTGAGGTAGTGGCCTCACTCATCATTATTTATTTTTTCAAATTCCTTCTCGTCTCGTCTCGTCTCGTCTCTCTCTATCTCTATCTCTCTCTCTTTCTCTCTCTCTCTCTGTCTGTTCCCCCCTTAAATGCTAAGAAAACAAATTGTTACCTGTTAAGTAATTTTCCCAGCCTCAACACACTCTTGCCTTATTTTTATTTCAAGTATAGATATTTAAAAATGTATGAAGTTTTAAACAGACGACGGAAAATGTGAAACGTAAATCCAAAGTCCCATTGGAATAGCGAAAGATAGCTTCCAAAACAAAGAAACAAAGCTTTGATAGTGTAGTAATTCTCTTGAGAAAGGCATAAATACAGCATTTCTCCTACTAGTTCTGGGTGAAATAGAAGGGTATACGGAGCTCTTTAGTCTAGGTAGAGCATGACTACCTTTCGCAAATGCATGAATACAGCTTTTCTCCCTTTGATTTTGTTGTGGATTCCGAGATTAAATTCGGTCTCCAATGAATGACAAAAGCAAGAAATAAAGATAAGTAATTCAATGTATTTACACAATAATACAAAGGGTAATTCTGTTAGTAAATCCAGGAACGTGGTTAGTCGCAATAATAATATATATATATATACAGTCTCGAAGTAGGACTTCCTTAGAGTCTACGTGCTTGTAACTGACTATTACAAGCGGTTACCTCACACTATTACTCTACCTCCAACTCAATCACAACCTCTGCTCACTCTCCCCAATCTCTATCAATCTCCGTATGTTCTGACTGACTGTGGGTATTTAACGGCAGCAGTCCCAGTAACACTTTGGTCGAGTCCACTTATACGAAAAAGGGGTGGACCCCATAACAGATCTGAATGAAATATTAGCGTAAGCTAAGCTCTTTAGTCTTGGTAGAGTAAGCGACATTCAATTCAAAAGCATTCTGAAGATGGACAGATTTGGTCAGTTTATCTTGCCTAGACGCACAAATTACTAATGGCGTTAGGTACATATCGTATTCCGAGAACTCGATAATTAGTCACGCGTTTCATACATGTCTGAATGTAATTCTCTACATCAGGTAACTTAGACATTTGTAAGTTTAAAATGACGAGGTATTAATTCATTAAGTTAGTAATAGAGAAGTGATTAACCTTCCATATTAATTACTCAGACAGACACTGTTGCAATGTAATGAATTTGACAGAAAGAAAGTTAGACAAACAGAAAAGCATCGATAACCTATTTTACATAGCGTCAGTTGTTATCGACTAATAAACTGACTTGTTTCATTAGAGTGTCACGTACGCATGCACTAGATATGTTTTTCCGCGAGAGTCATTGATTGATTGATTCGTTTTCTACGGTTTATCAACCCTTTGCAGGTTATTTAAATCCAGAAAATGCTTTTAGATATTAAGAAATATTTTCATATAATAATGATTTAAAGAAAACAAGTTTCACTAATTAATCCATAGCTGAGGAGAGAGGTGGTGGATTCATACTATCAAAATGCAAGGACCTTGAAATCGAAATCTCAAAAATGTGGCACATGAGGACATCAACAATCTCTGTTGTAGTTGGAGCCCTCAGATTGATTGGAAAAGCTTCCAATAGACTCATTGAAAAGATTCTGGGAAGCCCATGACTTAAAGAAATACAAAATAATTGTTCTCACAAGTACAGCCAAGATCCTATGAAGGTGCTTTATTTATGTAAAATGTGTGTGATTTTAGATATGATCTATTTGCGTTATTTTTTCCTCAAAAATGCTCATTCGAAAATGTCTATCTATCTATCTATCTATCTATCTATCTATCTATCTATCTCTCTCTCTCTCTCTCTCTCTCTCTCTATATATATATATATATATATATATATATATATATATATATATATGAAGAAATATAGTTTTAAGGTGTTCTATATCTATGGGATAAAATGCTCAATATCAGAGATAGAGCATATGTAAATATAAATATAAAAGTGAACATTGAAGTCAACACCCAGAGCCTCTGAGTGCTGACTGCAATGTTCACTTTTAGATTTATATATATATATATATATATATATATATATATATATATATATATATATAACTATGTATACAGTAAAGAAAAACAATACACATATATATATATATATATATATATATATATATATATATATATACGTTTTATATATTTATATAAATATATACTTTTAGTGTATTTTTACATATATATATATATATATATATATATATATATATATATATATATATATATATATATGTATGTATGTGTGTGTGTATATATACTTTTGCTGTATACCTACATTTGCAGACGCCTGTATAAAACCCATACGTAATTTGGGACACTTGTTTGTTAGTAACACCATTAGAAATGTCTGTATAAGTCTAAACTTGCTCTATTTTACTAAATAATATTACGTTTATTACTCTAGAAGTAATGAGTCGTCCTGTTTCGTGTCGGCTTTGTTTTGCTTTGTTTTTCCCCCTTTTTTTGTCTCCATTGTGCCATGTGACGATGTGGGAATAATATGCGCGAATTGATATAATACAAATAGCTCTTTGGAATACCACGAATATTTTAAATGTGAAATCTTATAATACTATATCAAGTAATCATTTCCTCTATTCAAAGGCACAAGACAGAAACTATGTCAGATTCCATAATCACCATGCCAAAAGGCACACATGTCTGTTGTGTGAGAGCACATTTTAGACGACAGAGAACTCTCTAACTCGTGTAATAACGCTTATAAAACTAGAATTATAGTCGACATACACATGTGAGTTTTGCACATTAAAGATGTTTGAGGAAACACAGGTACGTGAAGTCTGATTAAGGATTTAAAAGAAAAAAACAATATAAAAAGTATAGAATTTTCTTTTTTGTCTTAATATTTCATTCTCTAATGAAGCTCTACTAAAAGCGAAACATGTTACAAAAGTTTTCTATTTGTTCCTCTTCCTATCAATCTCTCGGATTCCAGTTCATATTTCATCTATATTTGATCCCAATTCATATATATATATATATATATATATATATATATATATATATATATATATATATATATATATATGTGTGTGTGTGTTTGTGTGTGTGTGTGTTTGTGTGTGTGTATCTAGAGGTTGTTAAATCAAATAACTACATATCAGCTAACGTATGTGCTCACGTTAGTGTGCATACCAAGTTAGACAAATAAATATTTACTGAATTTACTTTAAGGTGAAAACAAAACAGTGCTCAATTTCGCTAGACAAACATAATATACCTACATATATATACATATAATATACCTACATATAGATAATACATATTAATATATATAAACAGATATATAAATATACCTGCGTATTTATAATATATTAATATATATTATTATACATATACCTACGTTTTTTTCATTATCAATAATAATTCATACATACGAAAATTAATTAATATATATATATATATATATATATATATATATATATATATATATATATATATATATATAGATACATATATATATATACACATTTGTTTTATATATATATATATATATATACTTATTTGATATATCTTCAAAAGCTTAGTTTGTGATAAGATCAATTTCTTACTAAAAATCCTAATAAAATGTAATTTTAAAAATGATACAATTAAATAAAAAAACATTCTGTGTTCAAATGACTGACATAAATCTGGTTCTGACTCTCCAATATAAATTTGCCTGCAATAAAATCTATTTTCCTTATTAAGCTGTTTGGTCTGGGAAACATCAAAGAAGAATTTTCAAAATGGTCTCATTTACCATTCTGTCGTAGACTCATGCAAATTTAAATTATACTTGTTGATTTTTACAAAATAAGATTTAATTAAAAGTAGTTCTGTATATCATTTACTGTTCTCGTATCTTGTAACTGATCGCATAAAACAAAAACTATATCAGTAAAATCGATAGTTAATGTTTATAGCCATTCGCTACAATCGACATCGCTGAATTTTTACTTTATATAGAATACAATTGAGAACACAAACTAGAAAAATGATTTTTACAGATGTTACCTTGACATTAATTCAAATATTACCTCATAACACAATATTGTTTTACAATATGGCAACATTTATAAAGAAAATGATGTAAAAATGTTTAAAATATGAATTTTTGAGGTAAATTCTCAACATTGCCGAGATGAAACATTTTCATTAGTATTATTAATCTAATAATATAGATACACACACAAACATATATATATATATATATATATATATATATATATATATATATATATATATATATATATATATATTAAACTGACTTTGTAAATAAGATATATACATAATATATATATATATATATATGGAACGAAACTCTGGATTTTAAGTTTAATTTTTATAATTTAATTTACAACTTTAGTTTCAGTTTTGAAACATATAAGTTTCTGTGTTGCGATAGAATCATATTTTTAAAAAAGAAAATAATTATAATTATATAATCTCTGTAGCTCCTAATGGCAATGAATAAACTGTCCAAATAGATTCTTTTTCGTATTTTGTCCAAATACTTTCGATTGCCTCAGTCATCATCAAGAGCTGGGTGTTTTCTATATGGCTGACAATATTTTCTGACGACATCATAGCATTTTTAGATCTTTGGAACTGTAATAAATTCCAAATGACGTTATATATAATGGTTAAACAGAAAATATGACGTCATTTTGAAGAGAATACAACATCCAATTCTTCGCATCTCTTAACAATTTATTCATGATTATAGTCTACACATAGTTTCATTCGGAAATGAGAAAATATTATAAAATCTTTTAAAGGTGGGTGGCAGAACAGGGTGTGGGAGAAGTAGCAAAAGGACAAAACAAAATGAGATCTACAAGGAATAGGCGGAAGGGGAGAGCCATGATCGCCAACGTCCTGAAGGGACACGACAAAAAAGAATATGACTAGAAAATAATGATGACTACACTGACAAATATTACAACATTTTGAAAATACCATATATATATATATATATATATATATGTGTGTGTGTGTGTGTGTGTGCGTGTGTGTGTGTGTGTGTATAAAAGTGAGCATTGCCGTCATCACGGGTTGTGTTGACTTCAATGATCACTTTTATATTTATATTTAAATACGTTCTATCTCTGATATTGAGCACTTTATCCCATAAACATAGCACACCTTAAAACTATATCTATATGTGTGTGTGTGCTTGTTTGTGTGTGTGTGCTTGTTTGTGTGTGTGTCAGTAGGATATAGAATCCGACAAAAGATTTTTGACAAAACAAACATTAAAATAAAACAAAATGTTTTATAGACTACGCATTTCGCCTTTGTTTGATAGGCATCTTCAGATCAGAATGAAAGAGAATTATTCAATATTAAAAAAAAAATCACACTGGCACAGATTTCCTTCACCCTGATTTATAATATCATCATATATATATATAATGGACTCTCCCGTGGGTTTCGACGTATGAGGATCTGCCAGCTTATTGATTCACTTATGAAAGTTTATGCGCTAATCTTAAATGGCATTTAAGACCCGCTAGTGATTTATAAAGGAGGCCACATATGGAGCAAGTATGAGGATTGTGATATGAGATAAATGTTAGATTGATTGACCTTTTATATCTTGCTCTCACTTCTTGAAGATGATTCAGACAAGTAGACTGAAAATTGATGAGTCCACTAAAACACGTTGATCTCGATTCTACCCGCTCCAACGCTAAGAGCTCAAGGGTGTATATTAACTGCTTGTCAGCAGTTAATATACCACAATATAATATATATAATATATTTATATATTATATATTAATATATATTAATATATATATATATATATATATATATATATATATATATATATATATATATATATATATATATATATGGGTGTATACGTCTGCACATATGTATGCACATATGTATGCATTTATTTTTATGTTTGTAACAGTATTAATATTTATATTTCTCTCTCTCTCTCTCTCTCTCTCTCTCTCTCTCTATATATATATATATATATATATATATATATATATATATATATATATATATGAAGAAAATATACGGGAAATAACAAACAAAAATCCGTATATGCAATAATGCTGTTTTAATGTTAATATGTCGACGTCGGACGTTTCGGTCAATAAACCATCTTCAGGACATATTCAATATAAAATATAAAATATAAATAACATTATCAAACTTAACATGACAAAATATTATATTGCATATAAGGATTTTTGTTTGTTCTTTCCCGTATATTTTCTTCATACTGTCGGATCTATATCCATATATTTGCTTACATATATATATATATATATATATATATATATATATATATAGAGAGAGAGAGAGAGAGAGAGGGGGGGGAGAGAGAGAGGGGGGAGAGAGAGAGATGTACATAATGTTAAACAGATACTAGTTAATAATACAATAATACTCACCCATACACAATAAAAAGAACCTTCATGTATCGGAGGCCATCTATATGAAATCAAAGCAACCTACACTCAATAAAATTACATTTGAAACTAGACACAGCACATTACATTGCATCTAGACATTGATTCTATTGTTAATATTTCGTTCTATCGCGTGGTATGACGACATTGAACCGCATCTTGAACTCACGATATGCGTTTGCTATTTCGCGACCGTTAACGTCGCCTAGCAATCTTCTATGTTAACATAACAAAATATTATCTTCGATGGTGAATATCTTTGTTAAAATGTCTGTATAACCACTCGGAAGATGTCTCATGTGAGCCGACCCTTAGATCAGGGAAAAACTTAATAAAAATATATCCAAATGTTGGACAATTTTTGTCTTTATTTCTCCCTACGTAAACATACGAACATTAGAACGGCTCATAATAGATATCCATTGTCTGTTATATTTAAGAAATATATATATATATATTAAGACATTTTTATATTTATACATTCTTTTTCATAGATACAAATATTTACGTAAGTGCTCTGTTTATAATAAACAGTATTAAACAACAATCGACCTTGCTAACCGAAAGCGCCTCTGTGGCCAAATCGGTAAAGGCACGTCAAGCTAAATGACGGTTACGTATAGGATACAGGTTCGGATTCTGTCGGAGGACGAATATTTTCTGTAAAAATTTCTCGGACATTCAGCCCGGTATATGTCGTTTAATACTGTTTATTATAAACAGAGCATTTACTTAAATATTTGTATCTATAAAAAAAGAATGTATAAACATAAAAATGCTTTAAAATAATTGTCGGACTTTGTCCATTTCATAAGATATATATATATATAATTATTTATTTAAAAATATGATTCCAACTCGCTACATAAGAGGTCTCATGTTTCAAAACAAGACCGAAAACTTCAAAATAATATTTGAATTAACTTGAGTTAAAGTAGGCTCTGTTCCATCTTCAAGCGAAATTTTTTTGGGAATTCAAATATTATTTTGAAGTTTTCGGCTCTTGTTTTGAAACATGAGACCTCTTATGTAGCGAGTTGGAATCATATTTTTAAATAAATAATTATATTTATGCTCTGCTTTCGTATCGAGCACTATTTTTTAAAAATAAAAACAAAAATACTAAGGAACTTTGGATTATTTACCAAAACAGTTTATTTCCTATTTTCTTTTCCTATTTATATATATATATATATAAATATGTTGTTGTATATGTGTTTTGGGGCATAAAAATAGTAGGTCCTTGCTAGATTAAATATTCGTTATATTTTTATATTAAATTTGTAAACTGTAGTTGATATTACTTTTGTCAAATTTTCTTGATTGCACAGCGGCTCTTTTATAAATGTCCTTTGATTTTAGCTGGCCCCCAACTTCCACCTTTTTCTTCTCTCTCTCTGTCTCTCTCTGTTTCTCTCTCTCTGTTTCTCTCTCTCTCACTCTCTCTCTATGTCTCTGTCTCTCTCTGTCTCTCTCTCTCTCTCTCTCTCTCTCTCTCTCTCATCTTCTGATTTCTATTTTTTTATACCCGGAGTTATGTTTTCTAATTTCTTTTTGAATTTGTAGATCTGATATATTGGATCGTAATTACGATCCCAATGTAATAAATTATAACCATGGAATATTAGTGTTTTTCAGCCTTTTTATTATATATATATATATATATATATATATATATGTGTGTGTGTGTGTGTGTGTGTGTGTGTGTGTGTGCGTGTGTGTGAAAAGTGTGTGTATATAAATATAAATAAATATATATATAAGTGTATAATTATTTATATATTATATGCGCGGTACTTATTAGAAAGCGCTCAATATCAGAGATAGAGCTAACATATATGGTTGGATAGATGTGAGCTTGTGACCCTGGGTTTCACGCTTTAGCGATGACGATCGCTAAAGCGTGAAACCCAGGGTCACAAGCTCATATCTATCCAACCATATATATATATATATATATATATATATATATATATATATATATATATATATATATAATAGAAATTAGGAGGATTATATATATATATATATATATATATATATATATATATAAACTTCAACAGAATGGGTCCAGTGCTTTCTGCATTCTGTTGCGGTTTCTTCCAGTCTCGATGAATTACTTAATTATAATTATCTCAAATCCTCCTAATTTCTATCACTTGTATATCCTTGCTTAAACAGGCTTCTAATGCTCTAGATGGATCAGTTTGGGATAATTGTTGTGGCTCGTGGGGTCGCAGTCCTCAGGGTAAAAGAGAAACTCGGATGAGTTTCACCACGGAATATGTGATCGAGAGGTGCTATATCGAGTCTGATTCGTTACCGCTATGTCACCGAAGCTCGTTGGAACAGTTGGCATGACGTTTGGCTAATAACGTAACTGCCCGGGTTTCAATTCTCGGTAGAGTGCCGATGAGTCCCAAATATAGAACGAAACGGCCGTCCAGTTCTTTCTGCATTCTCTTGAGGTTTCTTCTAGACTCACTTATATATATATATATATATATATATATATATATATATATATATATATATATATATATATATATATATATATATATATATATATATATATATATATATATATAATTAAAAAACAGAGATCGTTTTTTTGCTAACAATACGATTTCCACTGGGAAATACTCCATCTACAAAAAATTCTGTCGAGAAGTAATTCCCATTTCTCTATTTATTCCTCGGTTCGTTGATAAAGGCCACAGGCGTGTCCGAAACTTCCGTACTTACAAACTTTCTCTCTGTGCTTCATTTCTATCATATGGTTAATGATTAATATTTAATAAATGTTTATCGTACTGATTACATTGATACTCTTTTGTTTGTCCTTGCTTTATTAACTAACCTATCTACTATATATATATATATATATATATATATATATATATATATATATATATATATATATATATATATATATGATAAAAACATATTTTTAAGGCCTTCTATATTTATGGGTAAAAGTGCTCAGTATCAGAGATAGACAGTATTTAAATTAACCTACAACAATAAATTCAAAAACTGTAAACTCTGTCTGGAGTACTTAATAGCAATAATCAACTTCCAAGACCAACACAAATTAGTAAATAAACGATCAGAACTTATGTCAAAATGTAAAGACGAAAACTAATTTTTACTTAAGAATCTAAATCTAAAAATTAATACCTTGTAAATCATCAAGAAGGAAATGCAAATATATGTACTATATATATGCCTATGGTGTAGCATACTTGAGAAAAAAACAAAAATAAAAAAAAATATGATGAATTTCCCCGTAGGAAAAATAAAACATAATAATAAAATAAAAAATAAATAAACAAATTAAGTAAATAATAAACAAATTAAGTATGAATGCACACATAAGCACAAGTAAATGTCATGATAATAATCAAAAACAACAAATAATTAATGAATAAATAGAAAATACACTTAATAATCAATAATAAATAGTGTGTTAAAGATAAACAAACAACACAATACAATATCTAAAAATAACCGCAATTTGATCTACAATTATTCCTACCCAATAATAATAATAATAATTTAATAATTTGAAATATAAAATGTTACCCGGTCAAATGTTAGCCTTGCAACTCATAATGCCTCATTGACCAGAATATATAAATAATCGGGACAACACACAAAACACACTGCCTGAAGATTGCACTCAGGTATAAAACAGACTGTCACCTCAAGGTGTTGACCTCATTGTCCACTTACACACACACACACACACATATACATATGTGTGCGCGCGTGTGTGTGTGTGTGTGTGTGTGTGTGTGCTAATACGAAATATTTTATCGCTTTAAATGTTATTTTGATGGCTACTCATATTTGAGTAGACGCACCGTTTTTTTTTATTAAACAGTATATTTAAAGTGGGGACGCAAGTTCGAATCCTACTGGAAATCCCATGTTTTTCTTTGATAAGATTTTATGAATATTAAGGCCGGTACACGAAAATAAATATATTGTTTAATAAATAAACGGAGAGTCTTCTGAAACATGAGTATCCACCCAAATAACGTTTAAAGTGATTTATACACACACACACACACACACATATATATATATATATATATATATATATATATATATATATATATATATATATATATATATATATTTCTGTCCCTTTTTAGCCCTGTAAATGCAATAAATATCTATGTGTGTGATTAGGGTCGTAAAGGTAGCACGTGTACTGCAGCCATAGCAACAGTGGTGTGTCTAGGGCAAGATGGACTGACGGAGCACAACCCTCTTCATGCACGTTTTGAATTCAGTTTTCCTTCTCCTAAATTGGTTGCTATCTCAATGCAGTAGAGTCCAGCCTTCCCTGCTATTTAAGCTATAGATAAAGGAAGATGTATTTATGCATTTTCTGAGGGCATTAGTGTGAAGTGAATATAACAGAACCGAGCGGGATTTGAACTTGGTACTCCTAATTCACTTTCTGTAACGATATCCATTACATCAACCGCACCTCCAAATATCTACGATTTATCAGTTTTCGTCTCCGTGCCGTCTCCTTTCAGTACATAGGGGATCATGGCTCTCCACAACTTCCAGTCCTTTGTCAAATTTTGTGTTTAACCGTCGAATCTGTGACAGCATTATAAAAAGCTTATACGTAAGCTGAAAATATATAATAAAAATATTAACTGACAAAACTTACCCAATGAGTTCATTAAAACAGGTTTGAAGTAATTCTTTCTATCGCCTTCCAATTGAATACCATGGACGAAGTATGTGATTAAGAAGGAAGTTTTAGTGAAAATGGAAGGAAAATAGTGACACTCAGAGAACAAAAAGAAGGGAGGCAAGAAAAGGGCAAATACCATAGATAATAAGCTGCTATAAATGGATGGCAAAACAGGGGTTAAGAGAGATAGCAAAAACAAACATTACTAAGGACTACAAAGGAAGTCGCAGAGAGCCATAATCAAATATGTTCTAAAGGGACACGGCACACATTAGAAAAATAAATACTGTTTATATATATATATATATATAATGCTCAAACACTAATATTTCATAGTTATATTTTATTACATTGGAATCGTAATCACGATCAAATTTATCAAACCTACAAATTCATTTGTAGGTCTGATGAATTGGACCATAATTGCGATTCCAATGTAATAAATTATAACCATGGAATATTAGGGTTTGAGCCTTTTATATTATATTCTTACTCTGTCTTGGATATTGAGTTCTACCTGGATTCTATCCTCTTGGGAATTTATATATATATATATATATATATATATATATATATATATATATATATATATATATCATTTATTCAGGTTTAATAAAAGACCAACCAAAGTTAAGTATAATATTTTTTGTCTATAATTCGGACCTTTTTCTGACTTAACATAAAAATAAATAGAATTGCATTTACAAATAGCTTTCTTTTCTCCCGAACCAAACATGTATAAATGAAGAATTTGCACTTAAATATCATCTATCTGCATATGTGTATATATATGAGTAACTGTATGTATGTATGCATGCATGTATATGAATGCGAAGTCTGATCAAAATTATCGGGACTGTTATTATATGCATATATATATATATATATATATATATATATATATATATATATATGGGTCTGTGTCTGTGTGTGCGTGTGTGCGTGTGTGCGTGCGTCTGTGTGTATGTGAGAGTTTTGTGTTTGTGCGTCAGTGTGTGTATGCTTAATACAGAGTATAGCAAATATATTTTTTTCGAAAATTATAACATAAACATGTTATAATTTTCGAATATATATATATATACTCGACTTTCCTGTCGTATTCGACGGATAAGGATCAAGCAGATCAGTTCCTAGGAAACTATCAGCCCGACGCCAGCACATGAGATTTGGTTAGAGTGGAGAAGGTTTTGTACAGAACCATCCACACTACGTGCCACAGGGATCCCAAACGACCCTCCGCGGGTTTTGAATTCAGTGTTGTCCTTCTCCTTGACCAGTTGTCCTCCAAGGCTATAGAACCCCGACTGTCCTGCTATTTACCCATAGCTGGAGAAAGAAAAATAGTATTTCTTTACCTTTAGTATATATATATATATATATATATATATATATATATATATATATATATATATATATATATATATATATATATATATATATATTCATCAGAATGTTACTGACAGATTGATGGACCTATGTAGGTTTTCAGTCGTTACAGAGAAATACTGATTCATTTATACAGAATAAAATTCATTATGGCAGGGAAATATCTCGAGTTGCTCACATGACTAATATTGCCGTGCGCTTTATTCCTCGTTAATTTCTGTTCATTGCAACGTTCGATTTCCAAAATCCCAGTGAACCACGGGGCATAAATATTTAACAAAAGAAATGAGTCAGACATCATTTTCAAGAATAAATGACGTACCCTCCCCCACCACCGCCCGACCGACTTGAGAACCGCGTGAATATGTGCAACACGTTGAGTCCTGATCATCAACAATAAAATTGCTTCAATTCGTGACTTCGGTTGTGTCACCTGTTTTGTTATCAACGGATAAACTCGTCTCGGTGTGGGCGTTGGCTGCTTCGAAAACACACACAGAGTGTGTGTATTTGCGAGTTTGCGCGCACGCACTTGTGCGTCTGTGCGTGTTTCTATGTGTATGAGAGAGAGAGAGAGTGAGTGAGAGATTTGAAGGGGACAATAGTGATATATAGAATCAAGAGAGATTCACATATGAACGAGGAATGCCAGAAAAAACGTCGAAACAATATAGAAACAACTTTGAACTGTTCTATTTTTTTTTTTTTGGTTTCGATGCATGTGCGTAATATTTACTTATTAGACTTGATATAATGATGAGTATATTTGTATACTTGCGTCACTTTGTTGGTTCGCTTATTATTATTATTATTATTATTATTGTTATTTATATCTCCAAAATATTCCGCCAACAATTGGTTATCGCCTCATTGTCCTTGTTGTTGTCATATTTATTAATGTGCTTTATTGTAAATCTCCTCCGTCGTTTCAAAAGAACTTCTGATGACTTTAATTTCAGTAATTTTTAATAATACTATATTCATTGTTTTTTGGGGGGGGTTGGGGGTGGGGATTTTTTTTTCTTTGTTTAAACATGGCTGGTGAGCAAGGAGGCGTATCTTTTGTTTTTGACAGACCTGAGACAATTCGCCACTTGACCGTTCTGCACTAAACTCAATTCTTATCGAACGCCACCTGCCAATAAAAGAAGAGCAGGTGCAAAACTTGTCCCGAATTAGGTGTAAAAGAAAAGTGTCTTTATATTTAATAAGATTGTCTAAAGCCATCGTCACTACGACTGTAGGTATAGTTCGCGCCAAGTTTTTTTTTTTTTTTTTTCTCTCAATGCTGTATATATGCGCATGCGTGGGTGTGAATGAGAGAAAGAAAATAAAAAATAAAGAGTACGTACGCACTTACAAGGTGAACAATGAATAAAAGAATTTTTTACAGTTATCAATGCCTAGGTGATAGTTTTGATAGAGTAGATAACTCAGCTGTTCAGTCACTCTATTGTGGCATACCAGTAACAATATATTTTATATTTATTATTATTTGGGATAAGAAAGATATTGAACAAAAAATCAACATACACTATCAAATATTCGAAGAAATGGGAACACAAGATAAACCTTTTTCAAAAGATAAACAATGATCTGGAATTGGAATGAAAGCAGTGATGGCATCTACCCTGAATCCACCATAAAATACAGAACGTGGAATTAGTAAATACTAAACACCTAAGATACCTCGGCATATGAATCAATTATAACAAATCAAGTATAGGAGAAAAAGAAATTACACTTTGTTATATAGGAACAAAATGAGTAACTACCGACACCGAGGTTCGAACGTGTCACCCTGAACTTATGAATATATGTTGGCTGCTGAGTGGAACTATCCAGTTGAATTAGTGTGAATTATTGTGCGTCAATGATTTGGGTTTTGATTTAGGATTTACCAGATATTAAGCCGAGCCGCGCTACTAACAGGGTATTCACTAAAATGGTTATCTTTGGTTGACTTTTACTTCTTTGTTCTTGTTAAATATTTTTTACTTCTTTGTTCTTAAGAATTTACAACAAAAATATTTATTTACAAAATTCTAAAGACTAATACAATTAAAACTAATATGTAATATTTGTCATTTACCAATTTATAAAGAATTAAATATGAAAACAATTTTTATTCATAAATTTATAAAAATTTACTAAATTATTAAAACATGTGGACCAATGATAAAGAAATCTTTATTATTTAGCATTTTGTAAAGTTTGAATTGATTAGCAATTAGCCGGTGTTTTGCCAGCCATTCTAATGAAATAATAAATCAACAATTGTCATACAGGAAGAAAATGAGTAACTACTGAGACCGACGTTCAAGCGTGACACTCTGGACTTATGAATATATGTTTTCCGCCAGGTGTATAAATAGTAGTGTCAGGCTACTGACTGCAGTGACTATTGAGTGGAACTATCCAGTCGAATTAGTGTGAATTACTGTGCGTCGATGATTTGGATTCTGGATTTGGGATTTACCGGACGTTAAGCCGAGCTGCGTTACTAACAAGATATTCACTGAAATGGTTAATTATCTTTGGTTGACTTTTACTTCTTTGTTCTTGTTTAGTATTTATCTGCGGTTGTAATTAAATACTGTTTTATTTTAGCATTGAAGTATTGAGTTATACTTAATCATTAGCAGTCACCGTACGCGACAAAAATAGTATTTCTGTATTTGTAACGCATTAAAGTTTTATAGTTATAGCATAACATACAAACTTAGAATTAAACAAAAACATATTCCAGAGGGTTCCATAAAGTTCTAGAAGACTCCAACAAGTTCTAGAAATTTCCAGAAGGGTCAAGAAGGCTCCCGAAAATCATAATAATATTATACTTATATACGATTTTAGAAATTCCGTGTTTGGGATTGACAGTTTTTGAAAGATATAATAGGTAATGACGCAGTAATCTAGTTGGGGTGGTTGATACTTTAATATTCGAGTAACGGTCGTCCGACATCGACTGACTGATCAACTCCGCGACTGACTTGTTACTCTTACTAATCCTACTGAGAATATGTGTATTCCACTATAACTGGTTGCCACCCAAAGCGAGAAACACAAGTCTACACTGCTATTTAACCAAAAGATGTGGGGATGGGGATAAAACAATTTTTTGAGGCGTATGGTGGCCGGTAATAATAAAGCATAACTCAAGACTTCAATGATATCCTGTTACGTTTGCATACAAATTTGCTAATCTACGATAACGGTCGTGGAATTGCAGACGCAGATCGTAAATTCGTAATGCGGTTCTCCTGAAATTAAAGCAACTAGATAATAGACATTTTGACATGTTTGAATAATGGTCTGTTGCCCCAATACATATATATATATATATATATATATATATATATATATATATATATATATATATCATCACAATTATTATATCAAGTTCCTAACGTTTTGTACGTCGAACCTATTTTAAGACCGACTTAGTACAAATACAAGTCTCCAATGTGAAACCACTACATAACACCAGTAAAGACAAAACTTATTTTAAAATTGAGATGAAAGCAACAAGTGATCATTACACTATCATTCCCAGTCCTAACAAACTATCCAGTTATGGCCATCATTTTTTTCGACCAAAATTGACACCCTTTTTTATAAATATAAAATTATATACGTTCTTTTTTTATATCTGTTTGACTTATTACGAAGAAATATTATAGATATCTTTTTTTATAAATGTAATTAACATGTTTCTAGTAATTGAAATAGGTTTTCTATTCAAGCCTTCCACTCTCAAATTCGTGATGATTAAAGATCCTCGTTGAGGTGTGCGGGTGATGCTATGGAGACGACGAGATCAAGGTTCAGTCGAGTTCATTACATTCTCTAACAGCCAATTACCCCCTTTGTTAAAGGCATGGACCTATCTCCTCTCCCAGCTATGAGTTTAATAGTAGGACGTTTATCTGGAGAAATAATTGTTATTCTCAAGAATTGTTGTTTTAAGAAAATAAAAGAAGTATTCTTGCCATACAAAATATGCTTCGGCTTTAAATAAACTATAAAGGGTTGATAATCCGTAAAAAGTATCAATCGATTCGTCAATATATTGTAGATAGTCATTCAACCAATAGTGAGGTTCTCATGGCTAGAGATTCCATGGATAATGAAGACCCCATGTTTGATTCCACGGATAGCGAGGTCTTCCTGTTTGTCGATTCCGAGGAGAGTGAGGTCATCATGGTTAGATGTAGTCCCAGTAGTAGTTGATTCCATGGACAGTGAGATCGCCGTGGTTGGAGATTCCAGGGATAGTGAGGTCATCGTGTGTTAGAGATTCCATGGATAATGAGTTCCCCGTAATTGTAGCTTCCATGAGTGGTGAGGCCATCGTGGTTGGAGATTTTATGTACACTGAGGTTCCCATGGTTGGCGATTCCATGAATAGTAAGGTCATCGTTTTTTAGAGATTTCATGGATAATGAGGTCCCTGTGATTGCAGCTTCCATGAGTAGTGCAGTAATCGTGGTTGGAGATTTTATGTACATTGAGGTTCCCATGGTTGGTGATTCTATAGATAGTGCGGTCCTTTGATTGCAGATTCCAGGAATGATTGAGATTCTTCTATAATATACTTCATTCTCTTTTACTGACTCTAAATCCGAGGCACAAGCTCTTACCATATCTATAGTAAAGTTCAACCATTACAAGACTCGAGAGTAGCTCAAGATAGAGGTTCAAGATAATAATGCATGGGGTGTTTGATATGAACGTAAGAGTAGGTAAAAGTAAGATAATGAAATTAAGGATGTTTTGGATCTGTGAGGGAAAAGACGATCATTCACTTCTCTTTTTGTGTCCTTTTGGCTGAAGAGTAAGTGACATGGGGCGTTTCTGATTGGTCGCTTACTATTTCAAGATCAGCAGTGGCAGTTATATGTCCCTTGTTGAGTGCATGGTGAATCAATGCTTCAAAGTCGCTTGCTGGAATAGGTATTGTTTCGGTAGGGTCTCTTGGGTGAACAATACGATGTTGAAAGACTCGAAACTTGTCATGACCCCAAGTTTTAACATCACTGATGAAGCGATACTGCGCACCCGTTGGATTGTTTTCATAACAAACTAAAAAGTTAGGTAACGATTGACTCGTGACATGAAGAGATTAAAATTGCTGTCTTCAGGAAAGAGTTCATGCACGAGTCTGTTCCACAAAGTTACAGTTGTTTGAATTGAACTTTATTCTTTCATTTGGAATACGGCGGAAATGACGATGATTTGACTCCGTCGAAGTGGCATGGTGTGTCTTGATTATAAAGATCTGAATCTTTAGTGATTAACGGTACGCTGGCGATGAATACCTAAACTCAAAGTCGTCAGTAAAGCCACTCGCCCTCTTTACCGCTTTAGTTAAACATACGCATGCTTATTAAGACCATGTAATTAAAGGCTTATCCGGTAACCCAGTGAAGAGGGTCAGGAGATTTTGAAATATGACGTGCCGCGCGTGCGCACGTTTCTATGTGTGTATGTCTGTGCGTGTGAGTAAAGAAAGAAGACAAACGTCTATAGTCCTACAGGATGAGACGGAGATGTCTGGTGTGTGGCATCGGACGGTGAGGAGTAAATGGGGATTAAACATAGCGAGGATAATCTAAGGACCATAATGTCGGCAGCTGTCGCTCAGTGGGGAGGGTGCAGATTAACTTTCTTACTACAATAAAAACGAAAACAAAGCGAAAACAAAACAAGCAAACAAAAATAGATTCAAAATGAAAGTAATGTTGATTCTTGTTAAAAAAAAAAAAAAAAAGTATTTCCCCGGACAAAGATTTAGCAAGGTTTGACTGAGCAGTTACATTAACTGAGATCAGATAGTATTAGTAACAGGCGTAATTATAATAGATTTAGTCGAAGTAGGTTTAGTAATAGAAATAGTAGTAAGACCTGTAATAGAAGCATTAGTCTTACTACTTACTATATCTACTATTTATAGTAGTAGGTATCTTATTCTTCTATTGGCCATGTTACTTCAGTGTGTTGTCGATCATGGCTCTCTACAATTTGCTGTCATCTGTTGCTCTTTTGGCTTTTTGTTATCTCTCCTAAACAGTGTTCCTCCGTCCATTTACTCTCGCTCACTATGGTATGCGTTGTTTTCATCTGTCCGACTTGCCTTCAAACTGCCCTGTGAGTGTCAGATTTTCTAAGCCCTCCTTTCTCATTATGTGCCCTAGAAATTTCAACTGTCTCTTCCTGAAGTTAAGTACAAGTTTCTTTTTTTGTTTCGATTTTCTCTAAAACTTCGTTTTTGCTCATATTTCCCGTCCATGGTATCTTCAGCATCTTTCTGTATAGCCACATTCATAGACTAGGTAGTATGCATATATATATATATATATATATATATATATATATATATATATATATATATATATATATATCAGAACAGTTACAATGAAAGTAATAATCGAAAAAGCACAGCGCAGCTATGTTGTAGTAGCAGGAATACGGTTCAGTTCGGAATTCCCTGTAGGTTTCTCAGATCGGTATACAGCTGATGAAGGCCGGACAGCTCAACAGCCGAAACGTTGTGATAACGACAACAAAGATGAAAACAATAGTCCAAATATAAATAGTTTAAATAATGATAACTCCTCATCCCAGAAATTCAGACTAAAAGCAATCAGATGATAAAAACAACAAAGATGAGGACAATAGTCCAAATATAAATATTTTAAATAATGATAACTCCTCATCCTAGAAATTCAGACTAAAAGCAATCAGATGATAAAAACAACAAAGATGAGGACAATAGTCCAAATATAAATAGTGTAAATAATGATAATTCCTCCTCCCAGAAATTCAGACAGCCATGACTTCTATATTACTTCAAATTTTATCCAATTCCACACCTGGCACAGATTTATTCTTTTATATTTGAAATTCCTCTCCGAAGGGCCAAATGCCTCCAATTCGGGAATAACTGATTTCAAGCAATAACAGCAGATATTCTCCTTTTCATGGTTCCAACGACAATCCTTTCTACAGGTTCTTTTATCAGAAGAGAGCAAAAATAATTCGTTTTTTTTTCTTTTTATAGTTGTTAATTCTTTCCCTGATAAAAAAAATGTCTAACAGAATACAGAGTGATCACCCTGAAAAAGAAACTTCAAAAAATAAAATCCTGACGATTTCAACGTATTCATTCCTTTTCTTTCAATTTGTTCTACAGTACACTGTTATAGTCTCTAACTCTGTGTTAGTGGGATGTCTGCATTTGGCGGGTAATTCGTGATTTTATTGATTTCGTTATATCTGTTGATTCTTTTCATTTTGAAAATGCGTGAACAGTTGATATATGGGAGTAAAATGTAAGTCGGGTGTGGAGTGCTTGAAGTCTGGACAATAGGTCTGCTTCTTCTTATGCTTGACAAAAGGCGTGGAATCTTTTTTTTTTTTTTTTTTTGTTTTTGATTGTCATTTGTAATATTTAGCATCATATGACACGTGACTTTTCATTGACTCTTCGGATGTTTAGTCGGCACGTGATTTAATCAGAGTAATGATATTTCATTTCAATAGAGACGCTTTTACAGAGATAGAAATTAAAGGAGAAAAGAAACTGGTGCGCTTGAATATATATATATATATATATATATATATATATATATATATATATATATATATATATATATATATATATATATAAATCAAATGAATAATAAAGTATAAAAGATTCTGTGTACTCTCTCTCTCTCTATATATATATATATATACATACATATATATATATATATATATATATATATATATATATATACAGAGAGAATGAGATAGAAGTGTAAGAAACCTAGACAGCGAAGGATAGATGCAAAGACATATTGTTTAAAGGAGATAAATATTTGCCGGTGTAGTACACACATAACTTCATATATATATATATATATATATATATATATATATATATATATATATATATATAGAGAGAGAGAGAGAGAGAGAGAGAGAAAGAGATAAATGCGTGAGAAATATAGATAGGTCAATAGAGATAGGTCAATAGAGATAGGTCAATAGAGATAGATAGATAGATAGATAGATAGATAGATAGATAGATAGATAGATTGTGAAGGTAGGATGGAGAGAAAGAAACAGATTGTTTGGTCGAGACTTAGATAAATATTTCATAAAGTATGTATACATACACACACGCAATCACACACACACACACACAAATATATATATATATATATATATATATATATATATATATACACACGCATACATACACACATACGAGACCTAACATTTTATTGTCAGTTTTTTCGACCTTATTGTTTTCTTTTTGCCGTTTTCTCTCTCTCCCTATCCTACTCGTAACGTCTATCTCCCTCTTTTCTCTCTCTCTCTCTCTCTCTCACTTACTCTTGCTTCCGTTCAGCCCATCTATAACTCATTCTTAATCTTCTATTATTCTCTACCTTTTATACTCTCTCTTTCCTCTCACGCCTTAGTATCACTCCCTTTCTCTTTTCATTCTATTCTTACTTACTACTTCTCTTTCGCACTCAAGCTTATCTTTCACTCTCACTCGCTTGCATTTTCTTTCTTTATTCCTATTCCCTATTCCGTTGTATTTTTTTTTTCACTTTATTCTTCAATTCCTTTCTTTTACTTCTTAACCTTTTTCTTCTTTATTTTCCATTTTTCAACATTGCATTTTTCTTCGAATATTCTTACTTTGCTTCATTAATTTTTCATTTAATTCTCTTTCTGATCATTATTTCTTTAACATCTCTCTCATTCTTTAGCTTTCTTTCTTTCTTTCACTTTCTCTTTTTCTTTATTTCTTTTAATTCTCTCTTTACTTCATTTTTCTATTCTGTTTCTCTCTTTTTCATTCAAAGTTTCTGTTTACTTTTTCGCTCTTTCTAAATATTCTTTCTCTTTTTCCTCTTTCTTTTTTATTCTAATTTTATTTTCCTTCCCCTTATTTTATTCTTTCTCTTTTTTCTTTTTCTTTCTGTCTTCTTTCATATTGTTTCTCTTTATTTTTCTATTTCTCTTTCTTTTCTTCTTTTTTATCGATTACTTTCATTTCTCTATCTTTTATTCTTTTCCATTTTTATCTCTTTTTCTTTTCTTTGTCTCTATTACTTGTTTTTACAATATATTCTTTTTTCTTTTTAATCCCATCATTTATATCACTCGTTTTTTTTTTTCCTTTTTATTCTTCATCCTATAATTCATTTCTCACTTATTATTTGTCTTCTTTTTCTTTTTTGTTCATTTTTTATTTTATTCATTCTTTATATTCTTTTATATTTGTAAATTCTTTTTCTTTTTTTTTCTTCTGGTCTGTTTTTTTGTATTTATTTTTTGTACTCTGTTTCTTTCTTTTATTTTTATTCCCAATTTTTTTTTTTCCTTTTTTTTCACTCTTCATATTTTTTCTGATAATTTTTCCACTTTTCATTTTTTTCTTCGTTTTTCTATTTTCTTTTTCTTTTCCTTTTCTATTTGTATTTTTCATCCTTTTCATTTCATTCTTCTTTACTTTTTTTCTTCTCTCTTTCATAATTCCTTTCATTCCTTCTTTTTTTCGATACTTTTTCTTCTTTCTTTTTTCCTTTTTTTCTTCATTCTCATTTCTTCTTTCTTTTTCTTCTTTCTTCTTCTTTCTTTTTATTCTGTCTTTTTCTTTTCTTATTCTTTCTTTATTTCTTTTTTTCCTTTTCTGTATTTCTCATTTCAAGACTCACTATCTTTCATTTTGTTTTCATTTTTCGTTCTTTCTTTTATCTTTCTTTCTTCCTTTTATTTTTCTTTCTTCCTTTTTCTTTCTTTCTTCCTTCCTTCCTTTCTTTCTTTTTTCTTTCTTTCTTCCTTCCTTCCTTTCTTTCTTTTTTCTTTCTTTCTTCCTTCCTTCCTTTCTTTCTTTTTTCTTTCTTTCTTACGTTTTCCTTTATTGTTCTATTTTATATTCTTTTCTTCCTTACCATCGCAGAATTCTTTTATCATTGCTCTCTATCCCTCAGTTTCTCTGAATCTATCTATCTATCTATCTATCTATCTATCTATCTATCTATCCAATTTCTTTATATCTATAAGCATATTTTTTTCTCGATCTATACTTCAGTTGACTCATTTCGGATTTTTCATTGATCTAAAAACCATTTACATTATCCTTTTCCATTGAACACTGATTCTGTCTCCAAAGGAACACATTTTCGCCACTTTTTCTATTAGCTTCGCGTACTTAGTTGCGCATGCACAGCGACAAATCCCCCTCCTCTGCACTTTTATTGGTTATATTTAATCTGTCTACATAATTAAGATAGACACATTCCTTGCATGCGCGGAGACGAGTTACAATCAACATATGGCCACATTTGTAACAATATAAGTGCAAACGCATGTGAGTTAGTTTTGTGTGCGTCTTTTACCTATGTAACGGAGTACGATTATTTATTTGCGCGCAGTTTTGAGTGGAAACCTTACGTCATTTCTATCTATAATAAAAGGAAGACATTATACTAGGCGCATCATTTTTGTTTTCGCTTTTAATCAACCTGAAAAGCTCAACATATGGATCCCCCTACTTTTGCTGGTTCTGCTCTACTTTGCATTTTAACACAACTAATGATCGTCACCTTCTTGGCTTTTCAAGAAAAAAAACTCGTTGTGGTCGTCTAAAGTTTCGTAGGCAATACACTCATGGGTGAATGATCCGATATCAGAGAGGTCCACGGCGCCCTGCTATGTCGCAGCCTTGTGCATATTCAAATCATTGTACTAAGCCCGAGGATTTTATTATTCTCAGTCGCGGCCCGAATTCAGGGGAGTGGGGATAGTTCCCTTTGAAATGATATGCGAGATGAATTTGTCTTGGAAGTTACCTTCTCCCAGCCTTTGCCCAAAGAGGCAGGTACTAAAAGGTGGGAGGCGGTTTCAATTCAGAGTTTTCCTTCTCTTAGATTGGTTTCCAGTCAGGACCCAGTATGCCCTGCTATTATGGGGGTGAGAGATAAATTCATACCTTTTCTAAGGATATTATCGCGTAAGTAAATCTAATAAATTCGACTAGAATTCGAATTCAGCTCTCTGAATACTTAATCAGAGCCATTAGGAAAAGAAGCCGCCGTTAAACGCTGAACACAATTTGTAGCGATAGACTTAGATATTTATTTAGTTTCTTTTCATTTATATATTCTACGAATAGCTTCAGCCTCTTTGAGATACAGTTAAACATAATGCGTCAGAATAGCCAGGATCTCAAAAGTTGTATCCATCAATTTAACAACTAAAGCAAAAGGTACCGCCGAGTAACCCCAAAAAGTAAAAGGTACAGCTGAATAACCCCAAAAGCAAAAGGTACAGCCGAATAACCAAAAAGCAAAAGGTACTGCCGAATAGCCCCAAAAAGTAAAAGGTACAGCTGAATAACCCCAAAAGCAAAAGGTACAGCCGAATAATCCAAAAGCAAAAGGTACTGCCAAATAACCCCAAAAGTTAAACGTACTGCCGAATAACCCAACAAGTAAAAGGCATTTCCGAATAATCCAAAAAGTAAAAGGTACAGCCGAATAGCCCAAAAAGTAAAAAGTAATGCTGAATAACCCAAAATTAAATTCTAATGACTACCAAAAAGCAAAAGGTACTGCTGAATATTGCTTGAGGTTCCGTCTACGAAACTCTGGAGTCGAAATGCTGAATATGCCATCAATCAGCTGAGTTACAAATTTTATACTTGTATTAATACTATATATATACATATGTTGGGCTCCAAGCTATAGGCAAATAGTTAACCCTCCAAACTGGGATCAAAACACTATGAAAGTATAAAAATAGGTTTTAATACCAGAAATACTTTGTAAAAAATATTATTAGCAATGAATTCTTGAAGAAAAAATATTGCCAGCGATGTATTTTTGAAAGAAAAAAAATATTACTAGCAATACATTTTTGAAGGAAAAATAATTACCAGCAGTATATTTTCGAAAGGAAAAAATACTAGCAATGCCTGTGTATGAATTTCTGTGTATTTTAAACCTAACACAGATGACCTCAAATACACATGCTACAGTGTATAAAAGCGTTGGTTAGATCCAGTGAAAGTACCCGAAGAGTGTGAGTTCAATACCCGGTTAAGGCGGTGGAGAACTTGGAGAGGGGAATTAACAGGAGATAACTGACAACTCACATCCATTAAACATGGCACGTGGAACTAGAGCAGTCTACCCCAGTGAGTGAAATAAAGGGTTCAGTTCGACATTCCAACCACCTGAAGAAGGCCTGAGTGCACAACTGCCGAGACGTTGTAATATATATGGCGAAAAAGATGAGGATAATCTTGTCTTATTTGTGCCAAGTGGAACTATGGTTTTATATAAACTTTTATCTATTTTTGTTTTTATTAATTATGATCTAACAACTGATCTAACTAATCTTATTCACTGAGTAGCCTTTTTTTGTAATCTTTTACAATTATTTATAATTTTTACTTATCGAATAAGAAAATTTATGTAGGAAAGTTACATATTTTTCTTGTACTGATTCACTATTACAATTCTGGTTTGAATATATTTTCCATTCAATGTATCTAATGCAACAAATATCAACTTTTTAAATTTATTCTTGAAATAGTAAAATTTTGAAGTCAGTTTGTAAACAAGAATCTGTGGAAATTAGTTATTTTTGTAATTTTTTGCAGATAATGTTTAAAGCTAAATGCCGCAAATTTGGTAAAAGCTATGAATCTAATGTTCAAGTGTCAGTACTTAGTGCATCTAAACCCAGCTTTCACATGGAGTGCAATGTTGAGTTTCTTTAAAAAAGTAAAAAAAATCAACCTTCCCTAATAGGGGAGTGGTTTAACTAAGTTCTAACCCACATACCGTCTGTTTTCTGCCAGCCACTGATGGTCTGATGAATGCCAAAATAGATAAAAGTCTTAGATCAGTTTAATTTTGGGCAACGTCTGGTTATCTTGCTGGTTTGCATAAATAATTGTTTCGTATTTGCTGGATATGATTCTGTCTTAAGGAGCGCAATATATATATATATATATATATATATATATATATATATATATATATATATGTATTAGGTTGGTGCAAAAATAATGTCGGTTTTTGACCTATTTTTAACGTCAAAAACCGACATTATTTTTGCACCAACCTAATATATATTGATTTAATATCTCAACCTGCCATCGCTTGTAACATCTGCTTTCAGAAGTGCTATTCAATACTAAGCCCAGTAACACAAGAAAGGCTTAACTTACACGAATATTTGTCGAGCAGAAATAATGATTTCTTGTTGATTTTCAAACAAATAGATAAAAACTCTGGATGTAAATATTTGCAATCCATATTTTCAATGTACACTGAACAAATGCGCCATACATTGATTCACAGAAGCTACCTCGTCTATTCTAATGTTTCGGCCGCTCTACACACCGACCTTCTCCCTCTCTCCATCTATGAATTCAAAATATCTGCATATATGTATATGTGTGTGTGTGTTATTCTAAATTTTGGGGTAAGCCAATTACGATCAAATTACGATCATGTTATATTAGTAGTCAGTAAGTTAGCACGTTCATTACGCCCTGTCATTACCTCAGATAAATAATGGCCCATTCCCGTTTTGATTGCGAAAACAGAAGGTAGAAAAAATGTAAGATTGACATCATTTGTTTTTAGTGTAAATAGTAAAGCATTCGTAACAATAAGAAAGAAAGAGAAAAGAAAAAGAGAAAAGGTGATAACGCTCTCATGCATTTAGTGTCTGCGTCAATGAAATGGAAATCTTTGTCAGTATTGATTTATTTTTCATTGATCCCCTCTTCTTAAAATAATGTCCTTTATCCAATAATGTTAATGCAATATTTTGTTAGAGTTGATAAGCTTAAATATGGAATAGGAGAAATTCAAAGGTGAATTGTATAGACAACAAACTTACAAAGAGTTCATTGATTTCTAAAATTAAGAATTATGATTGATCATAAAATTCAATAAAGTAATAATCACAGACACCACTAGTTAGTTAGATCCAGTGACAGGACCCAAAGTGTGTGAGTTCAATACCCGGTTAAGACAGTGGAGAACTTTCAGAGGGGAATTAACAGGAGATAACTGATAACTGACATCCATTAAACATAACATGTGGAACTACAACAGTCTACCCCAGTGAGCGAAATAAAGGGTACAGTCTGACATTCCAACCACTTGAAGAAGGCCGGAGCGTACAACGGCCGAAACGTTGTAATAAATGTGCCGACAAGGATGAGGACAATAGTTCGAATTATGTAAATAATGTACATAATACCTCATCTCAGAAATATAGACAGATACTGAAAGGCCGAAACATTATAATAAATATGGCGACAAAGATGAGGACAATAGTCCGAATAAGGTACACAATGTACATAATACCTCATCTCAGAAATATAGACAGAGATCTTTTATTAATTTAACGTAAACAAGTAGCAGAAATATGAGTATTAACAGATCGAGACATCTTTTGGGGAGATGTGATTAAATATATTTTAATGTGTAAAAAAAGCTATTCAGTATTATTATTGTTTAAGTAATAATGTTTATATATATGTGTGTGTTATCCTAAATTTTGGGGTAAGCCAATTACGATCAAATTACATAACACAAATTGCTATATTATGAAAAAAGGAATTTTCGACAATATATGCATTTTTTTATGTATTTATGGGTTGTTGTTTTTTTTTTAACTTTTATCAAAAACGACATTCTTGTACATGTAGTTTTGGATATTATTATTAAAATTATTTTTAATTAATAACTATTTATATTCAATGTTGACATTAATAGCTGTCTGTTGCTCTGTCAAAATTTTGGAATACAACAATAATACAAATTTAAATTTCATTTCTATGATAGATGTCGCGATCTGTTATTTCAAAATTCATGGATCGGAAGATTTATGATCGTCCAAGCGTGTATCACGTATGGCACTTTACTGACTTGTATGCTATTTATATCTTTGATATCATGAGTGAATTTTAAAAATCGTGACAGCTGTTGTGGAGATGTGATTAAATATACTTTAAGGTTTGAAAAAAATTATTTAGTATTATTATTGCTTAGATAATAAGCATTATATCATAGCACAAATAGCTATATTGTGGACAAAGGATTTTTCGACAATATACGCATTTTTTACGTATTCATAGTTATTTTTTTAAACTTTTATCAAAAACGATATTCTTGTACATCTAGTTATAGATAATATTATACGTTAATTACTAATTTTTTTTAATTAATTACTATTTTTGCTCAGTTGTTGACATTAATAGTTATCTGCTGATGAGTTTTTGGTATAATGCACTAATAAAAATTTAAATTTCATCTTTCTGATAGATATCGCGATCTTGTAAACAAAAAATACACCAACATAAGTAATTTAATAACCTTGTTATTAGAAGATAAACACGAAATATAAAAAAAAACATATCTTACTTTTTTTCTTTGTAGCTATCGATAACGGAAAGTTTTATTTTTAAAAACAAGATATAATCAGATACGTGAATTATAAACTGAAAATCTCTCTCTCTCTCTCTCTCTCTCTCTCTCTCTCTCTCTCTCTCTCTCTTTGGACTGCTCTGTCGAAATAGATAAATTTCCATTATCTTTCTCCTGTCCGTTTTGATTTGGCCTACCTCTTGTCAGAGGCTACAGTGAAAAGACCTTTCTCCAACATTATCTATCTGATGATATATCTAATAACATTACTAGATGAGCATTTAACAATACCTTTATTTATTAGGCCACATCCTTCCCTGTTTTTTTTTTCAGGCTTAAATCTAATGTATCTCTTTTAACCAATAAGTTTCACTTATATAGTATTCATACCTATGCTGGGCTTACTGATTGGGTTGATTATACAACAGTTGCACTAGCTCAGCACGGAATGACGCATATTTCTGAATGATATCAGGAACTGGATTTTGAGTTGGTTTGTTTGTTTGTTTTGTTTAACGGCATTCCAACCTTAGTGGTCACTTTATGCCGAAAATGATTTTGGTATAGCTTGCAACATTATTTCTTTCAAAAACGTATAGCTGGCAACATTTTTTTTTTTTTTCAAGAAACGTATAGCTGGCAACATTATTTTTTTTTTTAAAGAATCATCCTTTCACAGTGTTTTGACCCCAGTTACAATTCCATTGAATAAGATTTTCTTAAAAGACATATAGCTGGTAATATTTTTCTTTTTTAAACGTATATCTGGGAATATTATTTTTCAAAAAAGTATAGCGGGTAATATTATTTTTCCAAAAACGCATATCTCGTAATATTATTTTTCCAAAAAACGTACAGCTGGTAATATCATTTTTCAAAAATACAATGCTGGCAATATTATTCCTTCGAAAACGTATAGCTGGTAATACTACTTTTCCCAAACCGTATATCCGACAAACTTAATTTTTCAAAAACGGTCTTTCTGTTGGACGTAGTTTATTGCCATACCCAGGACGCGGATGCAGTTTATCGTCATACCCATGGACGCGGATGCAGTTTGCCGTCATACCCATGGACGCGGATGCCGTTTATCGTCATACCCATGGACGCGGATGCAGTTTATCGTCATACCCATGGACGCGGATGCAGTTTGCCGTCATACCCATGGATGTGGATGCAGTTTATAGTCATATCCATGGACTCGGATGTAGTTTATAGTCATACCCAGGACGCGGGCTAGACTGGAAGTTCACTATTTGCCCATAGCTGGGACGCTAACAGGTGCTACCACCCCGGGTCAGGGTGGACCTGGGAACATCAGCAATTAAGAGGTGGTTCTACGCTCTTCAAAACCTCCTGATCACAGGCCTTGCTGTCGAGCGTAGTTTATAGTCATACCCATGACGTTTGGCCCTTGAATTGAAGAGATAAAAATAGAATCGTTCAAAGAAACACCTACGTGCCTGTCTGTTTCACAAAGTACCAGTTTTTTTTTTGTTGTTTGTTCTTTTGTTTGTTTTTTAAAAAGCTGTCGGAGTGAAACATTTTACATTTGGAACACGGGGGAAATGAGTGTGATTCGACTCTCTGGAAGTAGCATTGCGTGTCCTAACTATAAATCATTGATCGATTCCTTTTCTACGGTTTATTAACACTTTACAGACTGAGAGAAGTTTTAATCGATAATAATAGTTTAGTGATATAAGTCTTACTAATTAACCCATAGCTGGGTGAGAAGAGCTGGGTTCATACTTTTCGCAAGGGGTTTTGCGCATAACGAATCCAATAAGAATTGAAACTCGGCTCTTTCCGATTAACAATTCTGAGCCATTATCTTTTACACCACCCACACATCCAAGGTTATAGCACCTGGTATTCCCAAGCGGTCAGCCATCTAGGTACTGAGCAGGCTGATCTACGGAAAACGGCTAACTGTAAAGGTTTGAACAGGTGTAAATAAATAATGGAATCATTATGAGCATTTTCCATGGAAATAGGAATAGAAAATTGACGTTGTGTCTGTGTGGAAAAAGATTACCAAGTTGCGAATGTCTTCTTCCGCAAGGCCGGAAAGTGAGGGTAAAGCAACACCAGAATGGATAGGAGAACAAAAGAGTATTTTTGTCGAATCTGATTCTGCTAATGATTTGCCATTTTTTTTATCTATATTTTTCCATATGGTTCCTTGTGTTGTTCGTTCTTGTCCACATGAGTTACGATTTAAATATCAATTTTAGAAATGGTTATTTTTATCTGCCTATATCTCTGAGATGAGGTATTATGATTACTTGCTTTATTTACATCATTCGGACCGTTATCCTCATCTTGATTGCCATATTCATAACGTTTCGGCCGTTGTGCTCTCCGGCCTTCTTCATATGATTGGGACTTCAAGTTTTTAGTTTTGTGTCTTCAAGGACACATAGCCCAGTAGATAAAGACGTTGGTTAGATCCAGTGACTAGACCCATTGAGTTGTGAGTCTAATACCAGGCCACAGCAGTGTGACCCAAAGAAATTGAAGACTTGAGTTAAAGGGAAATAACTGAGACATCCGGAAGATGCATGACACGTGAAACTAGAACAATTTACCCTGGTGAACGAAATAAAGGGTTTAGTCCGAAAGTCCAATCATCTGAAGAAGGTCGGAGCGTACAAGGCCGAAATATTGTAAATATGGCAATGAAGACGAAGATAACAGTCCGAATAATCTAAATAATGTAAGTTGTTACTTTTATCTGTTGGTAATGACCTCAGCTATTATACATTTTCAACAATCGTATACTCTTGACTACACATACAAACGAAACGCTCATGTCAAAAGTACGTGGAATGTAAGATTCTTGTGATAAAAATATTTGAAAGATGTCGAAATGTTTTTTTTTTATTTAGAAAAACGCCGAATTTGTGGTTCTGAGCAAATGCCACGTTAAGATATCTGTCAATGGCACGTGAATAAAAACGAGCTTCCAGAAAAGCCAACATGGAGCCAAAAAGTCTAGGACTAATATCAATATTTCAATATTTTTCATGGCTCTTGTTAAAAGATTAACTCCATCGATTGAAGGAGCCTATTTGAGAGAATTGGCTTCATTAGATCAAACTCTTTTTATTAGATGAAAGCCATCATCACGTTTAATTAGGATTATTGAAGATAATTAAAAAAAACGGTTTATACATTTGGACGAAACATTGGGGTTGTCTCCCTTTGTATTACTTTATCAAATTGAGCTTTTTTATTAAAAAATCATGCCGTTTTTATGTTGTTATTTTCTAACCAATATAGTGAGTTAGTAAGCGTAGCTTACATGTGGCACAAGGCCGAAGTTATGGAGCACACAGTGAGGGCATAACTCACTATTCAGTCGTAAACGAGCTAGCGAAACAAGCTTGCTCACCATTACACCACGGTGAAGTACCCATAGTGATGTACAAAGTGGAACTTAGCTGTGGCACCTAGTGAAAATCGAACTCACTACTAACTGATATGTATAACGAGACCAACTTGCTAACCATTAGAACACGTCTATGTGTCCATTCTCTTGAATTTATATGCTTATAGGAAATCAAAGGCAAAAGTTATATATGAAATTACTTCCTATTAACGAAAATATATTATAATTATTTGCTCTGTCATTAATCAAATTTTAAGTAAATATTTAATTATATAATTTTTTTGTGAAATTTATTTTTGTCTTTCGAGTTATGGTGATTGCGTCCTCAACATCATAATCTACAAATAATGGTGCGCAATTCTTGACTTTATTTCGCTAAACAAGTCATCGCATTCCCCTAAAAAAACAAAAAACTTAAAGCAGTTTATGCCAATACAGTTACAGGCTAATTAATATCCTTCTACTTAGTAAATTCTGTGAGACGCTTCAACAGCTTTCAGCCTCATTTCCAACAAATACCTTAAATTTACCAAAACCTTGTCTAGCATTATATCATCGAAAGCAGTGTGCAGTTGGATACTAATAATATATATATATATATATATATATATATATATATATATATATATATATATATATATATGAAGAATAAAGAATATGAAGAATATATATATATATATATATGAAGGATAAAGTGCTCAATATCAGAGATAGAGCGTGTGTGAATATAAAAGTGAACATAGAAGTCAACACTTAGAGACGACAGTCCGTTTCATGCTAGACGCAATCGTCTGGCCTGATGAGTGCATCTAGCAGGAAATAGCCTGTCGCCTCTAACTGTTGACTTCTATGTTCACTTTTATATTTATTTATATATATATATATATATATATATATATATATATATATAGATAGATAGATAGATAGATAGATATAGATATAGATATATAGATATATATATATCATTCTCTTCATTATCACCCTCTCTTCATCATCTATCTATCTCAGTCTCTTCATTAAGTATTTATCTAACTATCGATTGATCGATCTATCTATCTATCTATCTATCTATCAGTGTATTCATTATCTATCTCAATTTGTTCATTATCGATCTGACTATCTATCTATTTTTTGCTTTTATTTTTTTTTTTTACTCACTACTCGGCTACGAAGAGCTTCCCAATAAAGAAAGCTTCTATTTTATCTTTAAAAGCACATACGTTCGTTCTGATGTTTTTCGAAATACTTAAATATCACCTTATTTTGTATTTAGAACGTAATCAAATTAATTTCTAAAGAAATTAATGCATTTGTTTTTCGGCCGACACATTTTTTCTTATTTCAAATGTTATATTTAGTGGATACCTGTATTTGGGTAGACGCTCTGTTCATTTTAAACAGTTTTTTTTTCTTTCGCCTGCATGGTTACTCAATAAAAAAATGTCGCCTTCCAGCAGGATTCGAACTTGCGCCCCTCTTTACAGGTGGATCCACCGTCTTTTCCTATCTGCTTTGACCGCTAGGTCAGGAAGAGTTTCACCATCGAGCAAAGTCCAGTTTTGCTGTGAACGCACATTCATTCGTTTAGATTTTTTTCTCGAAACCTGTACTTGTTCAGTTTTGTATCCATTCGAAACGTAAACAAATCAATTTGGTAAAGAATTAATGGATTTTATTTTTCAGTGCGACATATTTTTATCTAAATAAACAAATGAGTCAGTAGACAATCATTGGTTGTCAGTATTTGTCTGGTCAGTTGTCATTTTAATGAGTTTTAGTAGAATTTAGAAGGGACCGCAAAGCGAATCCTAAACAAGAAACAAAGGATGAACTATTAACCTTGTTCAAAAGTCATAGGGGTGAACTGGACGGTAGATGGGTTTTACCATCTTTGAGGGATATAGTCAGCGTATTCACGGCTTCATGGACAGGACAACATTGATTTTGTTCATTTTTCTACTCTGCCGACCATAACGACACTTCCTTCAGTTTTATTGCTTCCAAGATGTTTTCTTTAAATTAGTAATATTTTCTCTTGGTGTGAGTTAGTTCTACTAATTAATCCATAGCTGGGGGGAAGAGGTAGATTGATGTCTTTCCTAATAGTATCTGCATGTAAATGAATATAACGAACCCAACTGGAATTGGAACACGGCTCTTCGATTGACAATTCCAACCCATTATCCGTTACACCACCCGCACATCCAAGCTTACAGCAACTGATATTCTCAGGCGGTCACCCATCTAGGCGTTTCAACATGATATGATCGTAAACTTCAGATTTCAGTGTCACATTTCTGTGCCATGTGCTTGTTTAGGGACATATCAACACCTCATGGGTCACTTAATGGAAGTATTATTAATTCCTCTTACAAATAATGTATTGCTTGTAATATTTTTTAATGAATCACCGGTAGTTTTTTAAATATGAAAATTTATTGCTGCTATTTTTTACTATGAAAATGTATTCTTATACTTTCATAGGGTTTTGGCCACAGTTAAGTTAACTATTTGCTTATAGCTGGGACCCGAACAGGTGCTACTACCCCGGGTCATGGTAGTGATTTTCCAAGCCTAGCTTAGATGTGGAACAAGGCCTAAAGTGGGGAGCACCCAGTGAGGATCGAACTCACTATTCAGTTGTAACAGTTCTTGCAAGACAAGCTTGCTAAACATTACACCACCTCGAGGTGCCCCCCGCCAAATGAATGTAATGAATCCGATTGGAATTCGAACTCGGCTGTCAGAGTACTCAATTTGAACCGCTACCATTACTCCACCGTGTCTCCTTCGCTGGGAACAACAACAAAACAATTAAGGAGTTCTTTAACGCTTCTCCATACTTCCCGATCTGAGACTTTGCTGTCGGATGTAGATGCGGCATTTGTTGAATCACTTACCAGATATTCCAACCTCTGTACTTGTTTGACATCTACAATTCGTAATTCATTACTCGGGCTCTTTCTCTTGCTGACAATCATACAATGTTGTCTTACAATTCAGGGGTTTTCAAACTGTGATCCGCGGACTACAGGGTGTCCGCAAGAACAAGATAGGGGGTCCGTGGACAGCAAAGACTTTTTTATGGGTGACGTGCAACTTATAAGCGCTTATAAGTAACTTAATAAACTATTTCCTAGATTTGATATACTAATATAATTTGTATCTTAAATTTATAAGGATAGTGGATTCTATTCATGCAGAGAAGAAACCAAAGGATTTGAATTTGACATGCAGCATTAATTTATTTGAACACTTATGTCTAAATTAAGCTTTAAACCACCTTTTATTGCATTAATGTAAAATTGTGTTATATTCAGCAAATATTTATGTATAAATGTCATAAGCGTTTATAAGGGGGTCCCTAAGGTAAAGCCTGAAATATAAAAGGGTCCGCAAGTCAAAAAGTTTGAAAACCCCTGTTACTATTGACGGTTAGTCCTTTCTTCCCGCTTTCGTTTAGTACCATGTCTAGGAGATCCTATAGAAAAGGCTTTTTTTTTCTTCATCGTGCGTCCATTGTACTATTTATGCAACAGTTGCAAGTAGAAATAATTTCATTGATTTGAAAAATATGTTTCTGCCGGGCGGGGGGGGGGGGGGGCTTGCATGAATAAACACGTGAACAAGGCATATGTGAATAGGGATTATTTATTCAAAACTCACCACACTTTTTCTCTCTAACTCGTTTGAATTGTTCGTCTCCCCCCCTCTCTCTCTCTCTCTCTCTCTCTCTATCTATCTATCTATCTATCTTTTTCATCCTATGTCTCTCACTTCTCTGTCTCTCTTGCACTCTCTCTCACTGTCTCTCTCTTTCACTCTCTCTCTCTCTCTATCTATCTATCTATCTATCGATCTTTTTCATACTATATCTCTCTCTTCTCTCTGTCTCTTCTCTCTCTATCACCCCCCTCTCTCTCTCTCTCTATCTATCTTTTTCACCCTATGTCTCTCACTTCTCTCTCTCTCTCTTGCACTCGCTCTCACTGTCTCTCTCTTTCACTCTCTCTCTCTCTCTCTTTCAATGGAGATCATCTTTCAACATCGCGAGTCGGACGATTGATTGATTCGTTGACTTATTTTTTTAGCGGCATATCAACACGTCTATTGGTTATGTAATACTGAAATATAAATATTTGAACGTAATTTTATGCCTTCAACGACAGACAAAATGTATTGTTGGTAATTATTATTATAAATACGTATTGTCGATAATTTTATATATATATATATATATATATATATATATATATATATATATATATATATATATATATATATATAAAAATGTATTGCTAGTACTTTACTATAAAAATGTATTTTATACTTTCATAGGGTTTTGTTTCGTGGATACATTATTTACCTATAACTGGGACCCTGACAGGTGCTACCACCCCGGATAAGTTGGAACTGGAAACAAATAGAAATTAAGAAATGGTTCCACGCTGCTCAAAAACTGGAGTCTCCTTATCAGAGACTTTGCTGCCAGATGTAGTTTATTGTCATACCTAGGACATAGGTAATTGTAAGCATCGCAAGACAAGTAGACAGCTTTAAAATTCAAATATTTGAAGATTATAGCTATCAGATAAGCAAGTAACAAGAAAGAAGTTGCACTGTGCGAAAGAAGAAGCTGTTGGTCATGAAAATATTCTTTCATGTTTGTTGTTTCGTTCATTGATTTTGTTTAGCGGCATATCAACCTACTATGGCATATATAATGCCGAAATGTAAATATTTTGAAGACATTTTTATTGTTTCAACTTAATATACTTTGAACGCAGTTGTATACCTAAAACTACACTTAAAATTTATTGTCCGTCATTCCCGTGAAATGTATTTTGGGTACACTATTTACATTATTCGGACTATTGTCCTCATCTTCGTCGCCATATTTATTACAACGTTTCGGCCGTTATACGCTCCGGCCTTCTTCGGGTGGTTGGAATGTCGAACTGAACCCTTTATTTCGCTCACTGGGGTAGACTGTTCTAGTTCTACGTGCCATGTTTAATGGATGTCAGTTATCAGTTATCTCCTGTTAATTCCCCTCTGAAAGTTCTCCACTGCCTTAGCCGGGTATTGAACTCACACTCTTTGTGTTCTGTCACTAGATCTAACTAATGCTGTGTCTTTGAGTCCGAATAATGTAAATAGTGTACATAATACCTTATCTCAGAAATATAGACAGGTAGATTTGGTAATTCTGCTATAAAATGTATGGTTGGAATATCTTAATAAATATGTATTGCTAGTCATTTAACTTTAAAATTGTATTGTTGGCATTTTTTTATATAAAAATGTATTACTGGTTTTTTTATACTCTCAAAGTATTTGTGAAGGGTATTATTTGTCCATAGCTAGGGCGCTAACAGATGTTATCGCCCCAGGTCAGGGCGGACCTGGGAAGAAAAGCAATTAAGAGACGGTTCAAGGCTCCTATAAACCTTCAATCTCCCTATTAGAGGCCTAGCTGCCGGAGGTAGTCTATCGGTATACCCAGGACGCGCAAACCGAACGAAATATACGAAGGAAAAAAATATGAGTGTGTAAAAGCTTTTCGATGTTTTGGCGGGAATGAAAAAGACGTCCTTTACAACAAATAGCTGGCAATAGGACAAAAAACAACTATGTAATTCTTCCATTATGTACCGTCAGGTTGGTGCAAAAATAATGTCGTTTTTCTTTTGAAGTTGAACGTCAAAAAACGACATTATTTTTGCACCAACCTAATACCTAGACTTTTGAATTTAAGCGCAGTTCTAGACTGGCGTCGAGATCTCATCAATTTACAATTGAGTCGGTTAGATATAACCGCAAATTCCGTGCTAACACTTTCTTTCCTCGCACTTCTCGCTTGTGGAACTTTCTATCGGCTCCATGCTTTCCGGCCAATTTATCTACTGTCCTCCTGATTAATCTTTTTGTTTTCGGGCATTAGTAATATATCTGTCACACCCAGGATCCTCTTGTGTCTTAGTAGCTTTACTGCGCCACTCTTGTAGTAAGCTCGATTAATACACACACACACACACACACACACACACACATATATATATATATATATATATATATATATATATATATATATATATGATAGAAACAACAAACGTTATAATGTGAATTTATAATATAGAGTATATATTATATTTTATTCTTCATATTTTTCCTACACAAGTTTCCGGTCTTGCGACCTTCTTCAGGCAAATTAAAGGAAACTTTTTCTTTTCACTTTTACTGTTATATTTATATATATTTGTGCCAATGCTGATATAATGAAGGTTCCTTAAGTGTCTTTATTTATCTATCTTTATTATTACGTACTGACGTTATCATCAGTAATTAACCTTTTTTTTTATTTATTTATTTTCGCAGGCCTGACAACAGACGGCCCCTTGGTTGAAATGCATGGACCTGTGTTTTCAGTGGAACCGCCCAATTCAGTTGTTTTTGCGAACACAAAAGGCGCTTCGATCGCCTGTGCAGCATTTGGTGTGCCTGCACCTCGTCTCAAATGGGTCAGGAAGGATGGATTGCCCGTCACCGAAATCCCCCGTGTCGTCTCCGTCCTCCCAAACAATACGCTCTACTTCCCGCCATTTAAGTCAGCCATGTTCGATCCAGACGCGCATTCTCAGGAGTACCGTTGCGTGGCTACCAACAAGGGCGGGAAAACACTCAGCCGACTCTTGCGTGTAACAGCTGGTATGTAATTTTATTATCTTTATAGTGTACGCTATGCATTTACAATATGACATTGCAGGTGTTGCCTGCGTAAAGCGATCGGGTGCAAGTCTTGCAAGTCATTCGACTATTTTCGCTAGTTAGGTGGTCGAAACATATCGCTTTGGTTGATTGAGCGACTAATTCGTTTTCTACTGTTTATCAAGCATTTGTAGGTTATTTAAAGCCAGAAAAATATTTTTAGTTTCTAAGAATGTTTTTTGGCGGGGCGGGGGAGATAATAATTATTTGGGGATAATAGTCTTCTTAATTAACACATGGTGAGTGAGGGAAGAAGTGGATTGATACCTAATCAGAATTTAAAACAAACAAGAAATTATCATGTGGATATAAAATTGGGGATCAATTCTATATTATAATCAGTATATAAACTGATCCCTCATTTTATGACCACGATTCCATCCATACATTTATCTTCCAGAGAATATAAATAAATCTAAAAGACATGTCATTTTCTGATCGATTGATTCGTTTTCTACGGCTTATCCACCCATTGCAGGTTATTTAAAGACAGAAATATTTTTAGATTGCAAAATTTTTTTTGTTTTTTAGATAATAATCATTTAGTGGTACAAGTATTACTAATTAACCCATAGATCCTGGAGATAGGGTAGATTTCCTATCATCTAGTAACTGGCCAGCCTCGTTGTTCTTTTTCTTCGGTGATCGTAAAGAAACCGGTGTTTCAAGGTAATGTGTTCGTAAGCCCTATGGCTTTAGGATATCGATTTGTTTTCTTGTTTATTTTATGGCTTATCAACCTTTTCCGCGTTTATTTAAAGCCGACACATATTTTAGATTGTAAGAATTATTCTTGGCGCGGGAGTGAATATTGTATTAACAATTGTTTTAGAACAACAATGAATTTTCAGGTACAAATCCGACTATTTAACCCATAATTGAGGAGGAAATGGAATAATTCCTCTTCCGTGGGTATTTGCGCATATGTAATGATCTGGTTCAAACTGGAAATCGGCCCTCCGATTTCTCATTCCGAGCCACTATTCATTGCACCACCGGCACATACAGACACTTGAAGAAGGCCGGACGATACAACGACCGAAACGTTAAGATAATTTTTATTACTGTTCTTTCAATTATTATTATCATTACACCACCTGCACATCCTCGCTTTGAGACAGTCTGAACCAAAATTTGGACATATCAAAGATGCTTTTTTCTATAATTTAACAGGCCAATTATTTTTAATTTTTTTACTAGTTTTCATCCAATGTTCACCCAAGAGCCACTCAATGCAGATGGTTACAAAATGATGGAATTTCTGTTTACTTTTTAACTAAGTAACTAGCTGTCACTGGAGGTTACCTGATGGTGGTTTTTGTATGGAAAAGCATCCATGCTGGGGTTTCTACTTCGAAGTAGCTGTTCTGAAGTTTTTACAAATGAAATACGAAGGAAGTGAGAGAGGTTCGAACCTGTGGACGTAGGAAGCCGGGTCTTAGCTGTGAGGGTCGAAGCTAAAAGGACTAAAGAATGGAACTCGTCTGAAAACTTAACATGCTATATCGTTTATATTAGGAGTTTATCATCTCTCGACTACCCATTACTCCCGAGTGCGTTGTTGGTGAGTTAGAGAGTTGAATAATTGCCATTAGTGCTAGTGACTTGGGTTCGAAAGTAATTGAATGCCAAGATTATGAATAAAAAAAAACAAGGCCTGAGTTTACAAGACTTCATTCTAGATTTGACGTAAAGCTAGTATAAGACTAAACATTTTCTAGCAGATTAAACTATTCCGTTTGTCACCCACAAGGACGCGGAGACGCTTTTGAATGTTATCTATATTGAAAAGCAGCTCGTGTTCATATATGGCAGCAGTACTCCATTTCCGGTTTGATCTGGCTGTTGTAAAAGCAGAGCATAGTACGAGTCAGTTACTGAAAAGAGGGGTAGAGGTCTGGGTTGTTTAAGGCCCAATAGGTGCCCTAGCTATGGGTCACCTCTGAGGGAGCATTCATTCATTGTTATTGGGGATAGTTCACGGATCGATCTGCGATGTTTGGCTTTCGAAGCATTCAATGTAACCACCCAGTTTTGCTTGGGGTATGTACACCCTTTTGCAAATCAACTGAAACAAAACGACTAATTCCGCTATTATTTACTTTTTTCGTATTTTCCAATGAAACATGACCCAGTGCACGTGTTAGTACTTCGTATGTCCTTTCCATGGAGTCGTTGCTTGCAGATTGACCACAGATTCTCAATTGGATTTAAATCAGGAGAGCTTTCGTGTCAGACTTTAGTACTTTGATTTGCTTACTGGTAAGGCTTGCCATTGTGTTCGAGCACCGTTACAGTTTTCGTACGCTTCCATGGAGTAACGTCCATTGCAGACAATGGCCGTAGGACAACTAATCGACAGTCGAGACAATGGTGTTTGTGCGTGATAAAAATCTGGTGCAATCACAGATGACGCAATATTTTTCAAGACCAAACAAATTTCATCAGACACCCTGAAAATGGAATCATATTACTGAACGCCACTACAAATGACCTAATCTGAAGAAAAAAAGAAATCGATAACACACTGTCAGCCCAGTCGGTATAAAACTGAACATATTGTGAAAGAAACGCAACTAAATTGGATTTGTCCATATTTCTGAGATGAGGTATTATGTACATTATTTACATTATTCGGACTATTGTCCTTATCTTTGTCTCGTTTCGACCGTTGTACACTCCGGCCTTCTTCAGGTGGTTGGAATTTCGCTCACTGAGGTAGACTATTCCACCTCCACGTGCCATGTTTGATGGATGCCAGTTATCAGTTATCTCCTGTTGATTTCCCTCTGAAAGTCATCCACTGACTTAACCGGTTATTGAACTCAAAGTCTTTGGTCCTGTCACTGGATCTAACCAACGCCTTTATCCACTGTGCCATGTGTCCGCAACAGTCCGAATAATGTAAATTGGATTTACATTAATTTGCGTAAGGGCGTATATTGTGTCACTCTCCTAAGTTCGTGGTTTGTGGTATTGTTTGTGCTGGCGGTTAGAAGGGTTTATTTACGGTTGTCGATACCTCCATATGCTGTAATGATAGAAAAAGTGGTGTGTAGTCGCGCGGGATGAAAAGAAAGTGAAATTCTGTTGTAAAACCAAAGTAAAAGGTATTTCATTAGTCACGCCCATTGTTAATATGTCTTTAGAATTGATCGCTAAGTTCATTCTGCACGACACTAATAACATCATTGTAACTCGTAACGTCTTAAAGGCTATTCGACTGTCAATCGGTTCGCTCAAATAGATAAATCAATGAATTACAAGACATGCTAGTCTACAGATACAGAGGCGTGCAGACAGGCAGATATACAACTATCTATATTAGACTGTTCATATATATACAGATCTATCTATCGTCTCTGTTTGTCTTTCTCCACACACACACACACACACACACACACACACACACACACACACATATGTATGGAAATATAGAAATAGAGGCGCAGAGGTTCATATATATATATATATATATATATATATATATATATATATATATATATATATATATATATATATATATTCCAAACTCTCTCTTGGGAAAGAAAGTTGTTCGTAGCATTTACTTTTAAAAATTATTTAATTATTCACCATCGCCTGAAGATGTACAATGTAGTTGCGAAACATGAAAGCTACTACGTAGTGATGTCAACATGTTTTTGTTATATCTTATAATAAAATAATAATTATATATATATATGTGTGTGTGTCTGCGTGTAGAAATGAGCTACATAAAGTGATATGATCAATCATATATGTGAGGGATTACTTGCGCATGCAGGTGAGTAAATAATTTTATATTTAATCAGTGGTGGAGACAAAACAGCTCTCAATTTACTTAAACAAAGTTATAAGCATATATTAACAAATACACATATACCTATGTTTTCAGTAAGACTCAGAGTTTCATTGAAAGGCAAAACTATATATATATATATATATATATATATATATATATATATATATATATATATATATATATATATATGTATATATATATATATATATATATAGATAGATAGATAGATAGATAGATAGATACAGTACAATATAAAAGGCTCAAAAATTAATATTTCATGGTTATATATATATATATATATATATATATATATATATATATATATATTATTTATTATAAGTTATTACATACAAACATAGAAGTTACCACTACAAAATGCATCGGGTGGTGATCGAAGATGGTCTAAACACACACACACACACACACACACACACACACACATATATATATATATATATATATATATATATATATATATATATATATAAAGAAATATACTCTTAAGGTGTGCTATATTTATGGGATAAAGTGCTCAATATCAGAGATAGAGCGTGTGTAAATATAAAAGTGAAAATTGAAGTAAACACTTAGAGCCGACAGTAGATTTTCTAGAGGTTACTTCCAAGCTAAGAAAGGGCACATATAAACCATACAAAAAATCCAATGATAAACCACTCTATATACACACATCTTCCAATAACCCGTCTTCTGTAATCAAACAGATACCAAAATAGATTAACCGCAGTATTTTCGACAATTCTTCCAATGAATCCATATTTAACAAAGCTAAGAAAGACTACGAAACCATCCTAAAAAATAGGGGATTCCCAGCAACACTCGAATACTCACCACAGAACACAAAAAAAAAGACCAACAGGAAAAGAAATATCATATTGTTCAACCTACCGTACAGCAAAAACGTAAAAACAAACGCAGGGAAAATATTCTTCAAACTCTTACACAAACACTTCCCGGAATCAAGCACCCTACACAAAACATTCAACAAAAACACAATAAAAATCGGCTACAGTTCCACCGAGAACATGGCACAAATGATAAAAAAGCACAACAGGAAAACTATCAACAAACCACAAGAACAAATTAAACCCACGTGTAACTGCAGAATAAAGAAAGAATGTTCCTTAAATGGTAATTGCTTACAAAACAACTAAATATACCAAGCCAGGATAAAATTACCAGATAATGAAGAAAAAGTATACATAGGAGTAACTGAAGGACCCTGGAAACAAAGAAATTATGCACACAAACATCTTTCACAAATACTAAATACGCGAATGGCACAATGCTTTCTAAGTATATCTGGGAAATTAAAAACAAAACGCACATCACACCAAAAATATCTTGGAAAATAAGGAAAAGATCATCAGCCTACAACAATCAATCCAAAACTTGCAAACTTTGCTTGGAGGAAAAAATAGCTATCATTACCTTCCCAGACCAAAATAAATTATTAAATAAACGATCCGAGCTCATCTCAAAATGCAGACATGAAAACAAATTTTACTTCGTTACTTAAAAATCGAAAACTGAAAAAAATAAATAAATAAAACAAAATAAAATAAATAAACAAAATGACAATAAAATAAGTAAAATAAATTAACTCAAACAAATTTCCAAATCACACCCGTTAGAATAGATGAAATAGAATAAATAAATAAAAAATAAAAACAAAATCAATGAATCCAAATAAATAAAGTAAATAATAGACAAATTAACAAACCATTATGACCAAAATATTAGTTAGACTATAAAAATCCAACCAAAAATCCGACAAAAACCTAGCTATAACTGTTATATAACGATAAAAAATACTACGTTACTTAAAAATCGAAAACCGAAAAGAGTAAATAAAAATATGCAGTATAATAAATAAATAATAAAAAAACAAGTAAAATAAATTAATCTAAATTAATCGAAATAAATAAACAAACTAACAAACCGATCCTGATAAATTAACCGTTAGAAAAAACAAATAAAGATAATCAATCCAAATAAATAAATGAAGTCATAAACATATTAAAAACTGCTCCTGCCAAAATAATGGTTAAAACAAACTACAGAAATCAACCCGAAAATTGAATTTATTTAGATTTTATTATCTTCCTAAACCAAAACAAAACTATTAAATGAGCGATATAAACAAATTTTTACTACGTTAATGAAACACCGATTAAAATTAAAATAAATAAATAAATATATATATATATATATATATATATATATATATATATATATATATATATCAGAAAAGAAATAAAAATAAAGAATAAAACATAAAAATAAATAAAAACAAGCAAAATAATTTAACCCAAATAAACAAATAATTGATTGCATCTAGCATGAAATAGCCTGTCGCCTCTAAGTGTTGACTTCAATATTCACTTTTATATTTAAGCACACACACACACACACATACACACACACACATATGTATATATATATATATATATATATATATATATATATATATATATATAACGTTAGAGGTTTATCCCTTGTTTTCTGTTTAGGATTGGGTTTACGGTTCCTTCTAAAGTGTTCTCGTTCACTTTCACTCCCCTTAATCTCTTGCGTCTTAGTGGAATTATCATGAACTTTTTTTTTAATTGCTTTAAGAATGATTATTTACAATTGTTAGTGCTTAGAGTTCAATCTTTACGAGAGGTTAAAAAATATGGCCTCCTGGATAACTTCTGGTATATATAGGTAATGCTTATTTCATCTTTTACAGTTGTAGTTGACAAAGACAACACATACAACGTCCAACTGAACAACGTGTGGGTGATGCGTGGGGGTACAGCCGTATTAAAATGCCTGATCAATCCGCATTTCGTCAATGAGTATATCAAAGTCACCGAATGGACACAGGGTCCAATCCCAATTAGCAACAGTAAGTAGTATGATTTCTTTCATTTATTATTCGTGTCATAAAATACATAAGACTTCTTGCTTAGTAAAGAATGAAAATAAATGAAGATTCCGATTCCTTATAATTTCAGGCAAGTATCATCCCTACTTTTATTCCAATTCCGGATTATTATAAAAAAATGATATATAATATTTTTTATGCATTAATATTTCAAGATGTCCGTTTTTTAGACACTCGGATTTCCGTGACGAGTAATGGCGAACTCCAGGTACGAGATGTCAGCGACGTTGATCGAACTTCTGCTTACCGATGCGTGACCAAAAATATTCTTACATTAGACGAAATGACCAGCCCTCCGGCCTACATTCACGTTTATGGTGAGTCGAAATTCTTTGACGTTTTATTAGAGTTAACTTTTTGGTATACTTGAAAAATGGCAGACGCTTTCTTTTTGGAGGGAACTTATACGCCAACCACGCGAAGCATAATGGATGCGTTGTTGTTTTTCAAACAGTAAGCCGAGATTACGACGCGGGAAAATACGCAGTGATAAAAAAGGAAAATGTCTGAGAAAGTGTCAAATTGATTTCTTTCATTGTTCTTAATGTTTGCCTCCCTTTTTTTTTATCTCCTTCCGTTCTATCTTTGTTTTCTTACTTTCTTTCTTTTTTTTTTTCACTTTCTTTCTCTCTTATTATTTTCTCTCTCCCTTTTCCTTTATTGATTCATTCTTTCTTCTTTCTCTTGTTTCTTTCCACCCGTTTTTCTACTTCAACTTTCCGATATTCTTACATATTTCCTTCTTTATCTTATCTATTTTGTCTTTTTTCTTTTAATTCGTTTTTCTTTCTGCCACGCTTTTTTATTCCATTCCCCATTTTTATCAACCATTCTCTTCCTTCTTTTGTCCTACATTATTCTTTCACTCTATAATCTTATTTTCTCTTTCTTTTCTTCCTTTTCGATTCTTTTCTTCCATTCTTCTTTTCTTTTTTCTTTTTTTTTTTCCTATTCTTTCTTCTACTTTTCCTTTTTCTCTTTTCAGTTCTTCACTTTATTTCATTTTTTTCTTTTCTTTCTCTCGTTTTCAATTCTTACTTTCCTTTCCTCTTTTATTTATTCTTACTTGGCTTACGGTTGCATCCTGTTGAAACACCGGTTCCCGAAGGATCACCAAAGTTAATAAATGTGAAGCCTGGTCAGTGCCTAGATGGGTGACAATTTGAGAATAATAGGTGCTGTAAGTTTGGATGTGCGGGTGGTGTAATAGATAATAACTCGTAATTGTTAATCGGTGAGCCGATTTCCAATTCACGTTGGGTTCGTTATATTCATTTACATGCAAAAACAATTGGAAAATTTATGAATCCACCTATTCCCCAACTATGGATTAATTAGTAAGATTTGTATCACTAAAACCATTATTATCTCGAACACTAATAATAAAAGTGCATACATATATTTAGATTTCGATATTTAACCCCCCTATAGAGGTTGAACGTTATGCCGTTAAATAAAAATCAATCAAAGCAAATATATTCTTACTTCTATTATTGCTTTTTCATTTTTCAATTCTATTTTTTCTTTTTCTATTTTTTTGGTACTTTTTTTTGTTTCTTTTTCAACTCTGTTTCCTTTCTTTGTCCCTTATTTCATCTCTACTTCATTTTTCAAATCTTTCTTTGTTTTCTTCGTACCTTCGTTCTTTCTTTTACTCTTGTTTTTTTCTTTTTTCGGTTCATCCCTTCCTTTCTATTTCCTGTTCATTTTTTTTTTCTTTTTCAGTTATTTTCTTACTTTTTTCTTTTTTCCTTGTATTTTTCTTATTTCTTTTTCAGTTCTTTTCACTTTCTTCTTTTCCTTATTCTTTTTTTATTTTTAATTGTTCTTTTATCAGTTTTTTTCTTTTCTTTTCTTCTTTTTCCTTCTCTTCTTTCCTCTCACGTATTTTCTTCTTTCACTCTGTGCTTTCTTTTATCCCTCTTCTTTTTTCCTTCTCGCTACGATTTTCATTTCTTACTTTTCTATTTTCTTTATCCTATCCACCATTTTCCCTTCTCATTTTTTTTCTTTTTCATTCAGTCTGATTCGTTTTAAATTTACTTGACATAATATCAACAATCGTTTTCTGCAACACTCGTATGGACTCAATTTTGGGGATGTTCACAGATGGTGCATATCAGTTCAACAAGATCAAAGAATCAAATCTCGCTTGTCATCACGTTGATATTATTTAGACGAGATTTTAATTTTTAATTCAATATTGAAATGTGATGTAATATATTTTTAAGCGAGAAGATGAAAAAAGAAAAACGAATTCTAAAAACTACTTGAAAAAGTTTCGAAGGATATATGCATTCAACAAGATCAAAGAAGCAAATCTCGCTTGTCATCACGTTGATATTATTTAGACGAGATTTTAATTTATAATTCAATGAATATATTGAAATGTGAAGAATATATTTTTAAGCGAGAAGATGAAAAAAGAAAAACGTACCAAACGAATTCTAAAAACTACTTGAAAAAGTTTCGAAGAATATATGCATTCAACAAGATCAAAGAATAAAATCTCGCTTGACATCACGTTGACACTACTTACACGAGATTTTAATTTTCAGTTCCGATTCAATTCGAAGACTATATCATCCTAAAATGCTATGTTCGAAACTGAAGATGAAGAAAATTGTCTGGAGAATTTATCGAAATATAAACATCGACAATTGTAAAGAATTTTTTATCTTTCATTTCAGATCCTCCAGCTGTGTCGAAAGCTCCAAATATTGAAAAGTCCCTGTCGAGTCTTACCGCGGAGGAAGATTCAAAAGCAGAACTTCCGTGCGTAGCCACCGGAAATCCACTCCCTCGTTACGAATGGTCCAAAGGTGGTCAAATGGTCAGAATTGATGGGAAGAAATTTGAACAAAGGGGTGGCAATTTGCTCATATATAATCTGACAGTATTTGACAGTGGTGATTACAAGTGCAACGCTCAAAACAAAGAAGGGGCAAAAAGTGTCAACATCCAACTGATCGTGACATGTAAGTAGTCTCCCTGTTTTTATACTTTTCTATACAGTACGCATATCTTTCTTTTTTCTTTCCCCTTCTCTCCCTCTCTCTCTCTCTCTCTCCCTTTCTTTGTGTCATATAATTTGTGTATGAATGTGATCACAGTCCTCCACAGATTCCTTTCCTTTGTGGCTTAAGTGATATTGCTTATTTTTATACACGTTCCTCCATCCATTCGGCACTTACGGCTACGTCACGTTGAAACACCGATTGGTGTACGATGACCGAAGTTAAGCAACATCGAGTCTGATCAGTACCAAGAGGAGTGTAAGCTTAAGTATGCAGGTGATGTAATGGATAATGTCTCCAAACTGTTGATTGGAAAGCCGAGTTTCAATTCCAGTTGGGTTCGTTGTATTCACTTACGCATAAATACCCTTGTGAAAGGCATGAATCCACCTCTTCCCCCTATCTATGGGTTAATTAGTAAAACTTGTACAATGAAAACCATTATTATCTCAAAAAAAAAGAAATAAAATAAAATTGCGTATAAAATATTTTGATTTTGGCATTAAATAAGCCATAAAGGTTTGTGTGCTACTAAACAAGTCAACCAATCCAACTTTTCGGAGGTACCTAAGTATAACTAACCATTACTACTAAATTTTGAGTTCGTACCTCACTTGGCAAGCTGGTCTTCTGCGTGAGCTTCTAGGCTACTGTATTACAGGAAGACTATTTGATTTAATTCAATCGTTTCTTTCAAAATCGTGAAATGAAAATAGTTCTAAACGAGCACGATCCTTCCTTATGAATCCGGGGGTTCCCCATAGCTCTATCCTGCGTTCTAAACTCTTTCTGATTTTCATCAATTATCTTCCTGATGCCATCAACTCCCAAGTAGGCATCTATGCAGATTACTCTACCATCTACTTCTGTCTCAACTGTAAACGCGCCAATGCTAACAAAACCTAGCCGCTTCTCTCAAAAGAGATCTTCGATCAGTTAATTGGGGTAGGAAATGGCGTGTAAATTTTAATGCCTACCAAAATGAGACTGCTCTCATTTAGTCACCACAGAAATAATTCCCTATCCGCCATCAGCATGGTTGATGCTAAAGTCCAGAAGAGTGTCTCTTTGCGCATTCTTGGCCTTAAGCTTTTGAATGACTTGGTGGAACAACTACATTGAATCAATAGCTGCATCTACTGCAAGGAAAGTTGGCCCACTGTGTCGTGCCAGAAGATTTTTCTCATCCATCTTACATATCTACAAATAAACCATTCCTTCGTGCATTGACTACTGTTGCCATATTTGGTCTAGTGCCCCTGCTGTTCATCTCTAGGTTTTCGACAAAATCCAAAGATGGATCTGTAATGTAATCGATCCTGAGTTAGCATCTCAACTCCAGTAACTTTTTCACAGACGTGACATGACTTCCGTCTCTCTTTTCTGCAAATATTTTCATGGCTACTGTTCTCAAGCTTTTTTCCATGGTAGCTCGACTACATATATTTAAGCGTGCTACTAGACTGGCATCTAGGTCCCATCATTTTACCACTGAAATAGTTGAATATAACCGCCACATCTACTCCCACAGCTTCTTTTCTCGCACAAACATCCTGTGGAATTCTCTCTCGTTTACTTGCTTCTCCTCAAAAATTTAAATGCAACGTCAATCTCCATCTTATGTCATGAACCCCGTTCATCTTTTATCGTTCCCTCACTCGCCCTATACACAAGATTTTCTCTCACATCCAGTCTATGTAACACCTTGCAAACTAATAGCACTCCCGTCTTTCTTGGGTTGAAATGCTTAAAAAAAAAAAGATAGATAGATAGATAGATAGATAGATAGATAATCACAAGAAGAAAAACTAGAGACAGTAGTATTAAGAGATTCAGAGTGAAAGACACACGTGAAAGCCAAACCCGAGAGACAGATAAATACAAGAAGCGTGGGCAAAAGTGAATCAGAAATAGGCGCGCCATTTTGAAGAACAGCAACTTAAGCAAAAAACGGTCACATGACGCCTGCGCTATGCGAAAGAATTCAGTTTCCTACCTTCTGTAAAAATGACTTCTTTCCCCGCGAGAATTCTTCGATTTAGAAAAACAGGAACCACACAGCTTCTCTAATCTAGAAAGATAGAGATCGGATTGTTTTTATGGCACTGAATCGACCAGGTCGAATTTCAAGGCCTTCAGATCGACGGTCAATTTTCTTGGCAAACTGAAGGTGAAGGGAGAGTTCTTTTTTTTTCCGGATAGAGAGAGGCGATATAAATAAAGAACAACGAAATAAAGAAAGAAGCACAGTGAGCGAAAGAGTCTAACTGGTGGTAAGTCCGTCTAAAGGATTCCAGGCAGATCATGGTTCTGGAAGTCGTGAGATAAGAACACTGTTTAGCTTTGCCGAAAGAGCGTTTCACTGACATGAGTGGCGTTTAGTTTGCAACGGATGAACCGGATGCGAAAGAGCAAATGGAAGACGGATTGAAAAGCAATTACAAGGGATATTTGAACACGTGAAAGACACTAAGAAAGAAATAACACGCACGTCCACACACACACACACACACACACACACATATGCACACGCACACGAACACACACACACATATATTATACGATTTTATCCTACATCATGAGGTTGAATTCTCGGTTTAATTTACCAAAAGTGCCCATTTTTATATTTAGCTGCGCGCTATCATCGATTTTGAGCAATTTTACTAGTATACCTTGAAACTATATTTTTGTCATATATATATATATATGAGTGTGTGTGTGTCTGTGTGTAAGCAAATATGTGGATATAGATCCGAGAGTATGAAAAAAGATATGGAAAAACAAAAATCCGAATATGCATGTACTGAAAACAACATTAAAACAGCATACTTGCATATTCGGATTTTTGTTTTTCCATATTTTTCTACATATATATATATGTGTGTGTGTGTTTGTGTGCTTGTGTTTGTGTATTTATATTCGTTCATATAATATATATATATATATATATATATATATATATATATATATATATATATATATATATATACGATAAAAATATAGTGTTAAGGTATGGGTTAAAGTTCTCAATGGCAAGGACAGAGCGTATATAAATATGAAAGTACACACACATGCATACGTATATATATATATATATATATATATATATATATATATATATATATATATATATATATGGATATATATATGTATGTGTCTGTGTGTGTGCATATGTGCTTGCATGTGTGTTTGTATATGGCTGTGTGCGTTTGCTGCAATTGTTATATATAATTATATATATATATTCGGCCATCATAATATATATATATATATATATATATATACATACATATATATGAGAAAAATATTGTTTTATGTTTTACTATATTTATGAGTAAAAGTGCTCAAAATCAAGCATAGATAAATAAAATACTGGACATTTTTGGTAAATTAAACCGTGAATTCAACCAAATGATGTATGATAAAATCCATTCGAATAATATATGTATATATATATGTGTGTGTGTGTGTGCGTGTGTGTGCATATGTGCGGGCATGTGTGTTTGTATATGCGTGTGTGTGTGTGCTGCAATTGTTATATATATAATTATATATTTATATATATATATATTCGGCCATCATAATATATATATATATATATATGTGTGTGTGTGTGTGTGTGTGTGTGTGTGTGTGTGTGTGTGTGTGTGTGTGTGTGAAAATATATAGAAAATAGGAAAGCTCTGGTTAGGTAAATAATCCAAAGTTCTTTAGTATTTTTGTTGTTATTTAAAAAAAAAATAGTGCTCGATACAAAAGTAGAGCATAAATATAATTATTTATTTAAAAATATGATTCCAACACGCTACATAAGAGGTCTCATGTTTCAAAACAACAGCCGAAAACTTCAATATAATTATTTGAATTAAAGTAAGCTCTATTCCATCTTCAAGCGAAATTTTTTTTGGAATAACTTTTTTCTGAGATTTACGTGTTTTAATAGCAGATTCATTATTGAAATCAAAATTTATATGGTAACAGCCAGGGCGAATTGTCTAAAATAGGTGGGGGTTTTGGGTGTTAATAATTTGTATCAGTATAGTGTTACTTTCATAGATGTCAAGTCAGGGTAAGGTGGGAGTGTCTAAATTTACACGGAAGATGTTTTCGCCTAGTCTGGTTTACGTGTCTATGGAGATTTTTTTATTTTTTTATTTTATTTCTTTATGAAAGGGATTTGTGTATATAAAAAAAAAACTGCCGTAACATTTGTTTTTTGACGACTTCATAAAGGGTTTTTTTTTTTGTAGGGTATTTAAACTATTAATTTGGGCTATGGATTATAAATGTTATTTTATTGTATGCTTGTTTTTAGCTAATTATTCAGTGCATAAATGTGATGATGTCGGTAAAAAAAAACTCCTGTCTATTGTTTAATAGATTTTTATTATTTAGAAACTTAATAATATGCAGTTTCTCATGGAGGCACAAAGGGCATGGATCATCCCAAGTTTTACAAGTTCTAGTCCTATTTATAATTCTCCATTTTACTTTAGGTGTCCTGTTTATTTCCTTCAGATGCCAAGAATATTTAGATAGAGAAGTCTGATTTCTTTTATTTATATTGTTGAAAGAGCAATTATGCTGCCTCCATCTGGCTTTAAATTCATTCTTCGTGGACCCAATGTATATCATATTAGTATTAGGACTCTCAGTGGATGATATAGTACATTGGTATACCACAGATTTAATGCAGCATTTATTTTCTAATGGGCAGTCTTCTGGGTTTCTACAATCACACAATTTTTCAGTTATTGTCTGATTTAAGTGTAGGGTTTTTATTAATACTATTCAGGCATGGGAGTTTGTTCAGGATTTTATTATTGTGTTTTTTATTATACTTTCTAGATTTTTAGTGCAGCTGTAACTCAATTTTACGGTGTTCTTATTAAATATATTACTCTGCCTACTATTGGTGGGGAAGTGTTTATCAATTAAAGCTAAGAATTTCTGTCCTAGTTTAATACTAACCATTTGGTTGAACGGAGGGGTATGCCAAATGATTTTTCTTTTCCTGTTTTTTTTTCTTCTGGCCAGTGCAATTGTCTCTATAGTTAATGTTTGCATTTTTATAATCACTATTTTTAGGGCAGCGTTATAGAAGCCATTGTGTTGTTGGAATATTTCTTTGTTAGCGGAGTTAATGCTAATTCTATTTTCTATTGATGAGGGTATAATTATGTTTAATTATGGATGGAGGGTGGTTTGACTTTGGGTGTATATATAAGGGGTTAGCATTTGGTTTTCTATAAGGTTGGTATGTGTTGCTTGCTAAGTCTAGAGATAACTGCTCATGGCCTATCAAATGTAAACAAATGACGTCATACATTAAGAAATGTACGAGATTCATGGAAGATTGAAGTTTATAAGCAGTAAATTCGACCTTGCCAACCGAACGATCCTTTGTGGCCGAATGGTTAGGCACGCCAAGATAAATGACGGTTCCGTATAGGATGCAGGTTCGAATCAAAGGACGAATATTTTCTATGAAAATTTCTCGGACAATCAGGCCGGTAAATGTTATTTAATACTGTTTATTATAAACAGAGCATTTACTTAAATACTTGTATCTATAAAAGAACGTTAAACATAAAAATGTCTTTAATAAATAAATAAATATATATATATATATATATATATATATATATATATATATATATATATATATATCTAAGTGTAGGATTGGTGTGGACGGAATAAATTTCAATAACCAAAAACACTGACTGGGTGTAACAGCAAAATCTTCCAAATCGTGTAACAACAAAATTGTCTAATTGTTAGATTAAAGCCAAAATCGTTGTATCTTAGAAATGGTTAAAGATATCTTACTGGAATTCTCTGAGCTTTTTATAACACTATTGGACTCCATGTTGAGCAATATGAATGTATAATTACTCTCTACGCTTAACAGAAATATCGTGATGAAATCGATCATAAACGAAAATTAAAATTTCATCATTAATTAATCATCGCTAAGGATCCAAAAATATAATTATTATTCCAGGATCATTTTCAAACTTATTCAAGATGATATTCGCCCTCTCTAACCTTCTAACTTTCTCTCCTGGAGTAACAAGTTACCTCAGTTTCTATGTATGTTTTCATTTTCAAGTCGTTTTTCACTGCTCTTTGGACTGCCATAAGTGAAACTCTCACGTGCGAAACGTCTTATGGATTGAGCTGAATGTTTTTTTATTGATCTCTTTAGATCTAAGTTGAAAGGATGATCCCTCTTCCTGTTGTGACTTCCTGATTCAGTTTTCCTCTCTACTGTTCCGTCTTTTTAAACTTATTCACCGTTCTCTTGATGGTTCTTAAATGGACTTTGAGGATGGAAAGCAGAATATGAATGTTGGCACCATTACTTAAGGCTTGAATTATCTTTTTTCCTTTCACCATTGGTCAGTTGGGAAGACTGGTTTCAAGATGGCCGAACATCTTATTCGTAAACCTGGAAAAATGAAACTAATTAAAGATAAAAACAAGATATTAAATATTTTGTTGGATGGATAATTATGTCGTTACACGATTTGGGCAAACTTGCTGTTACACCCAGTACAGACACACACACACACACGTATATATATATATATATATATATATATATATATATATATACTCTCGATTCTCCCGTCGAATTCGACGTATGAGGGTCAATCAGATCAGTTCCCAGGAAACCGACAACAGTACATGAGATATGATTATAGTGGTGAAGGTTTCGTGCAGGACCATCCACACTTTTTGAAGGGCCGAATACAGAGACCTGGTGCACTACGTGCCACAAGGTCCCCAAACGACCCTCCGCAGATTTTGAATTCAGAGTTGTCCTTCTCCTAAACTAGTTGCAATCCAAGGCTATAGAACCCTGTCTTGCTATTTACACATAGCTGGAGGGAGAAGAAGAGGATTCGCACCTGTCCCAAGGGTATTAGCACGTAGGTAAGTGTAATGGATTCGACTGGAATTCGAACTATATATATATATATATATATATATATATATATATATATATATATATATAACAGAGATTTGTACCCAAAGAACTGATATATAACCTTAAACAAAACGGACGTCATACCTAAGGTACCTTCGGCCATCACTTTTTCAAAGTTATTCTTTGGTAATATAAAATAGAAATGAATACAAAGACACACTTAATAACGTAAATGAGGAGGGAAAGGTGGAAAGCGATTAAAAGACATTTCAATTATACAAAATAAAAATTGAACAAGGGTGGGATGAAAATAAGTAATTCCAAAAGAGTTTAAAATGGAATAAGGGAATCTCACAAACCCTCCAAAAGACGTAAGGAACGTAAAAAATGTCCCTTTTGTCTACACACGCTAGGCTGTTGACACTTAATAAAGACAGCTTCAGAGACCCGAAGATGGTGTGTTGAGCGAGCACTGTGTAAAACTGAAAACCACGTGTCTTCGTATTCGGAGGCAGAAGCACAATTGTCAAGCAAATGTTGACCGATTGCAGACTCAATGACTGCCTGAGTAGTTCTTCTTATAGGCTGACTAATAGGCTGATATATATATATATATATATATATATATATATATATATAAGTAATTAAATATTAACTAATTATAACTAAAATGTTTCATCATAATTTGTTAATGGCGAATATTCATTACATAGAATATTATATAGTGAACGTTTCAGATCAAAATACAATTATTAATATAAAAAGGTGTATGAACTAACGTTGATGGTCAGAACTTTCGCTTTATGACCATAAGACTCGGAATCGAATCTCATCGTGATCGATTTTTCAGAAAGGTGACTTCTTTATAATATCGGACTGGGATGTCGATCCCAGCGTGCAGCACATTGGAAAATTGTCTGAAAATAACAGGCTGACACATGCATTGTAAGTAAAATTGGATACCCGGAACTATTTCATCAATGGTTGTCCTAGAACGAAGTTACAAGTCATCGTGACCAAGGGTTTGAATGTAGTAGCCTTGTTCAGACCCTTGACTACGTCATATATTGCGCTCGCTCCCAGAAGCTGTAGCTCAGATCCTCTCAACATAGTTGCAGTATAAGACTCAGAAGGGCTCTGTGGGTGTTAAAAATACACAAATGCGCCTGATAAGGCGTCTGCAATTGGAATTGGTTAACCGCCCTAGAAATCAGGTGTACACGGATACAAGCCGCCTGCCGTTATTATTAACTCACCTGGACGTTATGGAAAGTGTGAATTCTAACGACACTGGATAATCAATAATCATGGTCGTATTTTGTGACCGATTCCATTTGAACTTGGTATTTGTATGGCGAGGTTGCTGTATATTGCTCGCTGTTTAGATCACTACCCCACCCACTTCTTTGCTTAGACTTATAGTCGTCATATCACAGAGAGAATATTTCTGGTGATTGAAGAGGAAAATTGACGATTCCGCACCGAACATTACAGGCTTCCATATTAAATTTGTTCAGGAAAATCAATCAGTACTTGGCGCATTCGAAAACAAGGAAACAAAATAAAAGCAATAGTCATCAATCTGTAATTAATAGAATGCAAACGTGACTGACAATAACGAATATAAATACACAAACATAAGCACACACACAAACATACATACAGATAAACACACACACACACACACATATACACACACACACACACACACACATATATATATATATATATATATATATATATATATATATATATATATATGACAAAATATAGTTTTAAGGTATACTACATTTATGGGTAAAAGTGCTTAAAATCAAGGATAGGGCGAAGGTGAATATAAAAATGGACACTTTTGGTAAATTAAACCGAGAATTCAACCAAATGATGTAGGATAAAATCGTATAATATATATATATATATATATATATATATATATATATATATATATATATATATATATATATTAGGTTGGTGCAAAAATGTCGTTTTCTCACATATGTTACTATGTGAGAAAACGATATTATTTTTGCACCAACCTAATATATATATATATATATATATATATATATATATATATATATATATATATATATTATGATGGCCGAAAATATGCAGACATTGTACAGTTTATAATTAAACTTACACCGGAAATCAGGAAAATAGTCCAAAATATTGAATGAATAAACCGAAAGATCAATAACAAATAATTTATTTTGGTCAATAAATAAACGAAATATTACTGCCCAAATGAAACCATATATATATATATATATATATATATATATATATATATATATATATATATATATATATATATATGCGTGTGTGATAGACAGTCAGATATGAACAGACTAAAATAAAGGGACAGAAATAGGCTGTTAGTACCAAAATAAATATGAAAGTATGCGGAAAAGTTATGAGATCACAGATATTACTTTTAGCATACCCTTTTTTATATACATATATATATATATATATATATATATATATATAAAGAGAGGGAGAGAGAGATAGGAGAGAAAGAGATTTAAAGAGATAGATAGATAGATAGATAGATAGATAGATAGATAGATAGATAGATAGATAGATAGATAGATAGATAGATCTCCATGAGATGTACACTAAATCATCCACTGCTATGTTTGGTAACACCACTGAAAACGTTACTATTCCTATTAATTTGTATTTTGTTTACGATTTTCTTTGAGAAACAATTTCCATCTTTCAATATCGATGGCCGATTTCTTTGGAAAACGGCTGTCAGTTTGCATGTATAGATCATAGATTCCAGTTGGATCGCACTTCTCACGCAACGAGATATGATGAGATATCACGAGATTTGGTTAGTTGTATAGTTTTTGTATTTCTAGTGACCAGTATCAAGAGATATAATAAAAATAAAATATAATAATAATAATTCTTTGGCCATTAGCTCACTTTTGATTCATCATTTATTCAGCTTGCGCATTTTGCACCGCCGTTGTTGTCACCACTCCCCTTCATCTCACAACTGTGGTTCAAGGAGACATTCAAGGCAGAATGTTATAATGGCTTGCCTGTTTCTTTTGCACGGGGTGAGGGTTGGGGTTACCCCGTCCTTCCTGTCAAAAGTTAAAGAGGTAAGGCCTACAAGGCAGCAAGTGGTTTGAATTCAAAGTTTTCATTCTCCTAGGCTGGTTACCAATCAAGGCTATAGGACCCAGTCTGGGGGTGGAGAGATGGATACATACATTTTCTAAGATTATTAGCACGTAAATGATTTTAATGAACTCGACTGGATTTCGACCTAGACTCTCAGATTCCTTAAGCGAGCCACTATCTATTACTCCATAGGGCCGAATCTCACCTATTCGAATTGTGAGGAAAATGATTCCCTGATGCTATCGTTCCAGGAACGTGATGCCAATGTGTGGTACCCTTGGAAATTGCTTGAAATCTATAGAAGAGTTTCACTCAAGCCTTGTGAGTAAAACTAGATAAACATAACTGCTTGGAAGATGTAAAAGGTTGTGAAGTCGCAACTCATTGCGACCCACGGTTTGTGTGGCCTTGTTCAAAGTTCTCATCCTGACAGATTATGCACCTTAAATGTAAACTGTAATTAAGTTCCAGTCAGCATATTTGCAGTATAAAACAGAGGTACGCTCAACAGTTGTTGAACAAAGACAAATGTGCCTGAATAAATGTATATAGACATAGGTTTAAAAAAATGTCTAATGAATCCTTGGGTGTGGGCGCAGTATTACCCAAGGAAGAATTCCTTCGAGGTTCCAATCAGATTTGTGCTGTGAAGAACCGAACAATTCAGAGCAACCTGCATTGGATCTGCACGATCGTAGAGGGTGTAAAAGACAACGAGAAAACCGCGCTGATCAATTTGGATCAGTCCAAAGCATTTGATAGGTTCGACCATAGGTACTTAGGTGTTGTACTGCTGGCCACCAGATTCAAACCCGAATTCTGCAGGTGGATTAGCCTCCTGTATCGCTCCCACTGTTTTGTGGTACAGGTGAACGGAAAGCGGGTTCGTCAGTGTCGTCCGCTATCGCCCCTACTTTAAGCTTTGGCGTTGGAGACACCCTTTTCCCGGCTGAGTGGATTGGCTTACCGTTCTAGTAGAAGGATGTGCTTTGAAAATGTTTAACCGGTTTCATCGGTAACAAAGAAAAGAATACCGAAATGTTATGTGACATTTGTTCTTCTTTATGGCAGCGAATTTTGGACGATTTTCTCAAGGATGAGGAAGAGACTCGAGGTCACGGAGATATGTTTCTACAGAAAGATGGTGAGGATATCATGGACCGAGCATGTGAGCAAGGGTGGGTCTTAGGTTACAAACAAAGAGAAGGTTTATACTTAACATCAGAAAGAGCCAGCTGAAGTTTCTGGGGCACATAATGAGGAAAGAGGGTCTAGAGAACATGATACTCACGGTTACTATAATAAATGTTATGCGTTAAATACAAGATTTATTCTTACCGTAGATCTTATTGGGCACAATATATGATTAACAGTAATATACAATATGGAATTAAACAATAATATATAATACGAAATCATCAAATATATGAGAACGTTTTTATTATTCCTAAAAAATAAATAACAGAAGACAAAATTGAACCAATAATAAGAAATAATTAAAAAAATAGTAAAAAAGAATAGTAAAAAATAGTTAAAAAAATAGTAAAAAAGAATAGTAAAAAATAGTAAAAAAGAATAGTAAAAAAAATTTTTTTTAATAGTAAAAAAGAATTTTAAAAATAATAAAAAAATAGTAAAAATAAAGAGTAAAAATAAAAAATAGTAAAAAGGAATAGTAAAAATAATAAAAAATAGTAAAAAAGAATAGTAAAAATAATTAAAAAAATAGTAAAAAAGAATAGTAAAAATAATTAAAAAAATAGTAAAAAAGAATAGTAAAAAAATAAAAAATAGTATAAAAGAATATTAAAAATAATTAAAAATCGTAAAAAAGAATAGTAAAAATAATAAAAAAATAGTAAAAAAGAATAGTAAAAATAATTAAAAAAAATAGAAAAAAGAATAGTAAAAACAATAAAAAAAATAGTAAAGAAGAATAGTAAAAATAATAAAAACTAGTAAAAAACAATAGTAAAAATAATAAAAAAATCGTAAAAAAGAATAGTAAAAATAAAAAATAGTAAAAAACAATAGTAAAAATAATAAAAAATAGAAAAAAAGAATATTAAAAATAATAAAAATTAGTAAAAAAATATATTAAAAATAATAAAAAATCGTAAAAAGGAATAGTAAAAATAATTTTTAAAAAAAAGTAAAAAAGTATAGTCAAAATAATAAAAAATAGTAAAAAAGAATAGTAAAAATAATAAAAAAATAGTAAAAAAGAAGAGTAAAATCAATAAAAAGATTGTAAAAAAGAATAGTAAAAATAATTTAAAAAATAGTAAAAAGAATAGTAAAAATAATAAAAAATAGTAAAAAAGAATAGTAAAAATAATAAAAAAATAGTAAAAAAGAAGAGTAAAATTAATAAAAAGATTGTAAAAAAGAATAGTAAAAATAATTAAAAAAATAGTAAAAAGAATAGTAAAAATAATAAAAAATAGTAAAAAAGAATATTAAAAAAAATAGTAAAAATAATTAAAAATAGTAAAAAAGAATAGCAAAAATAATTAAAAAATCGTAAAAATAATAATAAATAGTAAAAAAGAATAGTAAAAATAATGAAAAATAGTAAAAAGAATAGTAAAAATAATAAAAAAAATCATAAAAAGAATAGTAAAAATAATAAAAAATAGTAAAAAAGAATAATAAAAATAATAAAAATAGTAAAAAAGAATAGTAAATATAATAAAAAAAATAGTAAAAAAGAATAGTAAAATTAATAAAAAAATAGTAAAAAAGAATAGTAAAAAATAGTAAAATAAATAGTAAAAAAAAAAAGAAAAAAACAGTAAAAAATAATAGAAAAATACTATTCTTTTTACTTTTTTTTAAGAAACATTAGGAAAAATAAAAATAGAGGGAAAGAGAGACAAGGGAATGCAGCGGGTGACATACCTGACGAGCTTGAGCATGTGGATGACAGAACGCGGCCTGGGGCAGGAAGCAGAGGGAAGGAACTTGCTTAGAGCTGTATGGGATAGAGGGAGGAGGTGGAGAGCCATGATCGCTTACGCCCTGAAAGGACATGGCACATAAAAAGAAATCTGTTGATGACAAGTGTTAGGATGATGATGCAGAGTTCAATTCTTAACTATATTTTCTCAAGTTTTCTTTGTCTATTTTAGCTCCTCTTTTGGCGTACCTCTATCCGTCGGACCAAGTGGTCGATGCTGGTCATAATGCGACTTTCAACTGTTCCATTCGGGGATCACCAATCAAAGAAATCATCTGGTACCACAATGGCAAACCACTGACAAATAGTAATCGAGTGCATACTAAACTTGGCACCTGGCTGCAAATCCCTGCAGTCAACCGAAACGACCAAGGCATGTACCAGTGCATTGTGGGAAACGATATTGAAATGACACAAGCCACAGGACAGTTGCTTTTAGGTGGTAAGTTGTTATACAAAATAATTTCATTTTGACCCTTGGGTGTTCTCGGATGAACCGAAGTTGTCTCATATGTTAACTGCCCAGTCCGGATAATAAAAATCATCTAATACTGTAATAAATGTTATACGATAGAAACAAGATTTATTCTTACCATACATCTTATTGGGCATAATATATGATTATCAATAATATGCAATCATCAAATATATGAGAACATTTCTATTATCCCCGCCGTTAAAGATGTTTGAAAGAAAAATAACAGAAGACAAAACTGAACCAAAAGTAAAAAATGGCAAAAAAATGAATAGTAAAAAATAGTAAAAAAAATAGAAAAAACAGTAAAAAATAATAGAAAAAATACTACTTTTTATTAAAATATTAGAAAAAATAGTAAAAAAAAAAAGTAGAAAAACATAGTAAAGAAAAATAAAAAATAGTAGAAAAAATGTAAAAAAATGTAAAAATATAAAACGAAAAATAGCAAAAAAAGTAAAAAGTAGTAGAAAAATGATAGAAAAAATAGTAATAGAATTGTAAAAATAGTAAAGAACATAGTAAAAACAGTAAAAGAAAAATAGTAAAAATTTAGTACAAAAATACAAAAAATAGTAAAAAATAATAGAAAAAATAGTAAAAAAATAGAAAAAACAGTAAGAAAATAATAGCAAAAATACTATTTTTTTAAATATTAAAAAAATATAGTAAAAAATAGTAAAAAAATATAGTAGAAAAACATTGTAAAGAAAAAGTAAAAAAAAGAAAAAATAGTAGTAAAAAATAATAAAAACATTAAAAAATAGTAAACGAAAAATAGTAACAAAAGTAAAAACTAATAGAAAAATAATAGTAAAAAATGGTAAAAATAGTAAAAAAAATAGTAAAAGAATAGGAGTAAAAAAATTCAGTACAAAAATACAAAAAATAGTAAAAAATATCAGAAAAAACAGTAAAGATTTTTTTTAAAAATAGTCAAAAAATAAAAAAATAATAATAAAAAAAACAGTAAAAGAAAATAAAAAGTAAACAAAACGATATAAGGTTACAACTCGAAACGCTTTCCCTACAAATTTAAAAATACGCCCTCGTCTATAAAAATGTTCTGTTACATATTTTATATTCAATAAATAAGAAAAGGTTAAAAGAATAAAATTATCAGCAAATGTTAAAAATATTTGAATGATAAATGACAGAGAAAGAAATCTATGTTACTGAGCCAATGGTCAAAGATAAACAAAACAAACATTACGAATCGAAACGCTCTTCCTACAATTTTCGAAAATTACGTCCACTTTTATAAAGAGAGAAATGTTACGATTCAATATTATAGAGTATAATTATCCATGCCAATGTATGAACATTTTTACCAATAATATTTTAATAACTAGAGATTGCAAATGCATAATAATATAATCAAAATTTTAATATAATAAATAACAAAAATTACAATAAATTAAAATAAATATATAATTCAAATAATAAATACTTCTATTTTAAAATACGATATTGCTTTCATTGAGCAACATCCAGTGTAAAACGCGTCCTGAGTATGACGATAAACTACATCCACGTCCTGGGTATGACGATAAACTAGATCTGCGTCCTGGGTATGACGATAAACTACGTCCAACAACAAGGCTTCAGATAATGTTTTCGGAGAAATAATGTTGCCAGATATACGTTTTTGAAACAATAATGTTGCCAGCTATACGTTTTTGAAACAATAATGTTGTCAGGTATGCGTTTTTGAAACAATAATGTTGCCAGCTATACATTTTTGAAACAATAATGTTGCCAGCTATATGTTTAATAGTACTGTATATTTAATATATGTATAGGTATATGTGTATGTATGTATATGTATACATATATATATATATATATATATATATATATATGTGTGTGTGTGTGTGTGTGTGTGTGTGTGTGTATATATATATATATATATATATATATATATATATACCTTAATTTGGCATTAAATGACCTACAGTGGTTGATATGCCATAAAACCCAACCAACCAACCAACCAGTGTAAAACATATATGTATGTCTAAATGTATGTAAAATATTTCTGTGTCTAAGCACCTATGTTTGTATGTGCGTACCTCTGATGGTCGCTCCTTGTGGTGGTAGCTGGATTTGCATGGTCCAAATATGTCTTAGAATGATGCAGTCGGGAGTTTTAAACTCCTGGTTGGACCATCCTTGTCGGCAAGGTCGAAGACGAGGACCCAGAATAAGCAACACCAACACCAACACCAAAGACTCCAACGGTGGGAAAAGCGGTTGATGATCACAATATATATCATCGGTTGAATCAGCGGATGAAGAGGGCTACGCATGACGGACATGCTACAGAAGGCGCCCCATATTTCAGTCTCATAAATAGATACTGCATGTATTATTTCATATGTGCCGCAGAGGAAAGTAATGAAATCAAGTGTATGGATGACTTTTCAGCAGGTCCATCGAAAACAATTCCCCAACATCGGCATTTTCTTCCACTCTGATTTTGTTTCACCTTCAACCAACTCTTGCAAAGCTAAACTACAATAGGGAATGGATGGGAGCAGTTTTGGTGAAACTGGAAGCTTCTAATCCTGAAACTGTAAGTTGACGGCGTATTTAGTCAACTCCGTCGTCATAAAGCAAAGAAGAAATGAAATTGCTGGATACGAGATAAAGCCAATGATGACGATAATACGAAAATAAAACAATTATAGCAATATACTATAATAAAAAATATATATATATATAAAAAGATTCGTTCTTACCGTATATGTTATGTGACACGATAAGAGAAAACAATAGCTAATAATGTTTTTTAACCATTTTACTCCAAGCAAGGCAATAAAGCCACTAAAACGCAAGGCGTTATTGAGTGTTAGAGAATAAGGAAAAAACAATATTAAACAAAGAGAACAATAAAAGAACAAGAATTAAGAAGACAGATGGCAACGATTGCATTTAAATTTTAGAAAAGCAAAGTTTACTGGGAAGCAAGAAGTGAGATAGAAGCACAGATAAAATATAGTTTGCCTGTACGAAGGCTGGTACTACACTTTGATCTCAGACAGAAAGCTGAGAAGCATTATTTACCTGATCTACCAACTAAGGCAATACAATGCCCATACACATATGCATATGGACCAAAGATAAAATTTGTCCAGTCCCCGCGACGACTGTCACGCTAGTGTCACCGACTCCACCTTAGTGCAATGAAATTTTTACTGCCGCAGGGTTGGAATCCCTGGAAATGGACTCCTTCTCTCGTCTCAAATGATAAAAAATCAGATTCTACGCTTTGATATCGACCGAAAGGTCGAAAAGAGATATAAAACTATTACAGGAATGTTCTTGTAAAATCTATGAATTGCTTGAATTAGATTACTGATAATAATGGAACCAATGTTAATGAAGAAAGTTTAATTAAACATTAAATTTTTCTGGCCTTAAATTTGGAAACTACTTTTGTGATAATCTAAATCTAATACATGGGATTAAAAAGCAAAAATTGAGGATACGATCTTAATAAAGAGTACTAATGATTCTAAAAAACAGCAAATAAACGATTTTCAAAATCAAGATTAATTTTAATTGCATAAAGTATTAAGTGACTAATGTGACATGAATTTGCGCAAAATGGTTTATTTTTTACGATTTCTAGGTTATTTAAAACTGAAACATATTTTGTGATTGTAAGAAAAATTCTCTTTTTTTTCTGTTTGGTATTGAATATTGTATTAACAATTTCTTGAAGATGATAAGGATTTTCAGATACAAGTCTTACTATTTTAACCCTTAGATTCAAACATTTTCCTCGGGTATTTGCGCTTAAGGGAATGCAATGAACCCAACTGGGATTCAAACTCGGCTTTCCGTCATCACATTGCGAGCCGTTATCCATTACCCAACTGGTACATCTAAACTTACACCACCTGTTATTCTCAAGCGGTCACCCATGTAGGCCCTGACCAGGGTCGACGTTGCTTAGACGAGAACCGGCCGGTGTTTGAGCGTGGTATGGCAATAAACTGAATGGCTCAGTCTCAGACATAGAAATCGAGCCGCATCTTCAAATCCAGACGAGATTCTGAGTGTCTACTGCTGTTGAGGCTGGGTGGAGTAATGGATAGCGGCTCGGATTGAGGAATCGGAGATCTGAGTTCGAATTCCCGTTGGATCCATTACATTCATTTATATGCTGATATCCTTGAGAACGGTATGAATCCTCCTCTTCTTCTCCCACCAGCTAAGTATAAATAGCAGATCAAACTAGGTTCTAGATCTTTGTAGTAACTCTAAATTCAAAGCTGTATGTTGTCCTGGCTTAGCACATACTATACTATACTATGGCAGTTCGTCACTGATTCAGCCCTACGGAAGCTCCTACGACGGCGCTGGTGACAAAATGTAATGACCCTGCTGTTCCTTTGGATCCATCAGCGAGGTGGAGAATGGTGACATGTTGCATGGGCAACGCCTGGCGCCAACGGTCTGATCCTACGTTACAGATGGATGGGATCCAATACATGGTCATTGATGACCGGCAGAGGTCTAAAATAAGAAGATAATATTAATATAATATTAACATATTTCTGTTATTTAATATATTTCTGTCTGAATTTCCGGAATGAGGACTTATCGTTGTTTATAGTCAGACTAATATCCTGATCTCTGTATACTTAGACTAGTGCAAACAAGTCACAATAAATGAGCAGGAAGAAATAAACAATAAAACAAATTAATAAATAGCTCAATTTAAATTTATCTGAAGGTTACCCAGATCTAAAGAAGTCCATACAAAAAGATATGATAATAACGACGAAGATGCGGACATTAGTCTGACTGTCATTAAGATAGTTAAGTGATACACACTTCGTCTTTTATGTCTCTTTCGATTCAAGACTTAATAGGCAGATTTTGCTTCAGTGGGCTGTCTTTTCTTTATACGTTACATTGCTTGTCAACTAAATCTACAGGATCCATTTGGTACTATGTTAACCCATACCTGGGTGAGGAGACAGATGGATTCATACCATTCCCAAGGGTAGTTACGTGCATGTGAATTTAACTAACCCGACAACAATTCGAACTCGGCTCCCCGAAATCAGTTTCCGAACAGTTATACATTACATCGCACATCCGACTGTAAACATTGTAAATAATACTCGTATTAATTTGTATCTCCTCGCAATTTGTTTTCTTTATGTTTTCTTAATTGGAGATGATTTTGTTCTCTCATATTTTCTTCTCGATGAATAAGCGCGCCATAAAATTGAAAAACAGGCTCAAACCTAAATAATGAATGATCAATTGCATGATAAATTTTTATCATTTATATTATTCGGATTGTTGTCCTCATCTTTATTGCCATATTCACGACGTTTCGGCCGTTGTAAGTCCCCACCTTATTCAAATGATTGAACTTTCGAACTGAGCCCTTTATTTCGTCTACCGGGGTAGCTTGTTCAAGGCCACATGACCAAGCGGATAAAAGCGTTGGTTGGATCCAGACCTAAAGTGTTTTGAGTCCAATACCTGGCTACTGCAGTGGTGAACAAAAACATGGAGATTTGAATTAAAGGGAGATTACTGAGATATCTTGGAGAGACATGACACGTGGAACTAGAACAATCTACCCTGGTGGATTAAATAAAATATTCAGTTAAAAATTCCAATCACCTGAAGAAGGCCGGAGCGTACAACTGCCGAAACGTCGTGAATATGGCAATAAAAATAAGGCCAATAGTCCGAACAATGTAATTAATTACAATACATCATATAGATAGATTTTATCTGATTTGTCGTTCACGTCTTTCATTTCAGCTGCCCACCCGGCCTTTTTGGAGACGTTTGAAGAGGTATATATCAACCCAGGTTCCAATGTGACATTTCGCTGTGCTGTGTCTGGTAACCCGACCCCAACGATTCGGTGGACATTAGACAATGAGATAATTGAATCTAATGGTCACATGACCGTTACTACATACACAACAGAACAAGGTGACGTCATCAGCTCCTTAGTTATCACCAATATCCAGGTTCAAACTGGGGGAGAGTATCGTTGTATTGGCTCGAATGAAGTCGGTGAAGTAAGACACATGGCACGAGCTAATGTCTATGGTGAGTAATTATTATTATTATTATTATCATGATTATCATTATTATTATCATTACTATTATTACTATTATTATTATTATTATTATTACTATTATTATTATTATTACTATTATTATTATTATTACTATTACTATTATTATCATTATTATCATTATCATTATTATTATTATTATTATTATCATTATTATTATTACTATTTCTTTTGATTTCTGTTGTATATACATTTCCTTCCGAGTTCCCAACTAAGGTCAGAAATGACATCATGATATTTTCTAGTTAACATGTTTGTAAAATAGAAATAAATCGACCTATGAACATACATAGACAAAGTCTTTCGTATGTTGTGATCTGTGCATGAGAGAACGATTTTTTTTTAATTTCTTTAAGGCATGGGTCGTCTTGGATCCCTTCAATTAATCTAGGGTCCCAATCACAACTGGAATTTTCAATGCTTTTACGTGCCACATTTTTTTTAGATTTCTACCTCAAGATCCTTGTATTTTGATAGTTTTTTTTTCTTCAAAGATACACTAAAATCTGCAAGAAGTGACTTGTCGATAAAAAAGCACATTGTCTTTTTGTTGCTTTGATCACGATGTCTGGGTGATTAGCTTCAATTATTCTGTATTGTAAGGTCCCATAAAATTATTACAGGTTCTTTGTAACTGTGTCTGGGTAGTGTTAATAGCAATATTCCCGTAAAATTTTCAGATTTTCAAGTGCAAATGTAGGCACACTCAGTCATACCGAGTTTTATATTCAGTGGAGGATAATACCGTATAGCCTGATACAAGATTGTCAATTATTTCTGGATATTCATCACCAAATCTTCGTTTGGGGTCAACGCGATTTTTCAGCATGTTTTGTTGGTCTCTTGCTCAACTAAGTCCAAAACATAGTCAAGGGGATTGCAGTCTGGGGTGTTAAGTGGTCATGTGTAAGGGGCGATGAGATCATAGAAATTGTCTGACAGCCATGACTTGGTTCTTCTACTTGTTTGGCATGGTGCAGAGTCTTGTTTCGAAATATAGGGACTTCCTGCAGCTACCCTCTTGGCCTAAGGCAGCCTTACCTTCTAAAGATACTTGATGTTGAGTCTAAGGCCCCATGGGAAGATGAATGGAGGCATGACGTCACCCTCACTAGTGATTACTTCAAACATCTTCGTAGTCACCATTAGACTCATCGAACTCTTTCCAGATCCTCTGCACTGTCCTTAGATTGAAACCCAAACATTCCGAAATGTTTGTACTGGACCTACCAGTGCTAATGTCAAGCAGTACAGCATACCCTTTCCTAATTTCTGCTCGAGTGAATTGCAACAAAATCAAAACAAACAACGCGCATGCGCGAAATTAAAAATATAAAATAGCGTCAATTTACCCATCGCACCCTTCGATTTAATGACCGTTCAGTACAAAACCTACAACAATAAGAAATTTGCACATCAAAATTATTCTGATTTCATGTCGAAATCCTCGTAAATCTGCCAAATATTTAAACACGAACAAATATCCTTCCTTGTTTCTGCAGATATTCCATGGACAGGGGCAGATTTAAGGGAAATCAGAACGAAAAGAACAAGTGTACTTAGAAACAATATACGATTGTTGAATTTTTTCGAACACATGATGAGGAATAATGAGGGCTTGGAGAATTTGTCACTCACAGGGCTTATTGAAAGCAAGGTGGACAGAAAGAATCAGCAAATGACCTAACCCACGAGTTTGTAATGGCAGATCAGCGAATGGGAAAGATAGGCAAAAACACAAATGTTGCTAAGATATACAAGGTATAAGAAGCTGCGAAAAATTATGAAGGGTTGTGCTCTTAAGGTACATAGCATATAAAAGGACGGCTGGCAAAATTGTTCTAAACTAATTTTTTCTAAAACCATTACTTTTCTGAACCCATTTTCTCTTGCCAACGTTTAAGGCAATTTCTGTTTTTTTTTTTTTCTTCTTCTTCTTTTTACTCCGCCTCTGTTATACGAGAAATGGTGTTAAGATGAAAATTAACTGGGTTCCCCTTTACTTTTTTACTTATAGGCAACTTCTAAATAATATTTCCGTCAAAATAACAAAGCAATATCGTCGTTTTCCTTTCTTTAAAAGTCGACATTAACATTCGCCATTTTGGAAGAATTTTTTTCTGACTTTTCTTCTTTTTTCTTTAAATCATAATCGGCTTTTCCTCTCATTCTGCCACATTTTTCTGTTTCTTTTTTTCTCTTTGGATTTCTTCACCGTTTCTTTCGCCGTGATTGTTTCGTATTGCCTTTCTTTCGTTCATTCTTTCTTTCTTTCTTTTTGTCACTTTTACTTTCTTTCATTCTACTTCTTATCTTTCTTTCCTTATGGCGTTCTTTCTTTGTTTCTTTCTGGATATTGATTTCTTTTTCCTTCTTTTTTTCATTTTCTTTCCTTTCTTTCGTTTTTTTATTCGTCTTTTCTCATTTCTTCCTTTATTATTCTTTTATCTTTCTTTTCATTTTCCTTTACTATTTTTATTTCTTGATTTAAGTTAATTCGTTCGTTCTTTTGATCTCTTTCATTTTTATCTTTTAATTAATTTTCTTTCTTTTTTCCATTTTTCTTTTCTTCTTTTTTGTACTTCGTTTTCTTTCTTTTTTCTGCTCTTCCTTCTTTCTTTTTTCATTATATATATTTGTTAATCCTTCTTCCGTTTCCTTTGCATTTCTTTTTTCCCGTACATTCTCTAATTCTTTTAGTCACTAGAAGAAGGTTGTAATGTACCGTTCTAATCCTAGACTCGAAACACTGTGAACCTGTTTGTATCCGATCAATATTGCTACAACAAAAACAAATAAAACTTTCAATTCAAAGGTCTTACTAAAAGCTGTGACAATTCATAGATCCTGACTTTCAATCTAGCGGAAATGGTAGGAGATAACGCCATGCTAGAAGTGAAAATAATCTTTATTCAAATATGTAACATTTTCAAATTTTATGTCTGTATTTCCGGGTTGAGCAGTTATCATTATTTACATTCGGTCTAATGTTGCTATCTTTATCATTATTATCACAAATACTGGCCGTTGTGCTCTCTGGTCTTCTTCAGGTGCCTGTCAATTCAGGTAATGTTCTTGCTAATTTCAAAATGAATGATTAATTTAATTTATTTAAACCGGGGTAAGTTGCCCTCCAGCTGCTCTCAGTGTCCACAGATATCCTTTCATAATGTTCTTTTATATTTATCATCCTTTTTTTGTTCGCCTTGTTTCCACTGAACTCTTTATTTTAGATTTAATCAAAGATTCAGTTCAATTGTTTGTTTGTTTTATTTACCCGGTTCGACAAAAATGAAGGGCGCAGATCACAGTGGGCTAAGTGTTTTGTTAATAGCGATAAAATAAGTCTGAATGTAAATAATTATTATCTTTCAGTATCTGTCTATATTTCTGAGATGAGGTATTATGTACATTATTTGAACAATTCTTCTCATCTTTGTCGCCATATTTATGACAACATTTCGGCCGTTGTACGCTCCGGCCTACTTCAGTTAGTTGGAATATCGAACTGAACCCTTTATTTCGCTCACTAGGATATACTGTTCTAGTTCCATGGGCCATGACTAATGGATGTCAATTATCAGCTATTTCTTGTTAATTCCCCTCTTCAAGTTCTCCACCCCCTTAACTAGGTATTGAACTCTTGGGTCCTGTCACTGGATCTAACTAAGGCCTTTATTCACTGTGACATGTGTCCTTGAGGAAATCTGTGTATGAATTTCTGGGTATTATAAGCCTAATGTCTTCGGCAACCTTTTTTTACCAGTGCTCATATTGCAATTTTTGCTGTTATCATTGCATGTCTTTATCATTCATTTCTATTCTGACTTATGTGTTTCGTTTTTATCTTTTTTTAATTTCTTTTATATTTATCATCCTTTTTTTATTCAACTTCCTTTTTCGTTATTTTTTAAAATTCTCTAAAGATTTGGCGATTTTGTTTTTCTAAATTAGACTTTTCATTCTTTTTATTTTTATTTGATTTAATTTTTCTTTCTTTTGTTTTTTCTTCATTTACCTATCGTCCGGTTCCCACTCCTTCCTCTTCTTGTGAACAAGAGTAGAGATTTATCCCTTCTTCTCTGTTTAGGATTAGGTTTCTAGTCCCTTCTAAAGTCTTTTTTCTTCTCTTTCACTCCTAGTATCCCCCCACCCAACGTGTGTGTTAGTGTCATCACCGCCTTTGCTTGAGGTGAACTGATTAAAAAAATTTTAAAAATTTTACCATCTGTATTTCCCTATTCGTTTTTTTTTTTTTTTTTTTTTTTTACGGCATATCAACACCTCAATGGGTTATTTAATGCCGACAAGATTTTTATTGCTGGTAATTTTTTTTTTTTTTTAAATGTATTGCGGGTAATATTTTTTCTTCAAAGATTTACTGCTGCTAATATTTTTACAAAAATATATTGCTGATATTAAAACCTATTTTTACACTTTCATAGTGTTTTGGTCCCAATTTGGGGGTTAATTATTTGCCCATATCTGGGAGCCTAACAGGTGCTACCACCCTGGATCAAGGTGGACCTGGGAACACCAGCAATTAAGAGGTGGTTCCACAATCATCAAAACCTCCTGATCAGAGGCCTTGCTGTTTAATGCAGTTCATCTTCTTACCCAGGACGCAGTTTTTTCTTTTCCACAACATAATTTTCCCTTCGCCTTCTATCTCCAAATCATTCTTCTTATATTTATTTTTTACCTTCTCTTGTCTATTTTTTTTTCGTCTTTCTTTCAATTGATTCCTACATTTCACTCCCTTTATTCTTCTTTTCTCGTTTTCCCGCTCCTTTTCAATTTTTGGCAGTTCACTTATTGTCAGGACTTTTCCGATTTCCCAGACATGCATCAAAGAATGTCCGTTTTGCAAACATCATAAAATGAAAGGGGCACAGCAGTTAATAGAACAGCGAGATTCTTACAACCATTTCTCATTGACTGGACACGAGAAACATTTCTCCACACGAAGTTCACAAAGTACCCATTAACAGACATTAAAAAAAGAACCAAAATGGCTGGCAGTCATATAAAAAGACGAAATGAAATGAAAATGCAATTCTCAGCCAGTGCGTGTAGATCATAAAGTGAGGGAAAATAAATTATTCATCTGCCTATGAGGGGGAACGTTCACATATACTGCGTGAAGAAATAAATAATATAAGTGTTAAAATACGTATTTTCACATCGAATAGTCACATGATACGATAGAATATAAGCATTTAAAAAAAAAACTCTCTCTTCCTCTACAGGCCCGCAAAATGGCGAACATCATATGAGAAAGTATGAAGGTAGAACTTCAATTTGCCTTCTCCCTAATTTTGGCACAAGCATAATTGTCCATTTTATAATATATAAATTACTTCATGTGGATATAGTCTATTTCAGACCGGTGCAACCTAAATACATATATATATATATATATATATATATATATATATAGATAGATAGATAGATAGATAGATAGATAGATAGATAGATAGATAGATAGATAGATAGATAATATTAGTGGTAAATATACATATATATGCAAAATCCACAGGTGCATATACACACGTATATTTTTTGAATAAAAAATTCCGAGAGGATAGAATCCAGGTAGAACTCAATGTCCAGGACAGAGTAAGGATATAATAAAAAGGCTTAAGCACTAATATTCCATGGTCATAATTTATTCCAATGGAATCGTAAATACGATCCAATTCATCAGACCTACAAATTCAAAAAGAAGCTTTGCGTGAAGAAATACAAACGTCGGTTAATCATTTCATGGAAAACACTAAAGATACAGGGACGCTTACCTTTAAATCCAGAATTTGAATTTTTGAGACGTGTTGCGTGTTTATACGTACAACTTAGCCGACTTCTTTGCAACCACATCCGGTCATGTTTCTGATAATGATGTTGATGATGATAATCTTTAACTTTCCAAAAACAGTGTTGCGACGACTTACACAGGCAAAGCCAGAAAGCACATATCACTTTGATTGTTCACAACTAATTAGAGATCTCTTTTCAGTAATTTGAATGTTACCAAGTTATCTTCCATTTTCAACCTATTTGATTTTTAATCTTTTTACAGGTGTCCCCTATGTCCGAGTTCTGCAAAATATTACAGCCACAGCAAATCAACCATTGGTTATTAAATGTTACGTGTCCGGATATCCTATTGGATCAGTTACGTGGTTCAAAGGTACGTTACTGTTATTTTTCCGGATAACTTTCTCCGCCATTAAACTATGTTATGTTTTCCTATCAAAGTTTATTTTTTCATAATAATATTTGAATCAACGAGCCCAAGTTGGAAAAGGAATCAAGATATATTTATACGAGCAAAATATTGCGTTTGTTTCAATTTATAGCACCTATCCTGTTTGGAGGTGTGAGCGCTTATTGCCTAAAACAAACGAAGCGCATCAAAAAGTCTCCTTTATAAATAAATCCAAACTGTATAGCTGGCTACTCGTAATTCGCGGACACCCGTCTAGTAGAGCGGCTAGCCAATCCCTATTCCAGACGCTTGCTCAGGTGTATTTGTGTTTATTCAACACCTACAGAGCCCACCTGTGGTTGATACATCAGCTATGCTTAGTTGCAGTTTCTGGGAAAGAGCGTGTGATCAACAATTTGAACAAGACCAGCACGCTCACGATGGCTTGTGACTTCATGATAGCACAGCTATCGACGTTCCACCTACCCAAATTCACTCACAAGGCTGGGGTCAGCCCATGGTATGGTTTTCAGGCACTTTCCAAAGTGAAACGCTAGGATCGACTCCCTCTAGTCCGATAACATTTGACAAATCGACCATGGTGAGATTCGAACGCGGGTCTCAGGTCAGAATCCGAACGTTCTAACTTTTCGGCCACATGCTCATAAATCCAAATTGTATAGGCCATAAAAAACATGCATTTGCTAAACATAATGTCTACCCTGCCTACATCAATAAAGGATTTTATTGTCTTTCTTATATAGGCTCACTGATATTCCATCAACCTTTCCTCATGTTCTTAATATTTCTTCGGTTTCCACATTACGATAACACACTTGAAAACATCATCCAAATTACTGGTTTAAACAGAGAACATTCGACGATAACAGTGATTTGGTCTTTGCTTACCAGAGGCTTCTCTGTAGCAAAATTGCATAGCACGTCAGATCAAATGACGGTTTCCGTATAGGAATACAGGTTCGATTCCTGTCGGAGAACGATTATTCTCTACGAAATTTCTCGAAAATTTAGGCCGGTAATTTGTAATTAATACTGTTTTATTAAAAAGAGAGCATTTACTTAAATAAATTGTATCTATAAAAATAATTTACAAACAGAAAATATACGAAAAGAGATTGCAAATCAGGCTCAATCTCTTCGTCACCGAGGCCCATTCGAACAGTTGGTATGGTGTTTGCTTGACAACCTAACTGTCAGGGTTTCAATTCTTGGTAGTGGATGCGCACTGCTGATGAGTCCCAAATATAGGACGAAACGGCTGTCCAGTGCTTTCTGCATTCTGTTGAGGTTTCTATCAGACTCGATGAATTAATTACATATATATATATATATATATATATATATATATATATATATATATTAGGTTGGTGCAAAAATAATTTCGTTTTCTCACATAGTAACATATGTTAGAAAACGAAATTATTTTTGCACCAACCTAATATATATATATATATATATATATATATATATATATATATATATATATATATATATATATATATATATATATATATATATATATATATATATATATATATATATATATATATATATATATATATATATATGTTGCGATGGGTAAATTGGCGCCATTCTATATTATTAATTTTGCGCATGAGTCTTGTTTGCGTCTGATGTTGTCGACTGCACAGTGTAGTAATGCCAGTCGGGTACCATCTGCGAGAAAAGGAGTATTATGATGCATTTCACTCCGCCAGAAATTTAGAAACGACATGCTGTATTGCTTGGCATTTGCGCCAGAAGCTCCTATACGAACATTTCAGAGTGTTTTGGTGTCAATCTGACGACAGTGCAAAGGATTTGGAAAGAGTTGTATGAGTCTAATGATGATTACGAAGGTACAGCCGCTTGGAAAACTCACCCTAATCGTTCAAGATAAGAAAAGAGCACCCGAATCTGTTGGTGAGGATCTCAGACTCAATACAGAGGCCTACATCAAGTGCCTTGAGGAGGTAGTGCTGTCCTGGGGTGAAGAGGATGACTTCTGGAAGACCCTATATCTGGCAACAGGACTCTGCACCATAACTCACAAGACCCCAGTCATGGATGTCAGACTATTTCTGCGACCACATCACTCCTTATATCTAGACACCTAACTACCCAGACTGCAATCCACTTGATGTGTGGGAAACTGTTGAGCGAGAGACCAACAAAACTCATTGAAACACCAAAGATGAACTGAAGGTAAGGATTATGGCAAAATTCACCTACTTAAACAAGGAGACCGTCCAGAAGAGATACAGGAGATACTGAATTCGTCTGGAGGCTGGGGTTGAAGCCAATGGCGATTTTATTGAATATGTTTACTGTTTGGTATTTCAAGATATGTTTGCTTAATTCAGATGGAAATTTATCTATCGCACGCTGTATATATATATATATATATATATATATATATATATATATATATATACAGTGGGACCTTGCTTCACGAATTTAATTCGTTCCTGAAGGCCGTAACCCAAAATTTTCGTAAACCAAAACTATTTCCCCAATAGAAATCAATATAGAGAAAAAAAAGTCACAGTCGAATAAAATTGGAAAAGAAAAGCATGGCACAACAGACGAATATACATAATACGGCGGTCGACTCAGAAATTATTCCGTTCGAGTTAACCCGGTTCGGCAGTTTTGTTCGAGAACCGAAATTTTGTTCGATAACCGAGGCATTTTCATCTCGAATTTTCTGTTCGAAAACCGATTTGTTCGACATGTGCGAGAACCGAGGTTGCATTATATATATATATATATATATATATATATATATATATTAATGCATGTTTCATTAAATAATATTGACAACTTTTGTCTATTTATTTTCATTAAATTCCTTTCATATTGTCGAATGAGCTTTTTAGCATTATCACAGAAACACGAATCAGTGATGATGCTAAAATGCTTATTCGACAATATGAAAAGAAATTACTTAAAATAAACAAAACTTGTCTATATTATTTAATGAAACATGCATTAAAGAAATAATTCTGCCTGAATACATACACACACACACAATATATATATATATATATATATATATATATATATATATATATATATATATATATATATATTCTTTATACCATTTATCGAGAAGACAAAACCTGTATAAATGCAACATACGTCAAATCAATTTGTCAAAAATATAATCACAATCATTTTTGCATCAAAATTCGACACGCACAAGCAATAAAGTTATTACTAAACCACCAGAACGCTTTTAAGATTATTTTGCCATTGTATAAAATATGCTGCTATAAAAATTGTAATCATCCGAACTGTTTCCTCAGAAATAAATATCCTATTGTATACAATGTACATAATATCAATGTAAATCTCTTCAAGAATTTTAACATCATTATTAAGAGCTAGCAATGATACCCAACGTTGCGCCGGCCCAGTACATTTACGGTGGTCCACAGAGATGCACAGTTCATTTTTTTAGAGAGGGAAACAGATACTCAAGTATATATAGGAATAAAGTGTCACTGCCGACAATTGAGTTTGAACATATATCGCCAGTGATCAAACACAGATTACTACTATTCCGATTGTTATTCCTAGTCTATCCTCTATACTATACGGATCGCATTTCTATTCTATCCTCTATTACTATACGTTCCGCTATTCTCTACTCTATTCACTATACTATTCAGATCACTATACGGATTACTATTCAAGCGAGTATTATCGAGTAAGTACTATTAGTGCAAGTGTTATTCGAAGGCGTCTGACACCAGTATTGTTGAACGGCGTTACTATAGTTGTACCTGCGATTACAATGTCTCTACTACAACGAGCATTACGAAAGTGACAACGAGTATTCGCTGACATAAAAAAATGTTACTAAGATCGTAGCCGTCAGTACCAAGTGCTGGTAGATCTCGCTTCTTCTCCTAGAATTGCCTCACGATATAGGTTGAATAAATCAACTGAGAAGAACACATCCTTGTCTTACGCCTTTTTAATATAAATACAAGTAAAGCTTTTAGTATTCCTTGCCATATAGGAGGACCGAAATTACATAACAGTTCGGTAGTCTTTGTGTTTTTACAAAATAAACAACTATGGCTTTAATTTAGAACTAGACACTTCCATAAACTGGTTGGGTTTCTTTTAAAAGCAGTTCATGATACAAAATGATGAAGCAGCAATATTATCAATTTTATTATTAATTAAACATTTAATTTTGTATTTAATGACGTAAAAGTAGGTTTATTGTTCCATTGGTCTTCATAGTTAACACATTGTTTGGAGTAATATATTAAAACAGGTGTAGCTCTTTTCAAAATAAAAAAAGGATATTTTATTATTATACATACTCGTTTCTTCCTGACATTTATTTAAAAATACATATCGGCGGTAAACCAATGTGCATATATTTATTTATTTACTATCAAATCATGTCCCACATGTAGACTCTTCACCTTTCAAGTAGTTGTTTATAAAATATATATTGTTCTATGTATATTTAAAGATATTTAATAATGTTATAATGTATTATTTACGTTTATTACTTTCTATATACATAATAATTGAATATAGTAGGCAAGTGTTTGTTTATATAAGAGGATTTATATAAGAATGTGTATTGAAAACAAATACCGAATTTCCTATTTAAAAGGTCGTAAAAACAGAAAGACGTCTCTAGCTAAAGAACTTAATGAAAATTGGCACTGTACTCGGCAAGGATTCACGGTATAATATGATCCTAAATTCGTTAGGGCATTATGCATCGTTTAGCTGTATCTCGTGATCAAATATTCATGCATACAAGATTAGAGTTTTGTTATTATAGAGTTGTTTCTTCAGGAAATGCTTAAACGATTTATCTCCCCTGGCGCCTTTTATTTTGTATGATTTTAGCAAAATAATTAAGGAGGATCGCTGTTTAAAATGACATCCTTTTTCTTCCTAGAGGAAAAAAATACTTATTCGTTTCTCCCTTGGGTTTGGAAGTTAATGGATATTCTTCTATGAGAAGCGAAATGCACTATTTCAACTTCTATTTTGTGGCATCTGACAAACGTGACCCTACATTTCAATACCCAGCCAAATGTGACCCTACACTTCAGTACCCAGCACAATATGCAAATAATTTAAGTGTCAAAATTCATATCTTTTTTCGCCATCTTGTTTCATCCATATAACAAGAAAGAACTGGTGATCGTTCTTTTTCAGACACGGCAATCGGCTGATCCATTTGTTCTCCTGAAAGCACTATTACATATGAGAGAGAGAAATGGAGGTATCAAGGGCAGTAACAGAAAGTGCAATAAACAGACGAAACCATTTTAACTAGGTTTATTCATCTTACTGATGCTAGGGCTACGACCACCACTACAGATATCCTACCGCTACCACCTTACTTACAAAAGTACACAGAAACCTACAAACTTTCTGTCTTCCATCAGCATTGCTGATACTAACCTCCAAGGAAAAGAAATATTAGCCAGTACTACCATCGGTTGAAATTTATAGAATATTTTTCTTAAAATATGTTCGATAATCTTAAATTGGTAGCAGACATAAAAATGACTAACATTCTGTTGTTAAAATGTTCAGAGATTCTTTTACTTGCATTATTTACAGTATTTGAATTGTTATCCTCATCTTCATTGCCCTATTAACAAAGTTTCGCCAGCTGGCATCCTTACAAGCATTCCATAAACTCTTCAAGCAAATGAAACCATAATGAATCCATTGCTATGTCAGTTGCTAAGAAATTTGATTCACTGTGTCATGCTAGCCAATTTTTCTCTTCAGAATCTATCTTACATATCTATAAGCCAACCATTCGCCCATGCTTATAATATTTCAGCTACATATGGTCCGGTGCTCTTGCTATATCTTTAGATATTCTTGATGAAATCCAAAGAAGAATCAGTTATATTATTGGTCCTCAACTGGCGTCTCAGCATTCCCACCGACGTAAAGATGCTCCTCTCTGCCTTTTCTGTAAATACAGGAGTGCACTTTAAAAATCTTATAACTTTATTTGTATTTGCCATAGAAATAATCTGTACAAAATGTTATAAAGTCTAATGTATCTAGTTTTAAGTATAACTAAAATAACTAATGAGATTTCAGGCATTACTGTAAATCAGTTGTCAAATATATTCCGTGAACTGCAAAAATAATGTAATGTTTCTGTTTCTAATTCTTCCATACCCAATAACCCCTTGTGTCATAGTAAATTAATACATGCTAATGAGGGAGGATATGTGGAGACTTAAATAAAATTTCAATAAAACCTTAAAATATATACATTTATTTCTTTCTAATCCTTTTTACAAATTATTTCTATCGCAAATACAAATCAAGTTATATTTTTTTAAGTGCACACGAACTTTATGGACACCCTGTACTTTTATGGTAATTTTATGGATGAGCACTCCGCTATGATACCTAGAATTTACGAATTTAAGCGCGGTACTAGATTGGCTACAATCGCATCAATCTACAGTTGAATTGGCTAGATGTAACCGTAAGTTCTTTGATTACAGTTTTTTTTCTCGCATCTCTCGCTTGTGTAACTCTCATCTGGATTCATGTTTTCCAGTTAAATTTGATCTTCAAAAACTTAAATGCAATATCAATCGTTATATACCGTCTTCGTGATTACACTTCTACTGTTCTCATTCCTTAGTAATGTTTCTGTTTCTAATTCTTCCATACCCAATAACCCCTTGTGTCACAGTAAATTAACTGCATTGCTTGGCATGAATTCGATTAAAAATTATTGAGCGGACGATAAGGAATACTGTAACTAGGTGGATAGGAGAAGTTTATTGGGTTTATCAATTGGGTACAAGGTTACTTATGAGATTAGTACGCTGTCAATTCAAATAGTCTTGAGTTTAGCTCAACTCTAAATCAAGTACAACTGCCATTGACAACATTAATATTATGTCTAAGACAGTTCAAAATATATCGACTCGGAGTAAAATTAAGACTACGATTTCTAGTAGCATCAGTTAGACAGTAAAATGGACTGAAATCTTGTCTTAATATGAAACGCATACAAACATATATAGAATATCACGTCAATGCATACATTGGTGTAGCTAAAAGAGGATCATAGGAACGTGACCCAATATCTCAAGTTAGTTTAAGCTTTTTAAAAATGGTAATTTTTCTCTTGAAAGAATGCTGAGAACTAGACGAAGTTGTCTATTAAGATGGTTTAAAACACTTACTAAATGAGAACCATCCCTGAAAAAGAGATATAGATTAATAATTCCCTGTAGAAGGAAAGATTAAATTATTTCACATACTGCTACTGATTTGTAGGAAGTCCTAAGAGAAAAATGCCACACAGAAAGAACTAAGCCGATAATATGTGGATCGAAGCGATCAAGCTTAGAGTTAAAAATGTTTACTCCTGTATTTACTCCGGAATGTCTGATATATTCACTAAGGTCAAATTAACAGCGGATCTCAAAAATGGCCTACAATCTGTTGTTAATTGGGGCAAGAAATTACTTTTTAATTTTAACGCCTCTAAAATGAAACTACTCTCTTAGAGAACCTTTTCTATCTTTAATCAGCATGGCTGATGCTAACCTCCAATTGAGTGATTTGTTGCGCCTACTCAGGTTAATGATTCCGATGACATAAAATGGAAAGATTATATTGAATAAATTGCTAAACTTTCTGTTTGAAAAATTGGTTCAGTGATTCGTGTTAGACAATTTTTCTTACATATTTATTTGTTTACCATTTGTCCATGCATTGAATATTGCTTTCACGTCTGATGTGGTGCTTCTGCTATGTATTTAGAGATTCTTGATAAAATCCAAAGAAGAATCTGCAATGCTATTAGTCCTTGAATTATTGAATAATAATGTATCAGCCCGTGAATAATTGTAGAATATAATGTGAGCAGTTTTTTGTAATTTTGAAGTACTTTTATTGAATTCGAGTCTGCCTTCTGACGCAAAAAACAAGATTTTTAATTAACATTATACACACACACACGCGCACGCACACACACACACACACACACATATATATATATATATATATATATATATATATATATATATATATAGTTGACTTCAAATAAACACGATGCCAAAGGTCTATAATGAATTTTTAAAAGTGAAAAATCTTTTTTGAAGCTTTTATTTGAGTTTTAAATTCAAGCTAATAGATTAAATTTAATATTTCCAATAAGAAAAAAATATTTTGCTGTATATCAAATTTAATATAATTTAAATTGACTGGAAGTGTTTTTAAATCGATAGAATTCGCTGATTTCAGCCGTTTTTAGCCATCCGTCAGCACGATATAATTCTCTTTATTAACAAAAATCTTTAAACAATAAAAGATACATTTCTGAAAATTTACATACTAGCTTATTCAATTTTTAATTAATCTGATTGGAAACAAATATTACTTACGTTTAGTTTAAAATATTGCAGAAAACCATTTTTAACAATGAGGTAGGTGTTTATTTCAGGTGTTGACAGGTTGATTGGCAGCTGATGTTTTCACCATGGACATATCTGTAAAGATTGGTTGAGGAATATCACATGACCACATTTTTTATATAATTTTTAACTAACCAGTAATGTTTCAAAAATCATATTTTTTAACTAAGCAAGTAACATGTAAAACAAGTAAAAGTAACAGTTTATAACAATTTATAATGTGGGGAATTTTGGGGAATTTTCATATCTTTTTCATATATATTTTTATATATTGAATATACTATATTATATATTGTTTGAATATATTATATCTGTTTTTATATTTAACTATAATATTTATATTATATATATATATATATGAATATGTTATATATTGAATATACTATAGAATTTTTATACATTTTTTTGTCCAATTATTTTATAATTTATAATAATTTATAACAAGTAAAAGTAACTAACCAACAAATTAATCATAATTTTTAGCTAACCAGGAATCTTAAAATTTAGGAAAATATTCTCCGTAATCTAATATTTTATTGAATTTTACTCCGCCTGCTGACGCCAAAAAAAAAAACAAGATTTTTAACCAAAATTTCGAACGTTTTGAAAACTATACAAATATAATTAAATAACCAAACAATACTTTGGTCTTTCCTCTTAATAATAACATAAAGATTTTGACGATAAAATTTTGTTTTTATCAAGTTTGGGGCATTTTTTTCATCATGGTTTTTAGCGAATTAGTGGAGGTAGCTAAATAAATGTATTGATTCTAATCCAGTCATGGGTATCGTTAGATATAATTGTTAGTTAGATGATCTTAAAAACTAGGGGCCGATGAATATGTTAATGTGTGGGGCTTGTAAGGGAATCTCAAAACCGGCTGTCTAGAATATCATTTTTGAAAGGTGAAACAGGCAAAACGACTTGGGAATAACATCTAGATTCTTGGGAAACCTATGTCACCATATCACGCACATTTGACTATGCTACATGTGTCTGGTATAGCCATATCAGACTAGATGTCATGATGGGTGTATTGGGCTTCGCTTATATGTGCCCCAGCGTCATTTTGTTGCCATGCTTCTCTCTTAGCGGATTCAAGTGAGTATCAGTTACAGATGTCTTACTGCAGTGCGTCAAGTGTTTACTGTAAATTTACTTTTTATATCACCTGGGTAGCCATGTTGGATATTGCATTTCCCAGATCTGAAGGTCGTTTGTATAGTAGGTTGAACAATTGTGCGCTGGATTGTGACAAGGCAACACGATTGGAGGAAAAGGAAAACAGATTCAGTTCAACCAACAGTGTCTCTGGGAATGGTAACGTTTAGCCGCTACTGACAGAATCAATATGAAATTTGATCGTACAAAATAAGAGTTAACTTTTTATATCGATTTTGTAACTCTAAAAAAGAAAATCAGAAAAAAAGAAATGTGCCTTTTCGATATTAATATTTATATGAATTTTATCATCAACTAGAGCAATGCTTCTCAATCTTTATAGTCAAAGGAAATATGAAATAAAACCACGGATTTTTTTAAAGAAAATGCACACACAAATATGATTGGTATGGTTTAATTTGTTTTACGGTGTATCACCCTCAATGGGTTATTTAATGCCGACAAAATTTTTTTATTACTGGTCATATTTTGTTTTGTCAAAAATCTGTTTCTGGTAATATCTTTCCTTCAAAATTGTATTGCTGGTAATAATTTGTTTCAAAGAAGTATTGCTGGTAATAGTTAACTATTTACCCATAGCTGGGACCCTAACAGGTGCTACCACTCTGGGCCAGGGTTGACCTGGGTACACCAGCAATTAAGAAGTGGTTCCACGCTCCTCAAAACCTCCTGATCAGAGGCCTTGCAGCTGGACGTAGTTTAACGTCTTACCCAGGACTCTGATGTAGTTTAACGTCTTACCCAAGACACTGATGTAGGTTAACATCTTACCCAGGACAACACAAATATGAATTTACTTTATTTCAATATTTCTATTTAACTATTTCTGCAGCTTATTTACTGTGCTACCTGTGCCTGGTGTTTTTCTGTGATTTCTTTATTGTTTTGTCAGATGTGCGATAAGCAGACATTCATTTCTTCTTCATTTGAGCGTAGTCTTTCTCGCTTCTTATTTTTGATGCTATTTAGATTTGAGAAGCCCAATTCGTATAAATAAGAAGTAGAAAAGAAGTAGTATGGGTTAATTAGTGAGACTACCATTAAACCATTATTATCGCCCCAACTCTCCAAAAACCAAAATATATTTCCTGACTTTAAATAACCTGCAACAGGTTGAGAAGCCGTAGAAAACGAATCAATCAATGAAATTTTGATTAGCTACACAGTTATATCTTTTAGATTTATTTGCATTCTGTTTAATATAAATGTATAGAAATTAATATGATCTCGAAGTGAGTTATGAGTTCATATATTGATTGTAATACAGAATTGGACTCCCAATTTATGACCCCATTATAGTTTCTTGTTTGTTTATCAAATTCTGATTAGGTATGAATCTACATATTCAGCTATGGGTTAATCAGTAAGGAGATGTACCTGATCCCCCGGCCACTGAGTCAGGTTGTGACACAAGGTCAGTTATTAACGTGGGGACCCGAGTCTCTCTTTTTAAAATTTTGGATTTAATGTAACTATGACAACAAAAACATTAAGTTTTATTGTCTGCCTTGATAAAATCGGAGAATGAACGCGTCGGCAAAAACTTTTATCCAATTGTAAATCTTATACCATATATATATATATATATATATATATATATATATATATATATATATATATATATATATATATATAGTTGGATTGATGTGAGTTTGTCAAACTCACATCAATCAAACTAAATATGTTAGCTCTATCACTGATATTGAGCGCTTTCCAATAAGTACCGCGCATACATAATATATAAATAATATATATATATAAATTCCAGATATATATATATATATATATACATACATACATACACACATTTTACATATATATATATATATGTGTGTGTGTGTGTGTACGTGTGTTTTCGAGAATACATACATACACAATTATAACCCTATTTCAGTGCTGACTGTATGAAGCAAAATTCTTTCAAGAAGGGGTATGGTAGGGATATATATATATATATATATATATATATATATATATATATATATATGTGTGTGTGTGTGTGTGTTTGTATGCAATGACATAGATTAAGTCCGACAATTATTTAATATATTTTCTGTTTCTATGATATTTTTATAGATACAATTTATTTAAGCAAATGATCTGTTTTTTTTTTGTTTTTTTTTTTTTGTTTTTTTTTTAATTAAGCAGTAGTAATTACATTTACCGGCCTGAATGTTCGAGAAATTTCGTAAAAAATATGCGTTCTCTAATAGGAATCAAGCCTATATTACAATGCAGAAACCGTCATTTGATCTAACGTGCTATACCATTTAGCTAAAGAGACGCGTCTTTTTAGCAAAGTCCAAATTAATATTTTTAAACACACTATCTTCGACGATTTTTCTCAATCGATCTTATCTGCTCGCATAAACAATGAAGACATATAATGAATACGTGTTTGTGTGTGTGCTTGAGATTAACTTTTTAAAAATATTATCAATTTCTTTTTTGCCTTTCAAATATATATATATATTATATATATATATATATATATATATATATATATATATTATAAGAGATTAAAACAAAAACGTGTGTGTGTGTGTGTGTGTGTATAATATGATGATGATATATGATATAGTTTTAAAATTTGCTATATTTATGGGTAAATGTACTCAATACTGGAATAGAACGTATGTAACTTTGAATAAATTTTTTAAGCTCAATTGAAAAAAAAATAGTATATTCAAATTCCTTTAAATAAACCAAAATGAGAACTAAAAGTTGCTCACAGATTAGGACTTTCCCAGAAAACTGAAGAGAAAATGTGTAATATGCAAATAAGGTTTTACTCATCCTCATTAGTGAACTCGAAACAGTCGCGAAGAACGATGTGAAAGAGTGAAAGAATTGGAAATCTTACAAAGATGACATAAAAATCATTTAGAATATGGAAGAAATTGTTGGTCTATTTAGGAAACATGCTGCCACTTGACCGATAATTACTGATGGTTTGATAACTCGTAAATAAATAATAAATCGTTCGACATCGTACAGATTCACAATTTTGAAATCAAAATTTGAAACTTCTTTTGATGTTGTTAGCAACGGACCGACATTAAACAAGAGGAATAAATCAGCCTTCTTGGTCACTGCTTCTATCTTAGTCAGCTTCCACTTCCGGAACGACTGTTTCAAAAATAACATAGCTGGGGATACATGACTCGTCATCAGCAAAAACAATATCGCAAAAAATCGACGTAATACATTACTTTTAAAATACCGAGATATTTGAATAAAATGAATGAATATCGCACCCTTTTTCGGCAGAGGTGAACGATGCAACCTGTGTTTGATGAAAAAAAAAAAAAGATTCATCTTCATAAATATTAATGACCGAAATCTACTTAATAAACGAAATGAACTAATGCTAGCTTGTAATTATAGAAAGAGATTTCTCTTAAAATATTTTAATTTTAGATAATTATCTAAATTTCGCTTTCAATTCGCACATTTTACGTTATATATTGATTACCCATCTTTAACCACTTTAAAGTATTTTATCATTTAAGAAGTTATCCAGCCTTCCTCTTTTAAACTTTTAACTTGCTTTTAAATTTTAATTTTTCTATTTTCAGTATTTACATCCAAATATTATATTTAATTTATTCTAAATTTGAGCTTTGAATCTTAGCGTTCCTCCTCCCATGAGACCAAGTATATTATTTTTTTTAAATCATAACATTTCGTGCCTGATGAGTTGGTAAAACAACGAAACTTAAGTCGTACTCCAAACGTAGGTATATATATATATATATACATATAATGAACTCTCCCTTCGGTTTCGACGTATGAGGATCTGACAGCTTAGTTGATTCAGTTAAGAAATTTTGTGCGATAATCTTAAGTGGCATTTAAGACCCGCTAGAGATTTACAAATGAGACCACATATGGAGCAAGAGTGAGGATTGTGAGATGAGATCACTGTTAGATTGGCTGACATTTTAGTTCTTGCTCTCGCTTCTTGAAGATGATTCGGACAAGCAGATTGAAAACTACTGAGTCCACTAAAACACGTGGATCTCTATTCTACCTGTCCAGAGGCTTACATATATATATATATATATATATATATATATATATATATATATATATATATATACTACATATATATGTATATGTACTACATATATAAGTACTACATTTATATGTACGTATATATTGTACATATATATATACTATTGTACATATATATATATATATATATATAGTGCATATATATATGTATAATATAAATATATGAACATAATATGTATAGTGTTTTTGTGTTACATCAAAAGCAAGAAGATAGAACTGACATAACAAGCAAAACACAATACGTGCATATAGTCTCCACATTATCAATAAAACCTCTTTGATCATAAAGATTTGTGAATACGGAAAGAACTCAGACATGGGACAATATAAAATCAAATCTTCAAATTTCTATTGAATAAAAAATAAACCAAATTCCTTAGCAAAGAACATTCGTTGGTCTCTCACCAGTCTTATGTGAACAAAAACTGCTAAGTACACCCAGTATATATATATATATATATATATATATATATATATATATATATGTGTGTGTGTGTGTGTGTGTGTGTGTGTGTGTGTCTTTCTATCTATCTATCTTTCAGTTCCCCTGTTTTTCTTTGTTGTTATATCACAATTTTTTTTTGCTATTTCCATATCTTCCTTTTATTCTTAATCTGCCTTGAGGAGTGAAACTGGCTGTCACCATCCAGTGTTGAATTCTATATCTACATTCTGAGCTGAGTGTGTGTGCGTCTTTGCTTACATGAGTAGTATGGATGTAAAATATAAAGATAAATTTAAAATAATTACCTCTCTTTCTCTTTCTCTCTCTCTCACTCACTCACTCACACTCTCTCTCTCTCTCTTACTCACTCACACACTCTCACTCTCTCTTACTCACTCTCTCTCTCTCTCTCTCTCTCGCTACATTGATATCATTTTTCGGTAATTCTCTCTCTCTCTCCCTGTATTTCTCTCTTTCTCTCTCCATTGATATCCATGTATCCACGCCTGTCTACTAATATCAGTCTATTCACATCTATCTCTATCGCTATATTCATACCTACCATATGTTAATTTCATCCTACCCATGATAGAACTATGAACTTGGCAGCATAGATATGAACAAATGTAAATGTTCCGAGTTTGTTACTTATGAGGGTGGATTGAATTTATAAATGTGAAAAAAGTAAATAATAGCTGCAAAATGTAGAATGAACGAGAAAATGGCAAAACAAAAACCGTAAAAAAACGCTTTTAGCTGTATAATAAAATTGTAAGATTGAGGTAAAAAAAAAAAAAAAAAAAAACTTCATTTCTTAAAATCAGAAAATTCTCAGATTTTATTGAACTTTTCAGAAATCATTCGGTTATGAATAGAATTAATTTTTTAAAAGTTATTTTTAAAATTTTGTAGAAAATATTTTTAGAGTTGTCACTGAGTTAAAATATAGATGCGTTTACACAAAGGCACACATCACACAATTTGAATGAAACAGAAATGGGTAGGATAACAGGAAAAGAGTATTACCCTTTGAAGTCTATTTGTATGATTCCCCTATTTAAAATAAATATCGATCGATCGCGCTCGCACGGATCCCGTGACCTAGGAGGGTCGTAGGGGCAACATACACCTCAGCCGCATCAGAATTGGGGTTTCTTGGTCAATCCTCTCCAGGTTGGCTTTGAATTCAGAGTTTCCTTCTCCTAGACTGGTTACCACCCAACCCAGGCTGTCCTGCTTAGTCTGAAGAAGAGGGTTCATGCCTTTCCCTTTAGTTCCGACTCAAATTCGAACCTCTCAATTCGAGCCGTTATCCATTATGGCACCATGTCATACAGAGAATCTACTAGAAAACAAATATATTTTCTAATAAATTCTGTGTATTTAGGCAGAAAATGCTGTCGGGTGGGTAGGGGAAAATATTGTTAAAACGGTAGACTGATTTTAATGACTGACTTTACCAAATTACGAATAAATTTCTCAGACAAGAAAGAAATATTGTCCAAGCTTTCGACTTTCTTAAGTCATCATCAGGGTAGGTAGAGATAATTGTGATTGACGAACAATACCAAAATACTAGCAAAATCAAATAGTAAAAACATATTTATGATCGTTGAAGCAATACTCTGTCAGCACCCACTCACATCCGAGCATCGGAATCGTCATCCTCTCTCCCTATTTCTTTTCTGCCTCACCTCTGGTGGTAGTGGCGGAGATGGCTGTGAATCAAAGAGAGTTTGACTAGGTCATTCGCGTAAATTTGATCTTGGTGGACAACTCTGCACGACGGTGAAGTCCACGCACTTGGCTAAAAGCGCCTCCCTAACGGCTCAAAGGGAAATGAAACAGGCAAATCATGTAGATTTTTGCCTATTCCGCAGTTGGAGTCTTCGCGGTTTAGTCACGTTCAGTCTGGTCTCTCCCCCTCGACCTTCCCGCCATGAGTAGCCCTATAGGATTTGGATATTTTACGCTGGATATGTAGATAGATAGATAGATAGATAGATAGATAGATAGATAGATAGATAGATAGATTTTTTTTTAATTTAAAAAGCATTATAAAGCACAGGCTCTCGAGAAAGCAGTTGAGCAACATGCTCCATAGATTTTCTATGTGGTTGATGTCAGGAGATTGGGGCGGCCATGACATAACAATCATCTGCTTATCATCAAAGTATTCCTTCATCAAATTTGATTTGTTACAGGGAGCATCATCCTGCATAAAAATGAGCTTGGTGGGGTCGATTTGCACCCTTTCAGCAGAAGGAAGCAGACAAGACTCTAAAATTGTCTTGTACTGCTCGCTCATGAGGGTCTTTTCATTAAGTTTTAAGAAACCAGTTCCATGAAAAGAAAAGCATCCCCCAGAACATTATACTGAACGGATACTTGACAGTACTTACTGCTAAATTCAAAGAGCTTTCAATGCTTCTTCTTCGGATTTTAGATCGCTTATCCTTTAAATTTAGCTCAACTTTCGCTTCATCGAAGAACATTTAGTAAAAAAAAAATCAGGTGAGTCACTTTTACTGAACAGCACTGTATATGTAATACAATAACACAAAGTACGTGCACTGGATTCAGTTTATTTAATTTCATTCGCGGTGTCACACACTGACAAGGTCTGTGTGAACACTATCATTTTCGTGTCAGCCATCTGAAATAGAAAATTATATTATGCAGCGGTTGACAAGACTTTCGAACCACCCTGTATATAAAAAAGACATCACATATCTCGTCATACAATGGGCCGTGAATCTAGTTAGCTAAGTATAAATAAGTGATAACCAGCTTCAGCCCATTCCACCCACTCATTTTCGGCCTTGTGCCAAAATTGTATTTTATATACAATAAATATAGACATCACACATCTCTTGCGTCACGATACTCCCTGCCTACGTCGCAACACTCACGGGTTCTACAAAATTCACCAACTGACTCAATCGTTACAATAAAAATAGAGAAATTTTAATCATTAAATATATTTTGAACAAATTTTTCGCTTCAGAATATCAACATAGGCAATCGGATTGCATCATTCAACGCAAGCTTATATTTCTAACTAAAAGAATTAATTGATCAGCCAGCTGGCATTCTTACAAGTATTCCATAATCTCTTCAAGCAAAGGACACCACTGCTTAAATGTCGAGCTCCCAAGGTACTCGATGCGGGTTGACGTCTGGCTTAAATTTATTTCTTGCCTCCAAATACCAGCATCTTCAATCTATGTACCGTGTCCCATGTTAGCGATCATTTCGTTTTTTGCCTTGAAAATATCCACAGCGGACGAAACGTGTCGGCTAAAAATACAGTTTTCCTTATATCTTTTTCCTTAATACATATTGTCTTTTTCCCCGGGTTAATTCTGAGAAAAATGTGTAAAATATTGACACAATTATTTTCATATTATAAAAATGTTTCATCTAGAAAAACGTCATACTTGCATCAACGTGTAAACATGAAAATACTTTATCTCAAAATATCAAACATTTTATTTCTTTGTCTATCTGTGTCTGTTCTCTATCTAAAGAGGAGTGTAAATTTTAAAAAATGACTTAGATAGATATACACTGGGGCTTGCTGGGTGTTTATGGAGACCTATGAGGAACATCACTCCCTCTTAGACACATTTTTTAAAGCATGACTTTGTACTTTCTCCTTGCAGCGGCACAGGCCCTTCCCATAAACCATCGCCAGAGAGTGGAAAACGGAACTCTTACTGTTGATAATGTCCAGAAATATCATGACGACGGCGACTATACATGCACAGCTGCGAATGACAAAGGGGAAGGTATGAGTCGAAACGTCATCGTGAGAATCGTGGGTAAGTAAAAGTTAATATAGTTATCAGTTTCGATGGTTTTCTTCCGTCTGTGTTCTTTTAACAGACTTACAGATTTATGAGCATTAGGGTGTCTGTGTTTAAACTCTAACACACACACTCATACACACACACACACACACACATATATATGTGTGTGTGTGTGTGAAGGAGTTGAATATTTAAATTGCTAACAAGCATTAAATTTAATTTCTTTGCGGAGTTTTTAAACATTTAAATTACTATCAAACGTCAAAATCTGTTTTTATCTAAATTGCTAAAGCTACACCACCCCTCCTCCTTCCTGAAAAAAACCCCTAAGTACATCTCTTATCTCTTTATTCCCCCTCTTTTTTCATTTTCCCTTTTTTCCTTTTCCCATATCATTTCCGTTGAGTTGACCGATTGGATAGGTCAATGTCTGATCCTTACACCCGCCTTCCTCAATATTAAGTAGTATAATAAAAAGAAATATAAAAATAAATTTTAAAACTCTCCCTTCCCTCTCTAAACTCGACCATGTCTCTCACACTATTCCTCAACACCTTCTATGTCAACTTAAATAAGTTTAATACTGCCCGTCAAAAGTGTAAATTTGAAATTCATTTTTCGTTTCACCTTTTGAAAGTGAAGTCTGAAGATCCAGAGAAAAATAAAATTCTCTGGTGAAATAAATTATTACAAATAAAGCCTTAAAGCGGTCTGTTTTTTCTTTAAATTAATATATATATATATATATATATATATATATATATATATATATATATATATATATATATATATATATATATATTATTCAAATAGTGTAACTGTAAAATTGTCCAATTGTTAGATTTATCTCTGAAACATTGTACTTAGAAATGATTAAAGATATCTGACTGGAATTTTCCGAGGTTTTATAACACTATTGGACTCTACTTTGAGCAATAAAAATGTATAATCACTCTCAAAGCTTAATAGAAGAATCGTGATGAAAGTAGTGATCATAAACGAAAACGACATGTTCATCATTAATTAATCATAGCTAAGGATTGGAAGCTCATGAAGAATTGAAATAAAGTTTATATATATATATATATATATATTCTAGGATCATTTTCCAACTTATTCAAGATGATCTTCCTCTTCTCTAACCTTCTAAATTTCTATCTTGGTGTAACAAATTACCTCACAGTTTTCACGTACGATTTCATTTTCGAGGCTTTTTCACTGCTCTTTGGTCTGTCATAGGTAAAACTCTCTTACGTGCCAAACGTCTTATGGATTGAGCTGGATCTTTATTTATTAATCTCTTTAGCTCTATATTGAAATGATGATCACTCTTCCTGTTGTGAACTCCTGAGCCAGTTTTCCTCTGTACTTTTCCCTCTTTTAAAAACTTATTCGCACTTATCTTGATGGTTAACTGTTATCTTTCCTGCATAATCCATGAACATCATTTATTATTTTTTCTTATGCTTACCACACAGTATCCCTCTATCTTGAGTGGCTCTTGGGTTTGTATTGAGTGAATATCAGTATAATAATAAGGAAATTATATTCTTTTTATTAAAAATCAATAAAATTAAAAATATTTCTGCGTTAGTTAAAAATCAAATATTTATTTTAGTTTTGTGCTGGCTGTGAATGAATTGAGCAAAGTAGAGCTTTTCAAGACGTTCTATTTGTATTGAGAATACCCTGAACTTTCATGGTGGATAGGTTTTCTCTCTGTCGGGACTCAAAGATCTCCACAGGAACTCTTCTATCGGGTCTGCTAAAGATGCTGGAACTGAATCCTATACTCTATACTTACAAGAGCCAATATAGCTACTGAATCTGGGCTGGACCCACCCAGTCCTCGGTTCAAAAGCGATTACACAGCATATATTCAACCCTACAACCCTTTTCTTCACAAACGAAAAGTCATGGATTCTCGCTGCTCTATCCATATTTCCATTGTATGGGTTCTGAAAAGTTAATTCTTGTTCCCACCACTTTGACATTTACAATTGGTACCCACCATGCCACATCTACAAGGGTGAATTCTCCCCATTACCTTCGTATTCCAAGAGTAAGAAGTTCCATTCAAACAGCTTCTTCCCAAGAACTGTTGCTTTGTGGAACAGATTCCCGTTTTACCAATTACTATAATCTTAGTCGAATGCATTACATTCATTTATTTCCTAATACCCTTGGGAAAGGTATGGATTCTCTTCTTCTCCCCTCAGCTATGGGTAAAAAGCAGGACAGACCAGATTCTATAGCCTTGGATGGCAACTGGTCTACCGCAGAAAGAAATGGCAACCTACTGCGGAAAAAAAATCTGCCTCATCAAGCATGTATCGAAAGACACATGATCGCCTAAGCGTGTATCACTCATGGCACGTAAGTGACTGAAATTCACTTACGTGCTAATATTCTTGGGAAAGGTATGAATCATCTTCTTATCCCCCCAGCTATGGTTAAATAGCGGGGCCGGCCGGGTTCTATAGGCTTGTCTGGCAACTGGTCTACTGCAGAAAGAAATGACAACATACTGCAGGAAAAAAATTCTGCCTCGTCAGTCATGTAACGAAAGATACATGGTCGCCTAGCCGTGTATCAAGCATGGTACGTAACTGATATAATCTTGACCTCTTCAAGTCTAGAGTTATGAGTTCCTGCATAAACCCATGAACTCCACTTCTTACTTTTTCTTATGCTCATCCAACGCCAGACAGTAAACCTCTCCATTGAGTGTATCTTCAGCCTTGTATTGGGTGAACATTGATATAAAAGAAAGTTACCCTATACTCAACAGAGAGTCTACATGGCTAACTTACATACAGTTTCTACACTATTCGAGATATTAAGGAATATTTTCGATCATTTTTTACAAGTTCAATGTCTTCATTAATCTAGCTCTATAGATTCATTAAAGAACGTCTTTCTTTTTGGATTTCGCAGAGCCACCGACAATCACCCCTTTCAGTTTCCAAAAACGTACCCGAGAGGGACAACGAGTGACTGTCATCTGCGTCATCAGCAGCGGAGAATTGCCAATTGCAGTCCGATGGCTCAAAGATGACAAACCTCTTGTGCCGGAACTTGGCGTCAACATCCAGGTAAGACATTTTATATCAAATTCATCGACCTTAATCTGGATCTCTTTCGCTGTCCTTTCTTTCTTTCTTTCTTTTTGTTTCTATATATCTATCTATGCCAGTCTATCTATCAATGTCAGTCTATCTATCTATCT
>OZ010595.1:86467988-86505488 GCA_963932145.1 Acanthosepion lycidas
CTTAGTGTATACCTACAATAGTAATGACTAAAATTGAAATGACTGCTCAAAATTTGATTTAGAGTTAATTTAAACTCAATCCAAAAAGCAACCGTAGAATATATAAAACGACTGGAGAAAATATAGTGTATTATTGTCCTCAGGGCCAGTGCGTAGTACACTCGAAGCCCCCTACCATGGGGAGCAAGCATATTGTTGGTCCCGGGAAATGTTTTGTGAATTTCGATATCTTATCATTATTTTTTTTGTTTTTTTTTTTTGTCTTTTTTCTGTCTACATTTATATACGTTAAATTTAAACAAAGCACAACTGACTATTAAAGGATGAAAAATCTTCATTCATTCTGACTTCGTTCTGGGATATATATATATTTTTTTTTTTTTACCAAATCCGTGAATTTGTTTTGCTCACGTTATGTCTCGAAAAGACACTATATAAAATTCATTGTTTTTTTTTGTTTTTTTTTTTTCCTTTTTTTTTTTCAATAGCTGTTATATACCGTACAAATGGGTATGTCCCAATCCTCATAAATACGTAGGACACTATTGTAAGTGGGGATAATATGCTGGCGTAGTCGTCCACCACTAGCAGTGGTTTACCTACATCACGCCGCTGGCGAATATTGTATTTAGTTGATGTAAATTACCATTTCATTTCCAACCAGCCTCTTGGTTATTCTTCATTCAGTAACCTTTTTCTAGGTTACAACCCTATCTATCTGCTCGTCTCTTTGTATTTTCCTCTCTCTCTCTCTCTCTCTCTCTCTCTATATATATATATATATATATATATATATATATATATATATATGCGTGTGTGTGTGTGTTTGTTACTACATTCATATCTACTTACCTATCATATACCGTACTTATGAACACTAATGTGTATGTGTTTTTTTTCATCTATATATATATATATAGATCCTGACAATCCCTGTAGGCAAAACCTAGGTAGGTTTGCCTGGCTCTTTAACTTCATAGTTATATATATATATATATATATATATATATATATATATATATATATATATATGTGTGTGTGTGTGTGTGTGTGTGTGTGTGTGTTACTACATTCATATCTATCTATAAATACGTTGAACACTATTGTAAGTGGGAGTAATATGCTATCTTTGTAGTCCGCCACTAGCCTTGGTTTACCTAGTTCACGCCGCTGGCGAGTATTGTATTTTGTTGATGTTATAAAGATTACCATTTCATTTCCAACCTCCGTTTTTTATTCTTTATTCAGTAACCCTTGCTAGGTTACAACAATAATGTTGAATGTGTTGAAATTATCTAACTTTTAACAAGAAAAATCTCAAGTTGATGCTAAAAATTGCCAAAAAATATGAAGGATCTGTTATATGTTTCTAATTTGTATTTAGATAAATTAGATTTATTTTCCATTTTTCTAGTTGAATTGTTCACCTGTATTGCATATGATCATAATAAGTTTACAATAAAATTTGTATTTTATTTGAATACTACCTTTCAAAATTGAAATATAGTAGGGTTGGTGGAAATATCATAGATTCGGAAGGGTATCAGAAATTTGGTTGGAGTCATTGATTGAGGGTGCATGAGAACATTGCCCCGTCACTGACTGTACTACTGAAAATTAGTTCGTGAGATTTTCAATTGGTAATGAGCGATGACATGGCGCATTTCGACCAGCAAGATTTAATGATGACCAACTACGGACTGGGTTGTATTTAATGCGTATCAGATGTTTGCATTAAGGTTTAACATAGACGATGAAAGTATTCGGCTACACCAACCTGACATCTGTTTCGAGAAAAACAAAACGAGACGGATGAAAAAAAGAGTAACCTAAGAATTCAGCAAATAAGACAAGGACAATTAGATGACCCGATGTAAAAAAAAAAGAAAAAAAAAAAAGGACATAATATTGTGAATCCGGGGATAAATTGTATATTCGCCAAGTAAAAAAAAAATGATGCGGAACGAATTGCAAATGAAAAGTGATAGAGTAGAAGGAAAAGAATAAAATTATCTAAGACTGAAATAAAAAAAAATGAAACGTTGAATTGCTTCTTAAAAAAATTGTAGCCATTTTAGAAGATTCATATTATTTCTTTGTGATTGTTTTTAAGTTATTCTCGATACAATTTTATCTTTGTTTTTAAGGTGGGTGTTTGAGAATGCGTCAAATCAATACAATGTCTTTTATTTGTAGGAACTCATGGCAAAATAATTACGCATGCGCGTAATTCTTTCAAAATGGATATATACTCATTATCAGTATTTCCCATAGTCTATTTCTCCCCCCACTCTCTCTCTCTCTCAATTTATATATATTTGGGGTTGGTGCATAATTATCAGGCGTTTTTGTAGGCGAGTTATTTGTTAATAAAAATTTGGTGTTTCGTTTAATTTTTTAATAAAAATATTATTTTATTTTCAGGTTATAAAATGCGTGTCGATAATCATACACATTTTAAAATATTATTGTTGAATTATGTTTCTTTTTTATAATATTGTTAAAAACGCCTGATAATTATGCACCAACTCAATATATATCTGTGTGTGTGTTAGTGTTCGTGTGCATGTGTGTGTGTGTACGAAATTTCCCTCTTTCGCACTCTTTAGTCCTGGGTATGACAATAAACTACATCCAGCAGCAGTGCCTCTGATCATGGAATTGAATGCTTTCAGGAGCGTGGAACCACCTCCTTACCTCCTGCTGTTCCCCTATCCACACTGACCCGGGGTGGCAGCACCTGTTAGCATCCCAGCTATGGGAAAATGGTAACATTATTTTATCTTAAAATTATTTTTGTTAAAAATTTTCTTTTTTTTTTTTAGTGTTGTTGAATGGTTAAATTGCTTATGAATTAAATTTCGGAAAATCCTTACGATATTAGTTTGAACATTATGATTGAAAGGAAGATAAAACCATAACTTGTTACGTCTACGTTGTTTCTGCTTATTTTTACCTTCACTGTTTTTTGGGGTTTTTTTTTTTTTGTTGTTTTTCTAAATACTCTAAATTTACTTAATGGTTGCTTAGTTCTAAATCTTTTATACATTTAATTTTGCTATTAAAAAATATTTCCTTATTTTACCAATTTCCGGCAGAGCAATATTTTTAAATATCATCGGAAAAAGAGATACCAAACTTATCAAGCTACTGCGTATATATATATATATATATATATATATATATATATATATATATATATATATATATATGTATGTATGTAATGGACTCTCTCGTCGGTTTCGACGTATGAGGTTCTGAAACGTGACCAACTGATTCAGTTATGAAATTTTGTTCGACAATCTTAAGTGACATTTTAGACCCGCTAGTGATTTACAAAGGAGGCCGCATATGGAATAAGAGTGAGGATTGTGGAATGAGATCACTGTTAGATTGGCTGACCCTTTAGATGTTGCTCTCGCTTCTTGAAGACGCTTCAGACTAGCAGATTGAAAAGTCCAATAAAACACGTTGATCTCTATTCTACCTGCTCCAAGGTTAAGTGCTCGAGAGTGGTATGAAGTATATTGACTACTGACAAGTTATATATATATATATATATATATATATATATATATATATATATATATATATATATATATAACTGAATGAGTAAATATACGTACGTATACGAGCGCGCGATTTTATACAAATACATATTAATACTCCATAGTGTAAGAAAAAACAGTGCTCAATGTAAAGTAAAGGAGCTATTTAACACACACACACACACACACATATATATATATATATATATATATATATATATATATATATATTAAGTAATATAAATAATATCTTACATTGATATCACAACATTTTTGTAGTGATTTTTAACATATTTATGTTATAATTTTCGAATAATTATATATATATATATGTATACGTGTTTGTGTATGTGTGTATGTGTGCGTGTGCGTGTGTGTGTGTGTTTAGGCGCTACATCTTCATTCAAGTGTGTATTATATCTTTCAGTTAAGGACATCCTGGGTGAATCAATGAACTACATCCAACAGCACGGCCTCTTAAGTGCTGGTGTTCCCAGGTGCCCCCTGTTCCAGAGTGGTAGCACCTGTCAGGGTCCCAGCTATGAGCAAATAATTAGCGCCCCAAAACTGTAATAATACTATGAAAGTGTAAAAATAGATCTTGATACTAGCAATACTTTTTTGAGGGGAAAATTATTACCAGCAGTACATTGTTGTAAAAGAAAAAAATATTACCAGCAATACATTTTTGAAAAAAAGTATTACTAGCTATAAATTTTTGGAAAAAGAATTATTAGCAGAAATGCATTTTTGGAGAGAAAAAATTATTATCAGCAATAAAAGTCTTGTCGACATTAAATAACCCATTAAGTTTGGTATGCCGTCAAACGAAACCAACCAAACCAATCACACCCTTTCACTGTCGAAATGGTTAAATATAACCGTCTCTTCTACTCCAACTTCTTATTTCACCCTTCCCGACAGTGGAACTCCCTTCCTCTTACTTGTCATTATCTATCCTCCTTACATTTTTAGTACACTCCTTTAAAGTTGCTATTTTCTTCATGTCACACACCTCACTAATCTTTCCATTTTTAAAATTAACGCTCTAACTTGATTTCTTCTTGGGTTTTGTGCTGACTGAATTCTAGTATTAATAAGTAAAAAAAAAACAAAACAAGGAAGCTAAGATCATATTAAGACACAACTTGCAATTGATTATGATTTATCGTTTCTATCCTTGATTTTATGCGTCTATTGAGAAGTATTCATTTGAGAACCTAATCTTATTAGTTTTATGAAGGCTGTAATCTCTTTATAAAGTGGCCTATTTCCCTGCTAAACCAGCCAGGCGATGTTCTATGCATCGTGCTTATGATCTGGATCTTTTTTATTTCTTTCTTTCGTCGGTAATTAATAAAGATTCGATTATTACGCCATTTATTGCGCTTCGATCAATTGAATTGATCAAGGGTCTTGTGGAAATGATACCAAATAAAACCATTAAAAAATAAAGCAATGCTGTTCAGTCATCCTTTAATTACAAACTGCTTTTATTGTTGAGTTTTATAATGAGCCACCGCTTTTCAAACATAGATTATCCCAAAATTGTCTAAGAGTGCTTCTTTTGGTAACGGACCATCTCGGAATACAAATTAAAATTTCAATGGCGATTTCAATGAGGTGACCTCCACAGAATATTTCTTTAAAAATAGAGAATTTCTTGAGTTTATAATTGAAATTCAAATTATACTACTGTCGTATATTAATATTAATATTTTAGTTACATCTAATTTGTTGATCAATATGTGTATAAACTCCACAGTTTCGATAAGTGGCAAGTTAACCTACAAGCAACTATAGTGATCATGTGACCAATACGATAATTCAATGTTCTTTATTAACAATGTTGGTGATGCCATTTCCTGAACGGAAAGATAATTGATTTTGCATAAGGCTTAATTTTGAAGTCCTTTGATACTGGTGAGAATTAGATTAGGTGTTTGTTTTTTTTTATATTTATCTATTTTTGCAATAAATCTTGTTAATTTTAACACCTCCAAAGCAAAACAGCTATCTATTAATCGTCTGAGAGAATCCATGGTGACTTCCATGGGCATGGCTGATGCTAACCTCCAAGAGAGTGACATGTTATGCCTTCTCGGGAATGATGAACCCTCCTCTATAGCACTTAGACTCTACAATGTAAGCACAGTACTAGATTGGCGGCAAGATCTCATTATTTTACAGACTAAATGGCTAAAAGTAACCGTAAGTTCTATGCTAAAGGTTTCTTTTCTCGCATTTTTCGCTTGTCGAACTCTCTTCCGGATTCTTGCTTTCCAGTCTATGTTGATCTTCAAAGATTTAAAGGCCATGTCAGTCGTTATCTTCTCTCCTCTTAAATTCGGTTTATTCAATGCTCTCGTTCCTTAATGTTTTCCTTGTAGTTTTTTTTTCTGTAATGGTAATTTACCTACGGACACATGGACTCTTCCAGCTATAAATAGGAGCAGGTACTGCCTTTTGGAGAGGGGAGTTTCCGATAGTCAGCTCAGGTATTCTTGCTGTAACACTCACGTTTTTATGGTTGTATTACTGTTTTCTGCTAATACGTATGCTTAACTCAATTCCTCTCTTGTGCCTTTATTCCTGGCCCTAACAAAGCCACGGCACTTTCTTCTTTTTTTTCTTTCTTTCTTTTTTTTCTTTCTTTTCCACAATTAATCATTTCTCTTGTGCTCTTATAGATTTCTTCTTTCTTTGATTGCCTGGTGTGTTTTTTTCTTTCTTTCATTCTTTCTTTCATTCTTTCTTTCTTTCGTTATTTCCCTCAATTAATCATTTCTCTTGTCGTCATATAAATTTCTTCTTTCTTTGAATTCCCGGTTTTCCGCAATTAAGCATTTCTCTTGTACTTTTATAGATTTCTTCTTTCTTTGATTGCCTGGTGTGTTTCTTTCTTTCTTTCTTTCTTTCTTTCTTTCTTTCTTTCTTTCTTTCTGTAATGGTAATTTACCCACGCACGCATGGACTCTCCTAGCTATAAATAGGAGCAGGTACTGCCTTTTGGAGTGGGTAATTTCCGGCAATTATCTCTGACTGTCGAGCCGAATATTCTTGCTATAACATTATCGTTTGTATATGTTCGTATTACTATTTCTCTTAATATATTTGTTTAACTCAATTCCTCTCCTGTGTCATTATTTCTGGCCCTAACAAGACCACAATACTTTCACACCGTGTAACACACCTGCGTCTTAGTGGCTATGTTGCCTTGCTTTCGATGAAGTGAGCAGCAAAAAGAAATGGTAAATCGTATGCATTTTTAAGCATATCACTCCATGCAAGGCGGACGTGCCACTAGCACGCAAGGGGTTACAGAAATTGAGAGTAAGAGTAAAGAGGAGTGTTTGGGAAAAGGATAAAGAGAGGGACAGGGAACAAGATCAAGGTATCAGAAGATATCGATTGACATTACATTATATATTTGAAGATTATAGCTATCAGAGAAGCAAGTAGGAAGAAGGGAGTTCCACTGTCGGGAAGTGCGAGATAAGAAGCCGTTGGAGTAGAAGGGGCGGTTAGATTTAATTGTTTTGACAGTGAAAGGGTGGGATCGAGATGCCAACCTAGTAGTAGGCTTAAATTCATGCAGTTTAGGAACCAGTGAAAGTAGCTCGTCGGAGCAGTAGCCATGAAAGTAAGACAAGACAGGGGGAAGCTACACGTGTCTGTGAGAAAGTGACTGTAGACGAGATGACAGATCAGGACCAAGCACATTGCATATCCGTCTCTGGATTTTGTCGAGGACCTCAAGATAAACAGCGGTGGGACCAGACCATATATGGCAGCAGTATTCAATGCAAGGACGAATGGTTGATTTGTAGATTTGAAGGATGGTCTCAGGCGACAAAAAAAAAACCTTCTGGCGCGACACAGATAACCAACTTTCATTGCGGTAGATGAAGCTATTGATTTAATGTAGTGGTTCCACTTCAGGTCAGTGGACAGCGGGAGACCAAGTAGGAGCCGAGAGACACTCTCGTGGGGTTTGGCATCAGCCATTCTGATGGGAGGCAGGGAGGGTTCTCTATGGTGGGTAAATGAGAGGAGTTTCGTTTTGGAGGCATTAAACATTGTCATATTACAACCATGTGATATGTACCCAGGAATTATGCTTTTAGTGACTGAAACATTTTGTGTATTTAGTAAAGATATGTTTAAGGGTCAAGGAAATAAAAAAAATCGCCTGACAACTAAACGACCACGAGTTCTGATGGAAATGTATAGTTTTTTCTTTTTTTTTTTTTTTACTTATGTTCACTCATAGGAAAGAAAAAGCGTTAGAAGTATGGACCTGAAGCAGTCTTAGAAGGGTCTGAAAATCCAATCCAAAACAAGATCAAGGGATGAACCTATAATTCACACCAAAAACCAGAGAGGAGTGTGAACCGGACGAAGGGCGAACCTATCTAATCCTATTGGTGGAGTAGAGAAAAAAAATCAAATAAAGAGTGAATAAAATTTCAGAGTTCAGGCGCAGATGTGAGGAGTACAGATTTGAAGCAGACTTTAGAAGGGACCGGAAACCCAATCCTAGACAAGAAACGAGTGATAAACCTCTAGAGATGACTAATTGAAGGTCACAAGTCCTGACTCAGGGACTGGCGTCTCCCATCGGAAAAGAGCAAAAAAGGAAAAATGTGGCCGGTTGATTGATTTTTTAATCGATCATCAGTGAATGAACTATCAGTTAATGAGAGGAAATAGGAGCTTAATGGACACTTGTACTTGGCCTCAGAAAAAGACAATTGAAATTTCTAGGACACAGAATAAGGAAGGAATTCTAAGAAGATATGATACTCACAGGACATAATGAAATAGATAGATAGATCGATATATATTAAAAGATTTGGATAGATAGATAGATAGATAGATAGATAGATAGATAGATAGATAGATAGATAGATATTAAAAGAGTGGGATAGACAGATTAGGAAAGAAAGAAAGAAAGAAAGAAAGAAAGAAAGAAAGAAAGAAAAGGGTAACAAAGAGGAAAAGGAGAAAGAAAGAAAGAAAGAAAGAAAGAAAGAAAGATGAAAGCTGAAGAGAATAGGAAAAAGGAGAAAGAAAGAAAGAAAGAAAGAAAGAAAAGGGTAACAAAGAGGAAAAGAAGAAAGAAAGAAAGAAAGATGAAAGATGAAAGCTGAAGAGAATAGGAAAAAGGAGAAAGAAAGAAAGAAAGAAAGAAAGAAAAGGGTAACAAAGGGGAAAAGGAGAAAGAAAGAAAGAAAGAAAGAAAGAAAGAAAGATGAAAGCTGAAGAGAATAGGAAAAAGGAGAGAAAGTGAGAGAAAGAGAAAGAATAGATGAAATAGAAAAAATAAAAATATGAGAAAGAAAGATAACGAAGGTACTAAAGTTGAAGAGAATGGAAAAAAATGGAAAAATGAAAGAAAGATAAAGAATGAATGAAAGGAAGAGGAGGAAAGGAATATATGAGGAAGAGATACAAAGAAAAATGAACAATGAAAAGGAGAACTTAATAACATAGAACAAAAGTCCGAAAAGAAGACAATAAATACTATTAGAAAATTAAAATGACTTAGGAATAACTTCAAAGGAGGAGGACAATGTGCAACCGAAGAAAAAAAAAAGAACGAAAGAACGAAGGAAGTAAAGTCATATGGAGGCTGTTAACGTTTAACAATCTTGAACCCCCAACCAGGCAGCCATTGAAATTCCGGTGAGCTTGCAGCGAAACTGACGTCAGTAATACGGTTTCGGCATCGCCAGCGGGTTTCCTTAAATCTCTTTTTAAACACCCCGTGAGGCGTTTACCTTGATTTTCATTTCTCCCGCTCTTCCTTTGACAGAAAATACGAATTCGTTGTCTTCCTGCTTGTATTAATAGCCAAGATAGTGAAAAAATGCGCATAATTGGTTTTCAACGAACCTTTTAAAAATGACACAATCTTGTCCTTATTCCGGAGCAGCCAGGAAGTGACTAATCTGAAATTTGATTTTGATTTACTTCTTTTTCTATTCTTTTCAGCTTCCATCTTTCTTTCTTTATTCTCTTATCTGACCTTTTCTGCTTCGTTACCCTCTTCTTTCATTCTATTTTCTTTCTCCTCTTATCTGACCATTTCCGGTTTGTTACCCTCTTCTTTCTTACTTTCTTTCTTTCTTTCTTTCTTTCTCCTCTTATCTGACCTTTTCCGCTTTGTTACCTTCTTCTTTCTTTCTTTTTTTCTTTCTCCTCTTTTCTGACTATTTCTGCTTTGTTACCTTCTTTCTTTCTATCTTTTTTCTTTCTCATCTTATCTGAACGTTTCCGCTTTCTTATCCTCTTCTTTCTTTCTACCGTTTTTTTTTCTTTCTCTTTTTATCTGACATTTTCCGCTTTATTACCCTCTTCTTTTTTCTTTCTTTCTTTCTCCTCGTTTCTGATCTTTTCTGCTTTGTTACCATCTTCTTTCTTTCTTTCTTTCTTTCTTTCCTGCTGAGCGCAAACTCTTTTTTTTTTATTTCACTAAATATTCACCCCATACAAAGTCCAGCAGACAAACAAAATAGAATGTCACTAAATAATGTTGAGAAGGAAGGAAGGAAGGAAGGAAGGCAGGCAGGCAGGCAGGCAGGCAGGCAGGCAAGCAGGCAGGCAGGGCAGGGCAGATAGATAACAGTTATCACTAGAGTTGAATAGTTTATGATTTTAATAATCGAGGTGGCACACTCTCGGGAGCCTGTTCTACAAAACAGTGTTTCTTGGAAAGAAGCTGTTTGAACGGAAACATCCTTCTTACCAGTGGAATGTGAAGAGAATGAGGATGATTCAACCCTGTGGACGTGGCAGGTCAGGTCTTAGCTGTGAAGATCTGAAATGGTGGAACTAACAAATTTAGCTCGTCTGAACATTTTTCATGATAAAAAATCGCTAAAAAATATGCATACCATGATGAAAAAATGCCCTAAACTTAATAAAAACAAAGTTTTACCGTCAAAATCTTTGTTATTGTTAAGGGGAAAGAACAAAGAATTTTTTTATTATCAAATTATTATTTTTTTCATACTTTTCAGATTATTCGAAATTTTGTATTATAATTTTGTTTTTCTTACCTCAGCGGGACTACCATAAATTAACATAGGATATTTTAGAGTCTTTTTGCGGGGAAAAACGAATTTTTTGCAAAAATTAAATTACTTTCTTTTGTAGATAATCTTGGTAAATATATATATATATATATATATATATATATATATATATATATATATATATATATATATATATATATATTGCATTTGTTAACTCCGATTTATTTCATTTTAATAAATTTCGACTGTAGCTACCTCAAAATATGCTCTGAATCGTAAAATTAAAAAAAATGCAGTAAAAATTAAACATTTAAGTACAAAAGCTTTTAATTGCTATTCACTTCACTTTGTAGAGTTCAAAATAGTTTACGCGCCTTGTGGATGATGAATTATTTTCATACGTATAACCCATTTCCACAGATAAAACGTCATAAACCTATTCCTATTGTATCACTATTATACGTAGATAATACCAAAGATACCTAAAGATTAAAGTGAATTTTACAGGTGGAAAATCTTTCTAGAAACTTTTATTTTAGTTTTAATTTCAAGCTAATAGATTAAATTTAATATTTCCAATGAGTGAAATACTTTGTATTTCAAAAACTAATTTAAATTGACTGGAAGTATTTCGTTTAAATCGCTAAAAATCGCTTTTTTTAATGCCATTTTTAGCCATCTGTCAACACAATGTTCGCTGATTTAAATTTTAATTAATCTGATTTTAAACAAATATTACTTACTTTTAGTTTTGAATATCGCAAAAATGCATTTTTTAAGACAGGAGTGGGAATTTATTTAAGGTATTGACAGCTTCTATGACAACCTGAAGTTTATCTCATTTTTTTCTATGGGAAACATATCTGTAAAAATTACTTTAGGAATATAACGTCCCGATTTTTTCTTAGAGGAAGTCTTATCCACAATTATTATTTTTGAACCGGTTTTCATTTCACCTTGAATTTTTACTTGAATTTTTGAATCTTCTTTTATCTCAATTATGCACAGGGCGTTGCTCAACATCAATGAATAGACAGCAATTATCAAAAATAATAAACAAACATCAACAGGTCTTAATCTTTATTTGTGATCTGCACTGTTTATATCATACCGTAAATCGACGGCCTGAATAAAATGTATGTAAATACTAATCTAAATTAACAGTGTCGGCATCTTACTATATTTACGCATAGATGTGACCGACGTGTTGATTAAACAAGTCAGTCTCTGTCTTAAAAACCACAAAATTTGGCCACTCTGTAGTACGAATCTAATTTGTAAAATTGTACCAAGAGCTTGTCTGCGAAGTATAATCTGAAATTACACATTGCATAATGTTGAATATCTGACTAAGCACACCAATCGATCTTTTGCGTATTCCCCATCTTGCTTTTCTTCAACTAGCTTAATTCTTTCCCGCTTTCCTGGATTCCATATTTTTAAAATTCATTTATTATTACTAATCTGTGCGTAACGGCGCATCCATTAACGTGTGTATTCTGAGTCGATCAGATTAATGTCACTTTCCACTTCATCTTCTGAATAAATATTGACTCGCTTTGGGAGGGCTTCGTTTCGATTTTGAACACAATTCCGATGTTGCTGCCTCCAACGTTAAGTTACGTTTCGTGGCCCGATGTCGGTTTTGATTTGCACCTCGCTGTGATTTCGATTACGGACGACAGGGAAAGAGGTGATCTATTCTGACGGTTGTTTTGAAAAAAGGTGTGTGAACCTCGTTCTCACTGAGTCTGCCCGATTTATATCCCATGGTGCATTTACATGCGTAGAAGTTGATGGAAAATTATATATTTTTATTCATGTTTTTTTTAATTATTTTTTAGTTGTCTATATTTCTGAGATCAGGTATTATGTATACTATTTACGGAGCATCCAGTTAGGCTTGAATTACTCACTTGTAATCGATCTAGCCACACAAACTTACTAATCGTTACACCGAGGTACCCAATTGATTTTTTGCGCGTTGCTTTGGTGTGAAAGGTCGAAAGGGCTTAGTACCCAATGAGGATCGAACTCACGATTCAATTGTAATTGATCTAGCGAGGCAAGTTTGCTAACCACTGCACTACGTCGAAATGCCCTGGTGAATTTCTAAGCGTAACTTCAATGTGACACAAGCCCAAAAGTGTTGAACACCCAGTGAGGATCGAACTCACTATAGAAATTTTTATAGCGAGACCAGCTAACTAACAATTTCACCCCGCCCAAATAATAGTGCCCAAAAATAGAGTTTTCTAAGCGTCGTTTGGATGCGGCACTAGGCTAATCGTTGGAGTACTTAGTGAGGATCGAACTCACTACTCTGTCGTAATTGAACTAACGAGATAAGATTGCTAACCATTACAAGACGTCGAAATACCGAAAAATCTATTTTGCCAAACTGAAAGGACAATAGAGGGGAAATCGTGAATTTCTTTTAGAGTAAAAGCTAAAAAAAATCTATTTCTTTCAAATATACCACCCGAAGTTTATCAAACATCTTATATAAACACATGTTTTGGCTACTATTGATTTTATTGTTATACTTTTTGAGCACCAATACGAACCCCGCAAAAACCCACTCAAAATCAATCTCCTCCCGACTGCGTATAATGGCTTTTTTCTTTTTGACTATTTTCTTTTAAAACGCACTTCAACTAAAAAAGTTTCCTTTGGTTGGTTCAAATTAAAGCCAATATATATATATATATATATATATATATATATATATATATATATATATATATATATATATTATAATATTTTTATTACAACAGATTATAATAATTATAATATATTATAATATTTTTATTTCAACAGATTATAATAAAAGCATTTCAAATCGCTACACTAAAGCTTTCATGTTTCAATACTATCATTGTACTTCCTCAGGCGATGGTTGATAACTGTTAATATTTAACAGCCCCAGCCCTACGAGGGATGTATGTGGCACAAGGCCGAGTTTACCGTGGGTTCTCCGAGCTGGTTTGGCTCGATCAAAAATATTCCTTTAGAACGCGCATAAACGGGTTCAGGGCCTGTCTACCTCCCCGGACGAAACTTTACCCTTCGGCAAAGCTTCATTTGGGTTCCTCTCCGCTCAAGGCAGAGAGTTCGACAAATGAACAATCTGGTCGACTGTTCCCCCGATTGTTGGTAACAGTTGATAAACTGATTTTTTTAGGGAAATTGTTATGGTCCAGGTTAGGACCAAGGAAGAACAACAGGAACCGAAGAGTAGAAATAACGAAGGTATATTAGACGAAATAATAATACAAGATGTGGAAGGTGTTAGTATGACTGTCAGTCTGGTGTGGAGTAAACTACTATCGGCTCGACTTGATTCGTCCCACTCTCTTGACAGGCGTAGTATACATAGTGTTAGGAAGAGTTCATTCTGTAGTTATAGGTAAGGACACATGACAGAAATTTAAAAACAAATTCTTACCTCTTTTCCAAAAGTTAACAGTGGAGGAGGGACACAAGGTCAGAATTAAAATTATATTTGTGGGTATGTCTCGACTAACCAATTAAAAGTCAGATCTACGCTAAATAGAATAGTAAGGTCAGCGGGTGCAGTTGGGTGATTTTTTTGGGGGGTGGGGGCGGGGAGGTTCTCTTATTTGGATATATAATTTTTTTTGTTTTGTTTTTTTTTAGAAATATATAATCATCGCAACACCGAAATTCCCATGTTTCAAAACTGAAATTTCAATTTAAATTCATACAAATTAAACTTAAAATACAAAGTTCCGGTTCATTATCAAGCGATGCTAAGAATAACTTTTTAGAAAATAATTCATTTAATTTATAATTTCAGACATATTTGATATTTTGAGATGTTGGAGTTTATGGAAAATTCCATCTTTTTTTTATTTTACGGGTGTTAGGATTTTTTATTTAACATGTATATTTAATGATTTCACCACATGCAAAAAAATGAAGCTACTAAGAAGCAAAGATGTTACTAAGTGTGAAAGAATATGAGAAAAAGAAAAATAATATTAAAGAGAGAGAACCTTAAATGAACAGGAATGAAATAAACAAAATGATTGACATTGCTTTATAATTTCTGACGATCAAAGTTAACAAGAAAGCAAGTGACTGAAAGAGAGTTCCATAAGTGAGAAGTGGTCTCTATCTATCTATCTATCTATCTATCTATATATATATATATATATATATATATATATATATATATATATATACAAACACACAAGTAAGAGGAAAGAACAATGAGACTTATAATTAATTTAAATTCAATCGTATAAATTAAACTTAAAATACAAAGTTCCGTTCCATTATCAAGCGATACTAAGAATAACTTTTTAGAAATTGATTCACTTAGTTAAAGACAAATTTGATATTTTGTAATGTTGAGGTTGAAGAAAATTCCATCTTTTTTTTTTATTTCAGTGGTGTTAAGATTTAACTTATTTAGAAAACTCATGTATGTAATGTATTGTAGCTATCAAGTCAGTCAAGTCAAGATATGGGCTGGGGTAACTGTCTGTTAATACAAACTTCCTTTTTCCAGGTAGAAATTTGTGGTAGTGTCTATGTTCCATCACATCGTCTGAGTTTCAATTTGGCATTTTTTTTTATTTAACTTTTATTTTTATAGTTTAAATTACGATTTTTTCAAAGGGGGCATTCAAATATTATTTAGTCACATTTTAATTATTTATATTTTCATTTGTACCGACTTAAGATATTATACTTAATTTATTTACTAATTGAAGTTTCAGTTTTGAAACATGGCAAGTTCGGTGTTGCAATAATTATATATATTTAAAACAAAAACAGTTATAATATTGATTGTTAATCTTTCCATGGTTGAAATTGCCAAAAACTTAAGTTGCTAAATCTGAAAGAAAAAGAAAAAAAATCATAAGACGTTTAAACTTAATTAACATTTGACATCGGTCCAAGTTATTGGAACAACCTTTATTAATATTACCATTTGACATCGGCTCGAATACTAACCTGACCACTCGGGCCCTGAGCAACATACAATTCCCTCCAAATATCGGACATGGTATAGGGTTATCGATATTCTTTGTTAGTCTCACAAAAGTGGGATTGTCTTGGGTATGACGATAAACTACATCAGGGAGCAAGGCCTCTGATCGGGAGGTTTTGAGTAGCGTGGAACCACTTTTTAATTGCTGTTGTTCGCAGATCCACATTCACCGGGAGTGGTAACACCTGTTAGGGTCCCAGCTATGGGCAAATAGGGAACCCTCAAATCCGGGTCAAAACATGAAAATATAAAAATATTTTAGAACGAATTACCAGCAATACATTTTCATAGTGAAAGAATAAAAAATATTAGCAATACATTACTGGGGAAAAATACCAATTTCGACATTAAATGACCAATTAGCAGTTTATATGCCTTTAAACAAAGGTAGGTTGTTAAAGAAATAGAGAAAAAGAAAGAAGAATTTAATTGTGTGATGGAGAGAGAGAGAGAGAGAGAGAAGGTGTGTGTGTGTGTGTGTGTGTGTGTGTGTGTGTGTGTGTGTGTGTGTGTGTGATGGGGCGATCAGGCAAATCAATGAAAAGACAGGACAGGGTTAGGGTTGCCATAGCAGCGTCTCCTAATCTTCCCATCTGCTGACCAGCGGTGGTCTAATATAATGGTTTACTTGTATGAAGATTTTACCTGATAAGCCAAGATTATCCAAGATTTACACTCGCCTTAATCCAGTCCTCGAAGAAATAAGGATTAAAGACACATCTTTATCATTAAATGAGCGAAAATAGGAATTTAAAAAATAACTGTTAATTGATGTCACTATATCAACAGACCTTTTCTTCTTCTTCTTCTTCTTCTTCTTCTTCTTCTTCTTCTTCTTCTTCTTCTTCTTGTGTTGTGTCTCTTCATGGCTCTAGATTCCTGTCTTTAGTTTGTCTGGTTGTTTTCCGACATATCAACACCCAAATGGGTTATTCAATGCCAACAAGATTTTTTATTGTTGGTAATATTTTTCCTTTTTTTTTTCAAAAATGCATTACTGGTAATATTTTTGTTTTTCAAAAACGTATTACTGGTAATATTTTTATTTTTCAAAAATGTATTACTGGTAATATTTTTTTCCAAAAATGTGTTGCTTTCAATATTTTTTTTTTTTTCAAAAATGTAATGCTGATAATATTTTTCTTTTAAAAATTCATTGCTGTAATATTTCTTTTACAAAAATGTATTGCTGGTACTACAACCTATTTTTACATTTTCATAGTGTTTTGACCCCAGTTTAGGGTTAACTATTTGCCCATAGCTGGGACCCTAACAGGTGCTACTACCCCGGGTCAGGGTGAACCTGGAAACACAAACAATTTAGAGGTGGTTCCAAGGTCCTTAAAACCTCATGACCGGAGGCCTTTCTATCGGATGTAGTTTATCGTCTTACCCAGTATGCCTGTCTTTAGCAGTGCTTAATATTAGGTCGGTGCAAAAATAATATCGTTTTTTGACGTATTTTTTAAGGTCAAAAAACGATATTATTTTTGCACCAACCTAATAAATTGTGCCTTTTTGTTATTTATCTTAAACCTTCTTCCGCCATCTATTTACTCAAGCTCACTATGTTATGCATTGTTTTCCTCTGTCTCTCTAGCTTTCAGTCTGTCCTAAGATTATCAGATTTTCCAATCCCTCTTTCCTCATTATGTACCCGAGAAAAATCAACTGTCTCTTCCTGATGTAAAGTATAATTTTCCTTTTTGTTTTCATTTTCTATAAAACTTCGTCGTTGCATATACATATTCGGTCCATGGTATCCTCAGCATCCTTATGTAGAACCACATATTCATTGTTTCAAGTTTCTTCATATTTGAAGAGATTGTTCAACATTCATTGTTATATAGGAGGACAAATATCACATAACGTTATTTAATATAAGTTCTCCTATATGTCAGTGAATGCTGAACAATTTCCTTAGAGATAAAGAAGAGACTTAAAGCAACAGAAATATAGTTCTACAGAAGGATACTGAGAATACCGTGGGCTGAATATGTGAGCAACGACGATGTTCTCAAGACAATGACTATAAAAATGACACTTATGCTTAGCATCAGAAAAAGAAAAAGAAAATTTCTTGGAGACATAATGAGGAAAGATGGCTTAGAAAGTTTGATACTCACAAGACAGATTGAAACCAAGAGGAACAGAGGAAAACAAGCCATAACCTACTTAGTGAGCTTCGGTAAATGGATGACGGAACAGAGTTTAGGAGAAATAACAAAAAGACACAATTTCTTAAGCGCTACTAAAGACAAGAGATTGTGAAGAGCCATGATCGTCTACGTCCTGAAGAGGCACTGAATGTGCCGTTACATCTGTGGTAAAAGGTTTTCAGGGTGGAAAATAATTCCTTATCCACAAGGCCGCGTAGAAACTTTTGTGACTTCATCAAGACAGGCATCGAGAGAGGCTTTTGAACTCTATCAAGACAACTGAGGACTTGGTATACTCATCATGATAGCAATTTTTCTTTCGATCAGGTTCTTGTAAATATGAAATATAGCACTGGAGCCGTATATATATTGCATCTTTATCAATAGATCTGATATACGAGTTACACTTGAGGCCTGTAGAGAACTTGGGAAGAGTTTGAGACCCAAAAGACGGTCATGGCAAGGGTCTGCTCGGTGGTAGTCGGAACGTTACTAGTTTGCATTTATTCTCCACTGCCTTAGCCCGGTATCGAACTCACACTCTTTGGACCCTGTCGTTTGATCTAATTAACGCCTTTATCCACTGTGCCATGTGTCCTCAAGGAGAACTTTCAGAGGGAAATTACCAGGAGATAACTGATAACTGACATCCATTAGACATGGCACATGGCACGTGGAACTAGAACAGTCTACTCCAGTGAGCGAAATAAAGGGTTCAGTTCGACATTCCAACGACCTGAAGAAGGCCAGAGCGTACAACGGACGAAACGTTGTAATAAATATGGCGACAAAGATGAGGACAATGGTCCAAATAATGTAAATAATGTACTTAATACCTCATCTCGGAAATATAGACAGATACTGAAATATTCAACAACTGTTTTGAAAGTGCTGCCCAAATATTCTTCTGTGACGAAGAGATCATTGCAGAAGATACTGTTATTCAATTCCTTTTGAGATAGCTGAGAGGAAAACTCAGACAGGGAAAACGCAAACGGAAAAAAATGAGAGGTGAATCTAAATTTGGTAAACGTACGTCGTCATATATTCGAAACAGTGTCTATTCAACCCGGCAGGGTGCCTAGAAGTGAAGTAAAGTATCTTATTCTTTAGATGCTTCCTTCAGATCAGTATTTACCTGGGCGATATCACCTACCGGTGGCCGATTCCAGTTGTTGGGTGGACGATAAGCAGTTGAGCAGAATAATGGTGGACGACTGGAAATTTTGGTAGACGATATAGAATTTTGAGTATTAAGGTATTTCAATATATGTTACCCGAAAAATATACTAAGGAGGTATGCAAATAACCTGTATAAAAATAAACAGGAGGCTAAATGAGTTACATTCCCAGATAAGATATAAATATCCCGCAAACAACGAATATTTTGATATTATTTGTAATTTTAAGAAGGGTCATTAACATTCAAATAGTTCTTTAGGTGAAATAACATTTTTTCGCATATGAATCAGACAAGGAAAGATTAAAAACAAAAAACTATTCGCTGAATTTTTATTAGTTACTATTAGTGTATATTCTTTTTAATTTTATAATTATGGATATATACTATTAGTGTATATTCTTTTTAATTTTATAATTATGGATATAATTCATTTAATTTTTTCTCAACACTTACAACGCAAACTCTAACCGTAAAACTAATCCTTGGCCATAATATAAATTATTCGTTTACAATGGGAAAGATTGTTTTTGTTTGTTCATTAATCTCTTAGTAGCAGTAGCAGCTGCATAAGGTACTGTTATTTGTTACCCTCGTTTGGTAGTTTTTATTCCAACATAAAGTCATTTTAGGAACCAGTAGCAAACTGTTACCAAACAAATTTGGTATGCTTTTGAATATTTGCTATACAAGTGGGCGATGGAAAATGTTTCCTTCTGAAAGTGGGTGATAAAGCAAATAAGCCTGGGTAGCGCTGGTTTAGGTTATTTCGATTACAAGTAAAGAGTTTAGTCCGCTTATATTAGGTTGGTGCAAAAATAATGACGTAATAATGTCGTGTTTCCACCATTAACCGAAGCTACGCTATCTTTCATCTTTTTTCTAGTGAAACGTAAATTTTGGTGGATTTCCAGCTTAGAAAATTTTTCGAGTTTTATTTTTTATTATTTTTATGTGGGCTTGTGATTGCCGCTCTATTTAAGTATGCCAATATTTTGAACACTATAAAATAAATGTTTAATGCCAAGAATAAACCCTTTTTTTTTCTTCTGCTTGTCTCTTTTTTAGCAAAGTGGTCCTTACAGCAGTTTACTCTTCATAAACGAAGTGAGTCCACAACATAATGGTAATTACACATGCTATGCTAACAATTCTGTCGGTTCCGACAACCACACGGCAAGTCTGATGGTTTTTGGTAAGTATCTTCCAGTTTTCTTTTTTCTTTCCTTGTGGCTATCGTCATTTAATAACCTTAGTTTAGGTTAGCATAAGATCAAATATTGAACACCCAGTGTGAGTCAAACTCGCAACTCAGTTTGATCAACGAAACTAGTTCACTTAGTCCTTCTTGAGGCGCCATTTTTCTTGTTGTCGTACTACATTTATGTTCATTATCTTCTTTATGAGCATTAACTTTTGGTTATAAGTTTCTCTTTGTGAAAAAAGGGCTTTATCTTTTATCTTATTGGTACATTCCAGGTCGAATACATTTGACGAACGCGCGTCGGCACAGACGCAAAAGAAGACCCGTATCGAGTGCGGACATGTTTGTCAGCACTAGTTACATCCGGCTTTTCCCCGTTAGCAGAGGGACAGCTTGGCATATGTATATACGGGCCTCTCTGCAACTGGTCAGCATCTGGATCTCTGTAAGATGCCTCATCCTAGTAAAAGCAAGGAGAAATCCAGCAATCAGCATGACACTGTGTGGTTTCGTGGATATTCTTGTTCCTAAAGTTCCTTTGATTTCCGAGACAGTGTTATTTTTCTTACCTCCCGACTCTTTTCCTTTTATCCCTGTTACTCACATAGTTACATAGTTTTCTACAATCTCAACAGACACTTGCCGTACATTACAACAATACACTATGATCAATAGAGTGGTTTGAAATCAGAAACAGCATTTTGAAAAGCCATATTGCTACCTGTCTTCAGAAAGTTGTGATGACAAAAAAAAAATGACGCAATAGTCCAAAGTTAATAGCAAAAATACTTACATAGTTGCTTATGTTTTTTTTGCTTTTTTTTTTTTTTTACAGTTCCACCCCATTGGATTGTTGAACCGAAGGATTCATTTGTCGTCCTTGGAGAGTCGGTACGGATTGACTGTATGGCAGGTGGCACACCTGTCCCCAGCGTCATTTGGCAAAAGGCCAAAGGTAATAATCTTTCTTTTCTTGGATCAATCCTTAATTAGTTCTTGTAAACTATTTCTTATGAAATGACGAAATAAAAACTAAAATCCGTGGAAGTATATTTACCTTGAAGACATTCGTAATGAATAAGAATTTTAAAGCAATGTTCATGTTGATTAAATAAACTTTCATTTTTTATGCGCTATTGTTTACCCAATGCTTATTAAATGAGGTTTTTGTGAGGACGTAAAGGATGTAAGAAGTGCGGATAAGGAAAATATGCAGGCTAGATAACGGTTGACTGTTGATTTCAAGATGTTATGGTTGTAGTAATTCTGGAAGTATCCTTCGGGAGTTTGATCCACAAAAGAGTGGCTCTTGTGAAGAAGCTGTCCAAATGGGACTTCCTTCGTACCAAAGAATACGAAGGGAATGTGGATGATTTAACTCTGTGTCCATGGTATGGCGGGTCTTAGTTGTGAACTGGTAGAACTAAGGAATGTAGCCCATCTGCCCATTTGCCAGGAAAATAGCGATAGAATAAAAAGAGGCTAGCAACATTTCGTCTTTTGGAAAGAGGCTGTAAGGTAGAAAGTAATTCCTTCATCCACAAGGTTGAGTAAACGTATTTAAACTCTGTCCAGGACAGATGTGTCTGCAATCTTTTTTTGTTGATCTGATCTAGCTCTTGTAAACATTGAGCTTTTTTCATCTCGAATGAAATGAAAGAGGAGTGTTATAGGGAGGATTAAGAAATGCTGGTGATGATTCTTAATTGACTTGCAATTTTAAAATGATGAGAATTAAGAAAAGATATGAAATTGAAAATTGATTGTGAAAACCTCTTCGTGGTGAAAAGTTTTTAATAATTAGATTGCAAAAGATTAATGAGAAAAATGATTTTAAAAAAAAATGTATCTGGAAAAAAGTGAATTGTGAACAATTGTCATTTGATGAATTGAGATAAATTTGGAAATGTTTCGAATTGTAACAAGTTAAAAAGAATTTATTTGTGAAGTTTTGAACTGTAAAAAGATGTAAATTGTGAAAAGATGTGAATTGTAAAACGATGTGAATTGTGAAAAAGGTGAATTTTGAAAAGTTATGAATTGTGAAGAAATGTGAATTGTAAATAATGTGAATTGAGAAAAGATGTGAATTCTAAAACGATGTGAATTGTGAAAAAGGTGAATTGTAAAAAATGTGAATTGTGAAAAGATGTGAATTGCGAAAAGATGTGAATTGTGAAAAATAAATCAGAAAAGATGTGAATTGCAAAAAAATATGTAATTTGTGAAAACAGATGCATTAGGAAAACTTTGTGTTTGTGCGTGTGTGTGTGTGTCCAGGGCCGGTGCAAGTGTCTCGTGATCCCTGAATCTATGATACTGGGCCCTTATTTACTACATCACAATTTCTATAAGGTAGTAAACATATAAAATACAATTTTTATTGTTACCTAATTATGTACAATAATGGATCGTATGCAATACAACTGAACTTTCATCTAAGAAAATTGAAATGAAATTCAACATATCTAAATACAAATTAGAGACATTTTATAAAATATCATTGAATCTTTAATAAATCAGCGATGTTTTTGCGGCATTTTTTAACATCAACTTGAGTTTTCTCTTGTTAAAAAGTTGAATAATTTAACACATTCAAAATTATGGATAAAAATAGTGAATGTTATAGTTTTTTCGAGACAAAAAAAAAATCACCGAATTGGGGAAAAAAAACAGAATGACGTCAAATTCCGCGAAAATGTTTCATACTTTAATAATCATTTGTGCTTAGTTTAATTTTTAACGTAGTTCACGGATTAATATTTTTGATAGACTTAGAAAAATACCAAAAATTTCTTTCGAATAGTTTTTATTTTCCGAACTACTTTCAATCTCATCTGAGACCATCTTTAGAGGGTTAAATCGTCTGAGTATGTATATGTGTTTCTGTGAATTTAAAACTTTTCAACTGTTCGTTTTTTTCCTGCTTATGCAGCGTTCTAGATTTCAAAGTTTAAAATTCACGTGTTATTTTGGGTTTTTTCAGCATAAGTGAAGTAACCTCTTTTTTTTCATACGTATATAATTTATTTTTCCTTCATAATCATTTACGGACATTATTGCTATACTCATAGTTAACTTTATTTATTTGGGACTTTAACTCTCTTATATAAAGGGCTTCAAGCATTTTTAGTTTTTGCTTATTGTTGTTGTTTTTATGAAATATAAATCTATTTTCAACTAATATCCCTCTGATCTGTGAGTGCGAACATGAGTGTTCCGTTTAAGTGATGATATATTGAACTCTGTTCAGCCAAATGAAATGCAAGCCTTTTTGTTGGCATCGTCGTAGTAAAGCCAACGTAAGTATTGACATTTTCATCAGAGATACGATCAATTAAAGGACATTTAAATTAATATACTATGTTGGCCTTTTGCAATATGCTAGTTGGCGGAGAAGAAGCGTTTTGGTCAATTAGGTTGGTTGTATTAAATTTAGTATCGAAAACTAATCGACATGATATGTCTAAATTATTGAACCAAACCTGTTGGAATATATATATATATATATATATATATATATATATATATATATATATTAAAGATATTTTTATGTTTAACGTTATAGATACAAGTATTTAAGTAAATGCTCTGTTTATAATAAACAGTATTAAATAACATTTACCGGCCTGAATGTCCGAGAAATTTTCATAGAAAATATTCGTTCTTTGACAGGATTCGAACCTGCATCCTATACGGAACCGTCATTTACGCTGACGTGCCTTACCGTTAGGCTACAAAGAAGCGTTCGGTAGACAAGGTCGAATTTACTACCGAACGCTTCTTTGTAGCCTAACGGTAAGGCACGTCAGCGTAAATGACGGTTCCGTATAGGATGCAGGTTCGAATCCTGTCAAAGAACGAATATTTTCTATGAAAATTTCTTGGACATTCAGGCCGGTAAATGTTATTTAATACTGTTTATTATAAACAGAGCATTTACTTAAATACTTGTATCTATAACGTTAAACATAAAAATATCTTTAATAAATAAATTGTCGGACTTTGTCCATTTCGTAATATATATATATATATATATATATATATATATATATATATGTGTGTGTGTTAATAGATAGATAGATAGATGAACCGAATATTAAAATCGATTGAACAAAATGAGTGCTGTAGTAGAAATGCATGTGTCCGACCATCGGATGCTTCTGATGAGACAATTATGGCACCACGAAAACCTTCTCGTGCGTTTCATTTCCTTTCGCTTCCATTAAAAGCTCACGGTCACGTGATCTCAACTGAAAAGCGATGCCATCTCTCAGTTGGGCCATTGCATATTGAACTGATAACGAGGCTGCCAATGCGAAGATGCTAATAAGGTCGAGCAGTTGACAGCGACCGGAAGTGTCGGCAGAGCATTTGATACTGCATGGCCCTTTTTGAGTGCCAGTAATGGCAGATTACTAGATCAGCTAAGCAGCTGAGAGGGTGCAGAATTAGCTATTTACTTAAAAAGGGTCAAGGTCAGTTAGTCTGAAATGAAAGAAAGAGAAAAATTAAAGAAGAAATGTTCTCAGTGGCCCAAGAGCCATCCGAGATAGAGGGCTGCATAGTAAGAAGTAAGAGGCACAGTTTATTAGGATCCATGGAGAAGATAGCAGTTAGCCCTAGAGTTGAACAGGTTAAGATTTTAGTGATAAGGGGAGCATTCTCTTGGGAGTAAGTTGTATAAAATAACGCTTCGTCGGAAGAATATGTTCAAGTAGAACTTACTTCTTACCAATTGAATATGAAAGGGGAATGAAATTTGTTCCTTACAACATGCGCGGAATTGCAGATCAGGGTTGTAAAGGTTATGTTAAAAGAAAGAAAGAAAGAAAGAAAGAAAGAAAGAAAGAATTCAACAACTGTATTCAACTATGAACACTAATGGCTATGTCCCAATCCTCATAAATACGTTGGACACTATTGTAAGTGTTTGGGGGTGGGCAATATGGTGTCTAAGTAGTCCACCACTAGCAGTGGTTTACCTACTTCCGGCGCTTACGAGTATTGTATTTTGTTGATGTTATAAAGATTACCATTTCATTTCCAACCTCCGTTTGGTTATTTTTCATTCTTTTCTTGGATACAACAATGACGGAAAGAGACAACTGAGGTAGTCATGAATGAATTGTAAAGAAAAAAATAAGAGACGGAAGGAATGAGTTTAAAAATGAATAAAAAAAACTCGGTGAAAAGAAAATAAATCTTATTTAAAAGCGACAGACACAAGACAAAGAAGAAATCATAAATTTGCTATTTCCTTATTCACCAAGGGAGAAAATTATATAACATTTTTATTATCTACAAGAATAAAGTTAGGAAAATCAATTACAAAATGAAAAATATTTATGAGTGATTCACTTCATACTACAAAAAAGAAAAAGAGAAAATTTAAAAATTTAAACTTTCAGCTTCTCGTTTCGTTCGTGCGCATGTGTAATCACATCAATGTAAACACATCTAAAACATTCTAAAGGATGAAACGCGTTACAAAAATGTTTCTTGTTTATCATTAATTTTTCTTATTTACCACACTGGTCTGCAAAACGATTGATCCTCCTTCATATTTTGCCAACGGATCAGGAAATATATATATATATATATATATATATATATATATATATATATATATATATATATATAGAGAGAGAGAGAGAGAGAGAGATTATTTAATTTAAAGAAAAATCAGAACACTTTAAGGTTGCATCGATATTGTTTATTTCTCTGGTGAAATAAATTATAACAATGGAACATTAAAGTTGTCTGTTTTTTCTTTAAATTAAAATATTCGCTATGACTTTAATTTGAGCTCTCTGGATTTCATCCACCTTGACATTATCCCTACGGATTATTAAGATCTTCCTTATATATATATATATATATATATATATATATATATATATATATAATATCAAATTCTAATTGGTAGGGACTATTCCAAAGAGAACTTTTTAGTCCATATGATACAAAGCAAATTATAAGGATAATTAGAAAACAACTGTGGAACTTCCTACTCTTTACTTGTTTCCCTGATAATTGCAATCTTCGAAAATTGAAAAGATGCATCAATCGCCATCTTCTAACTTCTAGAATCCCGTTCATCTTTTTTCCTTTTCACAAGCCTTCCTATACTCAGCCAATTCTCTCATTTTCACTCCCTGTAATACCCTGTGGCATTACTATACTATTGACATTACCGCTTTGCTTAGGGTGAAAATTATTAATATATATATATATATATATATATATATATATATATATATATATATATATATATATATATATGGCCTGACGATTGCGTCTAGCATGAAACAGACTGTTGCCTCTAAGTGTTGACTTCTATGTTCACTTTTACATATATATATATATATATATATATATATATATATATATATTGTATGTGCAGTACTTCGTTAACATATTCAGTTGTATGGATATGAGTTTGTGACCCTGGGTTTCACGCTTTTGCGATCATCAGACAAACTGGTTTGTTTTTTTAAATTGGATCTGTTTCAGTTTTTTGTATATATATATATATATATATATATATATATATATAACTTGTGAGCCAGTCAAAATATTCACTGCTAATCTGAACAACGCTTTCCTACTGTCTTCGAAATATTCACTGCTAACCTCTGGATTCTATACTCGAAGACGACCGTCATCATGAACAACATTGGTTATGAGCCCAGCACGCTTCTACTGCCCTCATAACCAAGAAGTATATGTGTGTATGTGTGTGTGTATGTATGTGTGTGTATGTACTGATTCCTTGTGGTCGGACGGTGTGTATGTGCGTATGTGTATATATGTGTGTATGTGTACAAATGACTTTACTAATTCTTCGTAGTAAGACAGTATATGTATGGAGGGGGAATATACGCACACATATATACACGCATGCTGACAGAAACACACGAAAATGGAAACAGATCCAAGAACACATAGGGGTCAGTAAAACATTAAAAGATAAAATGCCGATAAGTAATTCATCATTTTCCTTGGACCATCCTTAATTGTTTGATGACCCTTCGCGCAGAACTCTTCATTGCCAATAATAAAGACATTCGGATTACTAACGCAAAAACAGAGAATGTCTCATATCGAGAATATTTAACATTGAAAAACATAAGGAAAAAATTAATTATTTTTAATAATATGTGGAAATCTCCGCTTTTACCTGAAGACGGTCCCGAGACCAGAAACACGTGTAGTAAAATTATGGAAAATAAAGCATGATATTTTTTCTAAAAAAACACATTACAACCAAAAACGTTTGCGGCTCCTCTCTTCTTTTTAATATATATATATATGAATTGGAATCAAATATGAATAAAAATACAAATGAATGATAGAAAAAGTAACAAATAGTAAACGTTTCGCTTTTAATTAAGCTTCATTAAAAATGTATTAAAATGAATCGTGAAAGAGAATGTTCAGATACATTTGAATTTTGTTTTGTTTATTTTTTCATTAGTCAAATCTCACATGAAAAAACTTGTCAATCCAGGTCACAATTTAATCAAATTGTCCTTGTCACATGACCCACCATGTGACAAAATATCGTTTAAATTCCTTAAGAAATTTTGGAGATAATGTGTTGATCAATATTCATTAAATACATAACGTCTACCAATGGCAGTAATAAAACGAAAAATAATATTCTCAAATAACCAAGTGATTGTTCATTCTTTGATTCTATTAAATTTCTTTCCAGGTAAAATCCCCGGAAATTACGTCAACGTAAATTATTCGCTACCTTTGAGCGCAACGACTAATCGTTTAAAACTTCTCAGCAATGGTTCTTTGATGATTATGAACTGCAAAGAGACTGATATGGGTTACTATTTGTGTCGGGCAAGCAACCGTATCGGTTATCCTCTCAGTAAAGTAGCTCACTTAACCGTACACAGTAAGTAGATCTTTATATTATTCAATATGGTGAAGCGTTTCGTTCTAAGAAAAAACTGATTAATAGCATTTTTGTTCATGTAACCCGGCTTCTAAATAAAATAACTAATTGGTCCAATGAATTCTGAACGGCTTCGGCATTCATTCATTAAAAACTTGTTTTTATTTTTGTATTGATATTGTTGTCTTTGTATATCCATCTATCTACCTAAGTGTGTTACTATCTACCTATCTCTATTTGATTTGGTTTGGTTTGTTTAAATGACATATCAACCACAAAGCGTTATTTAATGCCAACAAATTTCCAAGGGAAATAACACCACTGTCCAAAAAAGAAAGCTCTTGTTCGAACACAAGAAAATTTAAATAAAAATCTTAACCGTCTGTCGTTTTTAATGAAACATGCATAAACGAAGGACTGCTGCCTAAATATACACCTATCAAATTGGGGCACCTCAGCATGGTGTAATGTTTAGCAAGCTTGTCGCGCTAAAACAGTTACGACTAAATAGTGAGTTCGATCCTCATTGGGTGCCCCATACTTTCGGTCTTGTGCCACATCTAAGCAACGCTTAGAAAATCAATACAACTATAAATTTACAGGACCCGTCAGCCAACAAGGGAAATAACACCACTGTTCAGAAAAAAAGCTCTTGTTCGAACACAAGAAAAATTAAATAAAGAGCTTAACCGTAGTACATTGTCGTTTTTAATGAAACATATATATATATATATATATATATATATATATATATATATATAGATAGATAGATAGATAGATAGATAGATAGATAGATAGATATATATATGAATAAAAACAATATTTTTTGTAACAAAATCACTTTGTAAATCAAGTTTCATTAACACTTTTGCTATCCAGGACACTTTAATTATTGCATTGATTGGTTTGGTCTGGTTTGGTTTGGTTTACGGCATATCAACCTCAATGGCTTATTTAATGCCGACAAGATTTTTATTGCTAGTAATATTTTTTTCAAAATTGTATTGCTACTAATAGATTTTTTTTCCATAAATATATTGCCAATAATAATGTATTGCCAGTAATAATGTTTTCTTCAAAAATTCATTGCTGGTAATAATATTTTACAAAACTGTATTGTTGGTAATAAAAACTATTTTTTACGTTTTCATAGTGTTTTGACCCCAGTTTGAGGAGTTAACTATTTGCCCATAGCTGGGACCCTAACGGGTGCTACCACCCGGTTCAGGGTGAATCTGGGAACATTTGCAATTAAGAGGTCGTTCCATGCTCCTCAAAACCTCCTAATCAAAGTCTTTGCTATTAAATATAGTTTATCGTCATACCCAGGACGCGGATGTAGTTTATTGTCATATCCAGGACGTATGTATATTGGTTTCCTAAGAGTAGCTTAGATGTGGTACAAGGCCAAAGGTATAGGTCACCCAGAGAGGATCGTACTCACTTCTCAATCATAATTCAACTAGCGAGACAAGCTCGCTAACCTTACCCCACGCGGAAGTTCTCCTAATCTTATGTATTTATGTATGTCTATCTAACTATCTGGGAGAAGGTAGGGAAAAATAAAACAAATGCAGATTAGTGTTTTTAAACTTTATCTTTACCTTAGGGTACATGTAGGTGACAGGGCCAGGGTCTTATCACACTAAGTGTGGCTGCTGTGGTTTTTGAGAATGTTAACGGTTTGGAATTGCCAGTTCTACTACCAATCGGTTTAAATTCAGAATTAACTTTCATCTGGTAACCAAAAGATATAGACCCCATAGCTTGGAGTGGCGGTAGAAATGAAATACCACGCCTTTCACAACGTTATTTGTGCGAAAATGAATCGGAGCCCCGAGTTCGAATTCCAGTCGAGTTCGTTACATTCCCTTACACGCAGCGTCCTGAGTATGACGATAAACTACATCCGCTTACTGGGTATGACGATAAACTACATCCGCTTCCTGAGTATGACGATAAACTACATCCGCTTCCTGGGTATGACGATAAACTACATCCGCGTCTTGGGTATGACGATAAACTACATCCTGGTCCTGGGTATGACGATAAACTACATCCGGGTCCTGGGTATGACGACAAACTACGTCCAGCAGCAAGGCCTCTGATAATACATTTTTTTAAAAATAATGTTGCCACACATAAAAAATACACACACAAAAAAAAAATACAAAATTCTATGTAAAATGTTGGTGGTCGATGAATTGTACTAAGCTTTTCCATTTAGGATTAGTAAATATAGTCTTTAATTTGGTTTGGTCTGGTTGGATTGTTGTACGGCATATCAACGTCAATGGGTTATTTAATGTCGACAAGATTTTTTAATGCTGATGATATTTTTTTTTCGAAAATGCATTGCTGGTAATATTTTTTCGAAAATGCATTGCTGGTAATATTTCTTCCCAAAAATGTATTGCTGGAAATATTTTTTTTACAAAAATATGTTGCTAGTATTAAAACCTATTTTTACACTTTCATAGAGCCTTGTCCCCAGTTTGAGGGGGAAGGTTAACTATATGCCCATAGCTGGGATCCTGACAGGTGCTACCACCCGGGTCAGAGTGGACCTGGGAACGTCAGCAATTAAGAGGTCGTTCCACGCCCCTCTAAACCTTCTGATCAGAGGGCTTGTTGTTGGATGTCGTTTATCGTCTTACCCTGGACACAGATGTAGATTATTGACTTAACCAGGACGGTTTAGTGTTTATTTAATAACAGTATGAACTAACGGGGACAAAGAAACGCAGAAATTTAAAAGATTTAAAACTTTATAAATTATTCTAATTAAATTTAAAATAAAATGAAAACACGTCTTGTAAAAATTTATTATACGTCGAAAATAATTTCTTATGAGAATAGTGTCTCTAATATTTGTTATTCATAAAAGCAATTAAAAGCGTTTCTAATTAATTAATATCTTACTTTCTTTGCATGTTTTATTTTACTATTCAGAGCAGATTTTCTATAACTGGGGTCCTGTTTTACAAAAAAAAATGGTTTAATTTCTCTAATGTTTTCTGCACATAGCCAATATAAACTTTAAGAGGTACAAAAATTAATTTCTCGAAATTTCATAAAATTAAAAAAATGAGGAATAAAAGATGTAAAAAATTTTTTTCACCAAGATTTTCTACAAAAAAGTAACATTTCTAAAATAATTTCTCCATTTGAGAATAAGTCCTAAAATTTCAAGATCAAAAGGCAGCAACATATTGCGAAAAAATATACCCTTAAAGAAGTCAAATATACCCTGGTTGAAAGGTTATACAAAGATCAAAGGTGGTTTCTGAATGTATTTTTACATCACGAATTATTTAAATCTCACTTTTAATTATCACTTAAGATTTTACGCTTTAATATTTATTCTATTTGATTTTTATTTAGTTCCGGCTCGATATACAGACGACGTGCAGAAAAATTATACCGTCAAAAGGTCGGAAAATACGACCTTGGAATGTTCTGCCAGCGGCGACAAACCGATATTTGTCACCTGGCGTTTTGGTTCGGATACAATTAACAGCCAAGTGAATCCCAGGTGAGTCATGCTCTGAATCTTTGTTTGATTAAATTTATGTTTCTCGTTAATCACCAGCTGTTTGTCTCGACGTTTTAATCCGTGAAAAAGTCACCCATTATCTGAATACTTTAAATAATTTTACCAAGATGACTACGACAAATGGCATACAGAAAATCCGAAGGTGGAAAATAATAGCGAAAGATGATTTTTATCAGAAACTAATTCAAGTATTAAGAGAAGGAAAATATTGTTAGATTTTTGCTGAAGTGCTATGAAATATCTAGTCTCCGATATGCCAATAAATGATGTTACCCCAAAGAGACAGAGATGTGCTTCTACCAACAAATGCTAAGAATACCATAGACATGTGAGTAACGATCTTTATAAGGTAAAAAGAAACAATAAGGATACTTCGGCAGTATTTAATTTTTGTGACGACCGAAAAATGACGGTTTGTCAAAATAATGTGTATGGCTTTGATGCCAATATACTATACTATATATATATATATATATATATATATATATATATATATATATATATATATATATATATATATATATATTTGTGTGTATGTGTGCGTGTGGTGTGTAAAATGTGTATCTATATAAATATAAATATATATGGTACTTATTTGAAAGTGCTCAATATCAGTGATAGAGCTAACATATTCACATTTCACATCAATCCAACTAAACATATATATATATATATATATATATATATATATATATATATATATAAGCATTTCGCCCCAAGCAAGGCGGTAGTGCCACTAGCATGCAAGGGGTTACAGGGAGTGAGAGCAAGAGTAAAAAGAGTTTTCAAGGCATCAGAAGATGTCGATTGACATTACAATTAAATATTTAAAGATTATAGTTATCAGGAAAGCAAGTAAGAGGAAGGTAGTTCCACTGTTGGGAAGTGCGAGAAGATAAGCTGTTAGAATAGTAGAAGAGACGGCTACATTTAACTGTTTCGACAGTGAAAGAGTGGGATTGAGATGCCAATCTAATAACACGCTTAAATTCATGTAATTTAGGAACCAGTGAAAGTAGCTCGTCAGTGCAGTTGCCATGAAAATATTTGTAGCAAAGACAGAAGGAAGCCACATCACATCTGTGAGAAAATAACTGGAGTCGAGATGCCAGATCAGAACCTATCACATTGCATATATGTCTCTGGATTTTGTCGAGGTCCTCAAGATGACCAGCGGAGGCACCAGACCATATATGGCAACAGTATTCAGTGCAAGGACGAATGCTTGATTTGTAGATTTGAGGGATGGACTCAGGCGAGAAAAAACTTTCTCGCACGACACAGGGAACCAAGTTTCCTTGCGATAAAAGAAGCTACTGATTCAATGTAGTTGTTCCACATCAGGTCAGCTGACCCCCTCGGCAATATTTTTTCTTTTAAAAAGCGATGATTAGAATGTTAATAAAACCCAAACATACAGGAATTATTTTCTTTGTTCTTGATTATTAATAACAAATTTGCTTTTAGAGCACACTGATGTCTCAAAAGGCATATGTGCATAGTTTAGAAATTGCTTTAAGTTTCGGTTACGAAACTATGCAAATTTACCTTTCGAGAAACCAGTGTGCTCTAAAAGCAAATTTGTTGATAATTCGCAAGAACAAAGAAAATAAATTCTGTATGTCGGTGTTTTATTAAAATTCTAATCATCTCTTTTTTTCTTTTTTTTTTTTTGTGAAGGCAAAATGAAAGAAAAATGTAATTCCACCAAGTGTTGTTGGACGTCTGGGAGGGTAGTACATTATATGTTTCTTCGCTGCTAATGACCCTGCCAAACACAGCTGTATCTTAACTAGAAAAAATTGAAAGAAATGTGAGAGAAGACGTTGTTTCTATTCATCAGTCAAATTTCGAGGCGCCATCTTCACGGATATTTTTCTCATTCCAATGGCGCACAATTTCCCTCTTCATATTCAGTTCCTATTCGTTCGCATTCTGTCTATAATTACACAAGTTCTTCGTGTTTTCATCTCCCCACTTCTTCTCGCCTTTCATTGAACGGCCTATGACATTTAAATTCGATTCCTTCATAGAAGTTTTACTATATGCCATTTTGCTAGCTTTCATGAGCAGTTGTACCAATGTCCGTAATAAAAAAAAAAACAATACTAATATCCTGCTCCGAAAACTTTTATAACATGAACAAGTACAACTTCCTCTAATGCTCGGCAAAGAACGACTCATCAGGTCTACGTCTCAAAAAAGCAATAGTTGAAAAGATACTCGGACGTAGTTGTATATGGAAGTTTACCTAACTCATTACCTTAGCGATACGCTACAGGCTTTCCGAGAATTAGATTGTCATACCTCATTACGTATATATGCGTTTGAGTGCATATTCACGCGCAGAGTTAAATACACAACACACTGAGTTTTTTGGTCTCTCGCACAATTGCGCCCCACACATAATAATCAAGGGGGTTGATGTTTGTGAAGTTAGTTAACCGGTTGTAAGAGGTAATATGGCCATAGAAATTGTCTGACAGCCATGATTGTGCTCAGTTTGTGTGGCATGACGCAGAGTCCTGTTGCCAGACATAGGGTCTTCCAGCAGGCACCCTCTTGGTCAAGGGTAACACTACCTCCTCAAGGCAGTTCTCTGTGTTGAGTCAGAGACACTCACCAACAAATTCGGGAGTTCTTTTCTTATCAGAATGATCAGAGTGACTTCTCCGAGGTGCCGAACCTTCGTAATCATCATTAGACTCATCCAACTCTTTCCGAATCCTCTGCACTGTTCTTAGATTGATACCCAAACACTCTAAAATGTTCGTATTGGAGCTTGCAGTGCGTATTCCAAGCAGTAAATCACGCCGTTTCCAAATTTCTGGCTGAGTTAACGATTTGGTGCACTTTATCTCATGGACGGTGCCCAACTGACTCTGCCCAACTGACTCTGCTGTACCGAGCAGTCGACAAAAAAACAAATAACTATAAAATGACGACAATTCACCCATCGCACAGTGAACACACACAAACACACACACACACACACACATATATATATATATATATATATATATATATATATATATAATCTGATGCTAAACGTGGTTGGTCTGATAGTGGACTTAGCATGAAACAAACTGTCGCCTCTGGCTAATGACTTCAGTATCCCTATTTAGCATGCTAGCTCATACATATAGTATACCTTAAAGCTATATTTGATAGATAGATAGATAGATAGATAGATAGATAGATAGATAGATATCTGTGAGAAAGTGTCTGTAGACGAGATGCCAGATCAGGACCTATCACATTGCATATCCGTCTGTGCTGAGGACCTCTAGATGAACAGCTTGGTTACCGGACCATATGTGACAGCAGTATTAAATGCAAGGACGAATGGTTGATTTCTAGATTTGAAGGATGAACTCAGGCGAGAAAAACCTTGTGTCACGACTCGGAGAAGCAACTTTCCTTGCGGCAGATGAAGCTATTGATTCAATGTAGTTGTTCCACCTCATGTCAGTGGAAAGCATGCGACCATGAAGACAGAGAGAGAGAGAGACGTTCTCCTGTAGTTGAGCATCAGCCATGCTGATAGGAGACAGGGATGTTTCTCTATGGTGGATATATGAAAGCGGTTTTGTTATGAAAACATTAAAGTTTACAAACCATTCCCTTCCCCAGTCAACCACAGATTGGAGGTCCTTTTCGAGACCAACGGCCAGGTTAACTTTCTCTGCAATGCCAGATTTACTATTGCGACTAAAATTTTTAATGTAATAAAAATCAAGTGTAATTAGGATGACTGTAATGTCAGTCAAAAATTAATCATGGCTGACAATGATTCTTCGCATCATAATCCTAAATTCAAATATTGCTATTTCTTTGACGTTTTATCCTTTCTTTATTCATTGGGACTACCTCTTGCCAAACATCATATCATTTTTAGCGATGCCCAAAGAATTCGTGTTTTTATTTCTTGCTTTCTTCTTTCCCAACAGAATGAGGGTCGAAAATATCGACACGACATCTCGACTGCACGTGACGAGAGCAACACGAGAAGACAGCGGTGTTTACGTGTGTAACGCTGAAAACAAATACGGATTTGGAGAGACAACGCGTCGCCTCATTGTGGTTGGTCAGTATTTTTAAACTGTAAAGATTTGTGAATTATAATATCTATATCTAAAGTTCTGTGATTCCCGTTAGTCCAACCTATAAATTAGCCATATATTGATCGTTCGAAACCAAATTTTGGGAAGAAGTGCAAACAGGCAATGGCGTACAAAGTACGGTTGGTTTTACGAGGATGTGTAGCTTAGTACAATAAATTTTAATTAATCTTTTTGGAAAAACTAAAAGTATTATTATTTAACATACAAAATACTCCCAATATGTCAAAAAACAATTTAATGTTTAAAATAACCAAAAAAAATAATAAAATTGCAACATTGTTTTTTGCATATCTTTTCTTTAAGTTTTTATATATACAGGAATCCAGTTTGCCCTGCTTTTGAGAGAACTATAAACAAATCACAAGGCCAAACACTTCAAAAAGTTGGAATTTGGATCCAAAAAAAAATATTTACGCATGGTCCGTTATATGTTGCATGCGCAAGAGTAAGAAATCCTAAGAATTTATTCTGTGCTGTTAAAAAGGGAAAAAAGAATTTTTTTTAAAGTGAAGTTTGCCATGAGTCCTATAAAATTAAATTAAATTAAATAGATAGATAGATAGATAGATAGATAGATAGATAGATAGATAGATAGATATTAAAAGAGTCGGAGAAAGAAAGAAAGAAAGAAAGAAAGAAAGAAAGAAAGAAAGAAATTATATATTGTACTGACCAGTGAAATATCTCGAAATTTCGAGTCGATCTTTGATAAGTCTTGCGCATTTACATTAGTTCTTTTACAACAATTATGACTGTAGTTAATTTTTCAGTACTTTTTGAACTGGAATTCTGCTCACTTTGATATATATATATATATATATATATATATATATACAGGGTGACCCACAAAAACGGGAAGTGCGTATTGCGAGACATGAGCAAGTGGCAACACTGCGAAACAGTGACCTTGAGCAAGTAAACATTTCGCCATTTAGAATTCAAGATGAAATTCACAGTATCCCAGCTGAGATGTTGCAGCAGTCAATGAGGAATCTCAACAGCAGACTTCAAGAATGTATTCGTACAGGAGGACGCCATCTACAGGACGTAATTTTTAAAAAACGAAAATTCCATCATTGTTTCTTAAATGGCATGTTTTAAGGTTTCAATTACTATGAATAAAATATTTTTTTCCATCACTCTTGGTTTTATTGGATTGTTAAAAAGTTCCCGTTTTTTTGGGTCACCCTGTACATATATATATATATATATATATATATATATATATATATATATATATATATATATATATATATATATATATGTATATGCAGGTGTGGATGTATGTGGCAGATCCGAAAATTTCTCGGACTTTCATCTTTGATGAATGAAATACTGATTTTGGTTGTGCCGAGAACATTTCATCAGCCCTTGTAAATATTTGCATATTCCAATCAGAGATATTATGTTTTACCGAAGTGTTATTCTTTGTTTTTATTTGAATTTTATTGGTTGTTTTCTTTGTAGAGCCTCCAGAACGACCAATCGCCTTGAAGATGGAGAATCGGACAAGTCAGACAGTGACTGTTTCATGGAAAGAACCATATAATGGCAATAGTCGGATAACGGCTTACATCTTGCAATATAAAAATCTCTCAGGTAAAAGAATTTAATCTCTCTGTGTGTGCAATGTCCCTTCGAGACATTTCTTTACTAAATTTCGCCAGATGCAAAGCTCGAGATCCACTGAATCGAAAGGGTTACTGAATGAGGTCTGCAATATGAAAATATTATCATCAATAAAAAATCTT
>OZ010595.1:86510488-86517988 GCA_963932145.1 Acanthosepion lycidas
AACTGGTCTACCACAGAAAGAAATGGCAACCTGCTGCGAGAAAAAATTCTGCCTTGTCAGTCATGTATCGAAAGATACATGATCGCCTAAGCGTGTATCACGCATGGCACATAACTAACTGATATTCACTTACGTGCTAATAACCTTGGAAAAAGTATGAATCCTCTGTTTCTCACCTCAGCTATGGGTAATTAGCAGGACAGAATGAGTTCTATAGCCTTAGATTGCAAGTGGTCTAGCGCATAAAGAAATGGCAACTTGCTGCGGGAAAAAATTCTGCCTTGTCAGTCATGTATCGAAAGATAGATGATCGTCTAAGTGTGTATCCCGCATGGCACATAACTGACTGATATTCACTTACGTGCTAATAACCTCAGGAAAGTTATGAATCCTTTGTTTCTCTCCTCATCTATGGGTAAATAGCAGGACAGAACAAGTTCTATAACCTTGGATGGCAAGTGGTCTTTCGCAGAAAGTAATAGCAACCTACTGCAGGAAAAAATCTGCCTCGTCAGTCATGTATCGAAAGATACATGATCGTCTATGCGTGTATCCTGCATGGCACATAACTGACTGACTGCCAGAAACTAGGAACCATTTTAAAGAAACGTATTGGAATAACAAATGATTTGCAAAAGTTTGTTTGAATTCTATCCAGTTATTCCTTCCTTTCAACCTGTCAGATTCGAAAATGTCATATTGTATTCCATGATACTTTTATATTATTTTTTTTTTCATTCGTCCAGATCTTTGGCCAAGAATATCACCCAATGTGACCATATTCTCCACTGACAACCTCTCAGCAGACATACACGATCTGCACCCGTCCTACAAGTACCATGTACGTGCTTTAGCTGTCAACGCTATTGGCATAGGCCTGCCAAGTAACGAAATCACAATATTCACGGACGAGGAAGGTAAGAAATCTGAGCGGCATTTTTTACGTCACTTTAGTAGGGTATCAGGTAAATTGCTCGAAATCAATTGCTCGACAGTAAATCGTTCGAAATCAATCGCTCGAAACGTAATTTCTCGAAATATCAATTGCTCGAAAGCTAGTTTGCTGGAAAACTGTGTTTAAAAAAAAATAAAACAACATTGTTTCTAATATTTACAATAAGATAAAATAATACGGTGTTTACTCATTCCCCCATGAGGACGAGATGTGACACAAGGTCATTTTAAAGTGGGGACCCGAGCGCGTTCACCCGGGCAAGAAACAAAAATTCCTCACAGCCCCCGCAACCGTCAGTTACGTTGGCCTCGATGCGTGCACCGATCCCTCCCTCTTGTGCAATGGGAGGGCGCGGCCTCGGGCAGCTGTTCTCCAGGGCTGGGTACCTTTCAGTATAATTTTCTCAGTTGCCCCTCTGTCCTTTGACAGATAAGCCCCTGAGGGCACTCTGCCCAAAGATAAAGACGCAACTGAGAGATGATAAGACTGCGTTAAAATCCCTCCAAAGAGGAATTTAAACACTATAGACTTTCCAAGCGTAGCTTAGGTGTGGCACAAGTGAGGATGGGGCACCCAGTGAGGATCGAACTCACTACTCGGACGTAATTGTTCTAGCAAGATAAGCTTGCTAACCCTTACACCGCCTTATGGTACCCAAGATAATATAATACAACTTTATTATTTTCATGTTCTATGCATAACTTAACCCTAGAACACTAACCATCAATTAAAGTTACACCACTACTAACCATGGGTATATCATACCCGATTTTGAAAGTTTCAAAAAGAATATTAAATATAAATCTTTATTTGGAATGTTTTACATGCAGGCACTTCAAACTTTGTACTTTGAGTTAACATTACTAGGAACTAAAAAACATTATTTACGTAAGAAAATCAGGTACAGAAAATTGCAATTAAAAATAGGTAAATTTGCGCTGAGTATATTATACACGTGTTCTAGGGTTAATAAAATGTTTACGATTGATTTCATTAAAAAATTCAATTAAATTTTAGAGAATTTCGTGCACACACATATATGCATGTATGTGTGATTACATATATATATATATATATATATATATATATATATATATATATATGTATGTATGTATTATGCAGTGTTACATGAGAACACTGAGTAACACCGTAATTCCCCACCTGATGAGATGTCTAAAAAGGTTTTCCTTTTTTTTTTTTGACGTTGAAACACAAATGTGCAATTTGTAGTGGATATGTGCATGTTCTAATGTAACACTGCATAAGATAAATAAATATTTACGGCTCTACTTTATGTATTGAGCACCGTTTTAAAATTAATGTTTTGAACGCTGTAATCCTACTGTTCGTTTGCCTACACTTTCATACATATATATATATATATATATATATATATATATATATATATATATATATATATATATATATATAAAAAGAAAGAACAGTAAGATATATAATCCGGTGTTCTTATAGATATTTTTATTTTTACAAAATAGTGCTCAATGTAAATTTACAGAGCATTAATATATATATATATATATATATATATATATATATATATATATATATATATATATAAAAATTCCCAAGAGTATAGAATACAGGTAGAACTCAATGTCCAGGACAGAGTAAAATATAACATAAAAGGCTCAAACATTAATATTCCCTGGTTATAATTTATTACATTGGAATCGTAATCACGATCCAAACATGCACCAATAAAAAATTGCTGCCTGAATATACACAATATATATATATATATATATATATATATATATATATATATATATATATATATATGCAAGTTTAATTAAATATGACAAACAAGGTGCTTTGATTAAGTTTTTTTTATAATTTATCATATGATTTTTTTTCTTTTCAATAGATAAATTATGCAAAACATGTCCAATATTTCATTTTGTTTTCTGAAGGCTTTCGGATATACATTTAACCACTTTCAGTTTTTTTTACTGTTTCATTGAGATTTTATGTATAATTTATTTAGATACTACTTCCAATATTATTAATTTTCTTTTGTTATTGATTTTTCAGCTCCTTCTGGTCCACCAACGAATGTCAAAGTTCAAGCAAGCGGGTCCACCTCCTTAAAATTGACTTGGCGGGTAAGATTCAGTTTATTCTTGGCAATAGTAACATTTACGGGAGGGTGCTGATAACATTTCAACTACTTGTTCTAGCTGATAAAATTTCAACTACTTTTCGTGCATATATGTATAGATAGATAGATAGATAGATAGACAGACAGACTACATGTATATGTGTTGTATATATATATATATATATATATATATATATATATATATATATATATATATATATATATATATATATATAACACAAAAGACATTGCTACGCATAATGGACCATTGACCAGCATTTGTAAATAGTCGGGCCAAAACACAACAGACAGGGTTTCAAGTTTACATTCAATCAGGAAACAGACTGTCACCACTTACTGTCGACTTCAGTATTCACTCATATATATATATATATATATATATATATATATATATATATATATATATATATATATATACTTTATCTTAGGATATTAATTTACCAAGTAAATTCTGTAAGTTTATATTATTTACTGTCTTCTTAAAGAAGCTATTTATTTGTCAACTATAAAAATGTTTTGTTTTTTTTTATGTAGGAAACTCACAAACATATAACTTGTCTAGCATTTTGTTTGATTACCATTTCATTTTTGCTTAGGAAATTATATATATATATATATATATATATATATATATATATATATATATATATATATATATATATATATATATAAAGTGAACATTGAAATCAACACTTAGAGGCGACAGTCTGTTTCATCCTAGACGCAATTGTGGCCTGACGATTGCGTCTAGCATGAAATAGAATGTTGCCTCTAAGTGTTGACTTCTATGGTAACTTTTATATTTACACACGCTCTATCTCTGATATTGAGCACTTTATCCCATAAATATAGCACACCTTAAGACTATATTTATTCATATATATCTTACCCTAGATCTTAGTAACCTTAATATATTATTTTTATCTTTTCTAATTAAGCACAAAACCATCACATTTCGAAGAAAGAGAACTTTATTGTTTCCCTTTCGCATGCCTGTTTTGAAAATATTATAAACTAAAATGTATGAATTATTTATTTCTGGGATTGACCGCCGATAAATCAAATTGTCGGAATTGAAACTGTGATCTTCCTTATTTTAAAGTGGCACTGTTTCACACTGACCTTTGTAAATATTTATTCTACGTGTAGTGCATGAAAATGGCGCCATATTAAAAAAAAAAAACGTTGCTGTTGCATTGCCTATATTTTTTTTGCATGAGTAATCGAGGAATTTTATCTCTACATTTAATTCCAATGTCGCATGTAAGAAAGTATTAGATTAAAATTTTAAAAATATATCTCAAAAGAAAGAATGGAGACATTATTTAAGTAATGTTTCAATTATATTGCTTTATATCTATACACTTAATTTCATCGTTGCACGTAAGAATGAATTGTTTTTCTATCATTAAAATCAAAACTATCCAAAGAAAATTAACGAAACCCGTGTCGTTTAACAATTGACTGCAAATTTTATATCATTTTACAATTGCATTGCTTATATTTTCTGCATGTGTAATCGAGGAATTTCTCGCTATAACTCATTTGTCTCCTGCCAGAGTCTGGACAGGTAATTGTAATGATTAGCAGCTGGAAACGGGAAGATCAAACGGGAAGATCAAACGGGAAGATCAAACGGGAAGATCAAACAAGCTGTGTTCAAATTCAGGTCGATTTTGTTGGATTTTTTCTGCATCAATAAGAATGGGATATATGAATCCATCTCGTCTACTTTCTTGTATAGTTAAACAATATGGCAGTCTGAGCTTTTCGGCCTTGGTTGGCAACCATTCTAGGAGAGGTCCAACTCTGAATTCAGAAACCGCTTGAGTATGGGGCTAGCAATTCCATCCGGTAAAACCTACTTGTTGCGGAAACCATTAGAGCAACACCCTGCGTATTGAGAACTGTAACCCCATTCTCCTCAGAGAGATTACGGTACCTGAGAAGAACCCACCCCATATTTCCCCAGGAAATTTACGCACGGTACTTTGGTCACATACTCCTTTGGTCACATACTCCTCTGGGAGTCTACGGGACTTGAGAACCATCACCTCACACACATCAGGGTGTCTACTTCAGACCCGTGGTAACATACTCATCTGTGGGGACTACAGGACTTGAGACCCGTGGTAACATATTCACCTGTGGGAATTACAGGACTTGAGATCCGTGGTACTATTCCTACTATCTAAATTGATTCTGGATTTAAATAACCTACAAAGTTTGACATAGTGTAAAAGAATTAATCAATCAATACTCCATTACAAGTAAAACTATTCAAAAAATTTAATACCAAAGCAAAATAAATAAAAAAGATGTATTAATAACCTGATCATCCCTATTTAATAATGTAATATTCCGTAATTATGGCAACACGAGTCATGTTTGCTTATTGGCGTCAATTAAATTTTCGTGAATATATTTAATGAACAGTCAATATCAGGCTGTGGCACTAACAAAAGTATAGTCATTTTTGTGTATATTATAGAATAGATAAGTTTTTAGAGCCTTGCATCATTTACATTATTCGGACTGTTATCCTCATCTTCATTGCCATATTCACAACGTTTCATCCGTTGTACGACCCGGCATTTTTCAGGCGATTGATAGAAATTTTGGACCGAAACCTTTATTTCGTTCACTGGGTAGATTGTTCTAGTTCCGGTGCCATGTCTCTTCTGGATACCTCAGTTATTTCCCTATAACTCAACATTTCAAGTTTTGTTTCACCACTGCTGTGGCCTGGATCTAACCAATTGCCGACCGAAACGTTATGACAGTGGCAATGGAGAGGAGGATAACAACCCGAATAATGTAAGTAATGCAAGTCATCATAATACCTCATCTCAGAAATATAGAGAGAATAACTTCGGTCTGTATAACATATAACCAGGAGTTGTCTAGTTTTTACATTCTAGTCAAGATAGAAGTAGCCTTGAACTTCCCTCCGGCTCAGATGTATAACGGCCAAAACGTTGTGCACATGGCAATGGAGATGAGGATAACAATCCGAATAATGTAAATAATGCAAGTATTAGGTTGGTGCAAAACTAATGACGTAATAATGTCGTTTTTTGACGTTAAAAAATACGTCAAAAAACGACATTATTACGTCATTATTTTTGCACCAATCTAATAATCATAATACCTCATCTCAGTGATATAGAGGCCGAAACGCTGAGAATATGGCAATGAAGATGAGGATAACAGTCCGAATAATGTCAATAATGTAAGTAATAATAACACTTCATCTCAGAGATATAAACAGATATTTAAGTAACATGCTAATTGCAACGATTATATTTTCTGCGGGAGGAATCTAGTCTTTTTTTTTTAATTTTCCCAATTTACTGTATCATATTCTTCTTCTATTTGCCGTGTCCCTTCAATAAGTGGGTGATCATAGCTCTCCACAACTTCCTAGATTTGTGGCTCTTAGCAGCGTTTCTCTGTTTGCAAAGTCTCCCACCTCCAGTTTTGCAATCCATTCCTACAAGCACCTCAAGTAGTTGAGTCGTAGTTTTCTCATACCTCTTTTGCCTTCGATAGGCCCTGTGAGTGCTGAGTTTTCCAAGCGCTCGTTCCTCATGTTTCCAATATTTTTCAGCTCTTTCTTCGTGATTCTTGGTATAAGAGTTCTTTTTGTTGCCATTTTCTAGTTGTTACCATTGCTACGTCCATGAAATTCTCAATATTCTTCTGCAGAACCAAATTTCTGCGGTCTTCAGGTTCCTCTCTATCTGTGCAGAGATTGTCCAGCATTTACTGCCATGTAAAAGGATGAATAGCACCTAGGAATACAGACTTCTTTCCTGTGTTTTTAACCAGGATTTCTTGTTTCTAAATACTTTGTTTGGTTTTGGGAATTTTCGATAATCCAATGCATGTTCGAAGCTCATTGATGCGTTTTTCGTTCTTTGTTAAAATAAAAATAAATCTCTCATTTTTATAAGCAATGAAGACGTACTGAATTAAATGCTCCAAGCAGTCTCCAAGCAAAGTGGCTTTGTGCCAAAATAAGCTAAATGCTAATTACTGATAATTTTTTTTTCTTCATGTGGGACTTCTCTTTCTTTAGCCACCGTTGTACGAAAATCAGAATGGCAAAATCATTGGTTACCACGTTGGTTTCAAGCGATACAACTCTAGCGAGGGATACGAGTATACCCAGATTCTCACTGAGAACAACAGTGATCTGGAGCTGCAGGTGAAAAACTTGCTCAAATTTACACGCTACGATCTTCATGTGCGCGCCTTCAATGGAAAGGGTATGGGGCCCATTTCGGCGGATGTGACTGCTTTCACTTTAGAGGACGGTAAGTGAAAATTCTAATATGTATATATATATATATGTATGTATTATAAACTATTAGATTGGAACATGCAAGTTTTTCACGATAAA
>OZ010595.1:86522988-86559413 GCA_963932145.1 Acanthosepion lycidas
CTATGCAACTACCTATTAGATGGCCATGAATTTCAGTTCAAAGACGGGTCAAAATTCAGAATTAAAAACGATTTCTCATGCAACTCAGAGAATTTAATAAACATAATAACATGCAAAGGTTGCCACGAGTATTACATTGACGAAACTGGCCACATCGCCAACAAATTAGGGATTCCTACACCAGAAAAATACCCTTTAGCCAACATATAGAGGAATGCGAAGGACGACATCTGCCAAATTTTAGTGTTTTCCCATTCTACCAATGTGACTACAGAACCACTGAATAAACGCGGATATTTTCTGCTTTTAAATAACTTGCAAAAGGTTGATAAGCCATAAAAACGAATCAAGCAATCAATTTCTTTCTTTCTTTTTTTTTTTTTTTTTTTCTTAGTCCATGCTGTCCCTTGTGCTTTGTCATCTGGTTGTCAGCTCCAACCCACTTGATACTGATGTTTAACGGTTGAAATGTTTCTTTTCATTTTCAGCACCTCATTTTATATATATCTAATACTAATGATAAACCAATTATATATATTGGTTTTACTACAACAACACTCTCCTATAGACTTACCTGGCACCGTTCTGATTGTAGTTCCATTAAACAACATTTCTTAGAAAAATATAGCCACGTACATATTAAACAGATATTAGTTGATAACAACATTTTCCATCTACGAGTTCAAACCCATACTTAATTCATTGCATAAATAGATTCTATCAAATTTCCTTTACCATAAACGGTATATATTGCATGTTATGCCCCTTGAGTTATCATTTTTTTTCATTGGTACAAAATACAAGCCTCAGCACGTGGAGATCGAAACAGTTTAAAAGTTTTTGAAAAGCTAAGCGAAACCGGTTCAAGTAAAAAACGTTTTTTAAAAAAAGGTAAACAAATTAGTTTTCTAAGAAAAAAACCACTGAAAATCTAATTGTAAGTAACAAAGTTTTAATTCTTCACTGTAAAAATTTATATATATAGATAAATATCAGTATATTAAATATTAAGTACCTTTTTTCCAATACTCATTTTAGTCTATAGAATAAGTTTTTGTACAGAATCTTTCTAACAAATTTTTTTCAACCTATTCTCTTAACATGAACCGTGGCTTCCGTTATCAGCTTTTGGCGCACTCGATAAATATCCCGTGTTCAAAATTTTTATTAACGTAATACATCTTTGCAAAATATATATCGAAAAAATAAATCCTAAAAAAAAAATGGATATAGCGTAAGTATGGAACAATAAGAATAATAATTAGGAAATATTAAAATGCCGTTAATAATAATGCCAGCGGTAAGATTAACTTTTTCCTTATATGGAAACATTTCATATTGATTCTCTTTTTTTCCTCCATGCAGTGCCTAGTCCACCATCAGCGATAAAAGCCATTGTTCAGAATCGAAACAGTGTTCAACTTATCTGGGAACCCCCAAAACAACACAACGGCATTCTGTTAAAATACATCATTCGTTACTCCAACGGCAGCGACGGACCACCGGTCAGTATAAAAGATTCCCAAATTTATCTTATTCTAAATTAAGAGCGATATTTTTGTTTGTTTATTTTTATTTATTTTTATTTCTTTTCATTTACGCCGCAGGCAAATTTATGCGATTTATCAACAGATTTTGACAAAAGCAACACAGAATCTTGCAAATGGGACCCAGTTGAAAATATCTTCATGTCCGTTAGTCCAGTCCTCTCAGTCCCAAGTATCTACTTATGACTCCCAAGTTTTCTTAGCGCCATCAACATTCAAACAAAAACAAAAAAATAATACTTTCAACATCCGGGAATAATATTATCCCACTACTCCCGCTCATGAACAGATATACACAGTTTGTTGAACCCTGGTTAAGGCCAGGCAAATGACAAAGAAAATTTGTGGTACCAAACAGGATATTTACAGTAGCTCAATTCACGAAGACTATAAATATTGCCAACTCCAATTTATTGAGCTCATAAGCTAGGAGAGGCATTAATGGTTATCAGGACATTTATTATTATTGTTAGTAGTAGTAGTAGTAGTAGTAGTAGTAGTGATAATAATAATAATTATTATTAATAATATAAATATTAAGGTGAACGATATGAGTCAAGTCAATTCTATCACAGATACAAAAAGCAACATCACGATTTCTGCAGAAGGTGGAAATTATGTGGGTTTAAATAAAAGATTCAATGGCAACAGGAAAAACAGAGCAATGTGGCATCAGCGGAGCTTGTAAAGCATTTTTTTACCATCGACTGTAATTTCGACAAACATCTCAAGGTGAACATTCTGAAAAAAAATACTCAGAATCCACCGAGATTTCGATCATTAAAATGCATCAGGATAGTTACGTATGCAAAGTACTAACTTCCGGTCCAAGGTCGGTGTGGGGGTGGAATGATCATAATGACGGGAGAGTTCCATAAGATTTATACTAAACTGTTTGAGCGTCCTGGGTATGACCATAAACTATATCCGCGTCCTTGTTAAGACGATAAACTACATCCGACAGCAAGATTTCTGATCGGAAGATTTTGAGGAGAATGGAACCACCTCTTAATTGCTGGTGTTCCCAGGTTCACTCTGACCCGTGGTGGTAGCACTTGTTAGGATCCCAGCTATGGGCATATAGTTAACTCCCCAAACTGCATTATGAAGGGGTAAAAATAGGTTTTTGTACCAGCAATACATTTTGGAAAAAAAATATTACCAGCAATATAAATCTTGTCGGCATTAAATAATCCATTTAGTTTGATATGCCGTAAAACAAAATAAACCAAACCAGACCAAACTGTTTAATTAATTCTTTTTAGTAACTAATCAACTAACAGAAAATTCCAAGATGAACAAGATCACCATCATATTAAGCAAGTTTCATTTGCAAGCATAAAAATATTTTTAAAAAAATCTCCAAAAAATTTTCCTCTTTTGAACTGGTGTTATGAAATTTCCACGCTGAAGCTAAAAGGGCTGTGAACGCTACACACATAAAACACACCAAAGTAAGTTCCCACTATAAAATATCCATGAACATTTAGTTGTATATACAATTTATAGCTAGCAAAAGAAACTCTTGTTTTAAACTTTACTTTTATTAATTTGTCTAATAAATGTTATTTTACATTGCAAATCAATTGGCCTGTTATTTTGCGCCTCATTATTTCATGTAGCATAAAAAGGTTCCAGTAAGAAAACTTACGCATTTAATCATTGAAGTAGCTAATCTTTAAAATTGTTACGTATTACTAACCTCCTAGACCAGGGGAATGAACAGAATGACAGGAGTGCTCCATAAGATTTATACTAAGCTGTTTGATTAAGTCCTCTTAGTAACTAATCAACTAACGGAAAATTCGAAGATGAACAAGATCACCATTATATTAAGCACGTTTCAGCTGCAAGCATAAAAATATAAAAAAAACATCTTTAAAAATTATAAGTTTTTGTACAAACGTCGCTTGTCTTGAGAAGACGGCTGTACTGGTAATAAATCCGTTAAACCAAATGAAAAGAAGTCAGCGTGAATGAAACGTGGTCATCTTGAAATATTCCGTTACTTTGTTAGTTACTAAGAGGAATTAGTCAAACAGATGACTATAAATCCTATGGAGTTCTACCCTCATTCTGTTCAATCCCCCTGGTGGAGGTAGTAGTTTGCATGCGCTTAAGAGTAACAAAGTTATTGGATTCTGGATATTTTTTTTCACACTATGCACCTTAAGATGTTCATTGGAATTACAGTCATTTGTAATAAAATCTTACACAAGTTCCATAGGATGCTACATTGTTGCGTTTGACGTCATATCTGTGGGTATTGAATCTTTTATGTAATATTTCCGTTGTGCAACTATTATTATTATTATTATTATTATTATTATTATTATTATTATTATTATTATTATTTCCTTTGATTTCTAGTGTGTACTCATTTCTTTCCAGATCCCGGACAGAGACTTAAGGTCAGAAATGTCATCATGACATTTTCCACTGAGCAATTAAAAAAAGTAAATAAAAAACAAAACAAAAAACACACATATTTTACATAGATAAAGCCCTTTATAAGGTGTGGGCTGTCCTTGTCAGAACAATTTTCTGTATTTCTTTAAGGCATGGGATTCTAAGAATCGCTTCAATGAATCTATTGGAATCTTTTCCAATCAATCCGAGGGCTCCAACTACAACGGGGATTGTTGATGTTCTCATGTGCCACATTTATGAGATTCCAATTTCAAGGTCCTTGTATTTTGATAGCTTTTTGAAGATCTTCAAATATACATTGCAGTCTACAGGGACTGCCATATCAATAAGGAGACAATTCTTTGTTTGCGGTCACTAATAACAATGTCCGGGAGATTACATTTGATTGTTCTGTTGGTTTGTATTGTGTAGTCCCATAAAATTGCTACAGGTCTTATCTCCGTAACCGGATATGGGTGATGTTCATACCAATTATTATTATTATTATTATTATTATTATTATTATTATTATTTTCTTTGATTTCTGGCTTTTACACATTTCTTTCTGGCTCCCGCCCAGGGACCTAATGTTAGAAATGGCATCATGACACTTTCCACTGACTAAAAAAATAAAATATTACATAGATAAAGCCCTTCGTAAAGTGTGGGCTGTACTTGTCAGAACAATTTTTTGTATTTCTTCGAGGCATGGACTTCCAGGAATCCCTTCAATTAGTCTACTGGAATCTTTTCCAACCAGTCCTAGGGCTACAACTACAACAGGGATTGTTGTTTCCATATGCCACATTTTATTATTATTATTATTATTATTATTATTATTATTATTATTATTGTCGTTGCTTTTGTCGAGTCGAGTTGAAATTGCGTTCGTAAAATTGAATTTACTACTAAAACTTTACTATCGAATATTAAAAAAGGATTTGTGGGAAAATGAACTAAAATAAAATAAAATAATAATAATGAATGATAAAATGAAAAAAGAAATACTTTTTCTCATAATAAAAGAATCGGAAATTTATTATCCCACTTGGCTTCGTCAAACGCCGTTTAGTGGAGTTGTTGAAATCTATATAAACGTAAACATTTTCCTTCGTCTTTCTTTTTTTTCTCCGTTGCTTCAAGATATAACACCACGTGGAAATAAATTACGTCCCCGCTGGAGAATGTTCATCTCGTCCACTGAAGGCTGAATTCTCTTTCCATTTCCCAATGCATATCGTTCGCACGTGTCTCCCAAAACCTCCACCTATAAAGTAAATCAACGTTCTCTTTAGTCGTTCCAACTCAGCGCAAGGATGATCCTGAGTTTTTATATATACAAAATAAGTTTTTCTAATATTATATGTTTGCCATTTACTCTTTAAATTCCTCATAATCACTAAAATTAAATATGCAAAACTAGACTTTATATCTATTATTATAGACTGCCTATCAGCTTTCGAGTACAGGTGAAAACTCAGACATCGAAAGCTGAATTTGTGCTTTCCCTATGTCGGAAATTAATGTAACAAAATATTTATTAAGTTGGTGCAAAAATAATGACGTAATAATGTCGTTTTTGACGTATTTTTTAACGTCAAAAAACGACATTATTACGTCATTATTTTTGCACCAACCTAAGATATTTTCTTGTTATGATGAGTTTGTTAAAAACAATTTTATTAAATATAGAGCTTTTGTTTTCAGAACAAAGAAAGCCGGACGATAGAACTGAAGGTCATTCGAACGAGCCATGTGATCAGCAGACTACAGGAAGATAATGAGTATATATTCACCATCAATGCCATGACATCTGCTGGTGAAAGCGAATCTACAGTGCCAGTTAGAGCCATTCCTTCCTCAAAGGGTAAGCCATTTTTGCTTAAAGAATCTAATCTAGACCTTTGCAAAGACATTAAATAATACGTTTTTGATTGACAGAAAAAAAACTGAGGTGAAAATGTATTAAAGCTGCACTAATTTCGGAATCCTTTACAGTAAATTTGCGCCCAGGGTCCTATCAAAATATATACAATACTTATACAATGATTGATAATCAAAATCATTAAAGATAAAAACGAAAGCGATAGAAAGTTGAATGGAAACTTGCTAACTCTTAGACATATCAAACGTCAATAGTTTTTAATTAAATGTGGAATGTCTACGTAATTTTAACGTTTCTATGAAAGTTGTTACTGGTGTTTGCTCCCCGGTCTTTTGAATGACAGTAGAGGCTTATTCCTTATTTCTTGTTTAGGACTTCGTTTTGCGTTCTTTCTAAATTCTTCCCGTTCTCTTTCATTTCTAGTAGCCCCTTGCATCTTAGTGGCCTCATTGCCTTGTCTGGGTGAATTGATTTTTAAAAAATCCTCCCAAACTGTTATGATAATTTACCCATGTACGCATGGACTCTCCCAGCTATAAAGAGAAGCAGGTACTGCCTTTTGGAGAGTGAAGTTTCCAGCAATTAGCTCTGACAGTCGGGCCGAACATTCTTGCTGTAACATTCGTTTTTATGTTTGTATTACTATTTCTGTTAATACGTTTCTTTAACTCAATTCCTCTCTTTGTGTCTTTATTTCTGGCCCCAACAAGGCCACAATACAAACATGGACACCTTTTTTAGATTTTCTGTAAATAAGATCGATTCTATTAATAAAGGCATTATTTTGAATGAATAGTTTCTTCTTGGAACCAAACGCGTCACTTTACAGCTTTCTTTTTTGTTCTTGATATATATATATATAATTATTTATTTAAAAATATGATTCCATCACGCTACATAAGAGTTCTCATGTTTCAAAACAAGAGCCGAAAACTTCAATATAATTATTTGAATTAAATTAAGCTCTGTTCCATCTTCAAGCGAAATTTTTTTCTTTCCTGTTTTCTATATATTTTCACACACACACACACACAAACACACACACACACAAACACACACACACACACATATATATATATATATATATATATATATATATATATATATATATATATATATATAATCGATGATTTCTTTTTACACGAGGGCGGCCACTAAACGTGAGAAAACCCGATTGTACGCGCGTGATTGTTTATAGTATTTCATAGCTTGCACAACACCATATGGACTGTCAGTGTTAAAACACATCTTTTAAAATTATATATTCCAAAGAAAAAGGCATCTAATTGTAAAATACATTCAAAAAATAGACTGTAGCATTTTATATAAACTGGTTGAAGTCAAGTCTCAATTTTATCTTCTTCCAAAACGGAAGAAACGTGCTTGTTGTTTTAAATGCACACGCATCATGGAAATACTACCACTCCTAACCAGCAAAGCTTGGAATTACTAATATTTCTATACAGTTCAACTTTGAACATAAACACCGGAAAATATATTACGGATAGATATGAACAAACTAAGGTAGATAGATAGATAGATAGATAGATAGATAGATAGATAGATAGATAATGAACAGATTGAAATAGATAGATAGATAGATAGATAGATAGATAGATAGATAGATAGATAGATAGATAGATAGATAGATATTATTGCTGCCATATATGGTTCGGTGCCTTGATAAGATCCAAAGAATATTATTGGCAATATTATTGGTCGTGATCTGGAGGCTTGGTTTCAGTCACTTGCTCACCGCCGTAAGATTGCTTCTCTCTGCCTTTTCTATAAACACTTTCATGGTAATTGTTCGTATGAGCTCTTCACTTTTATTTGTGTCCCTATTTCTCTTTAGTTTAATTCCCCATCCTCTCCCTCGTTAGGTGGTCAGTGATATCAGTTCCCTGGTGGATGCGGGGCATCTTTCGTTTCGCGTGAGTGTTTTCGTATTTGTTGTTGTGTTTGAATAAGTGCGTCTCAGTGTGAGTGCTTCGGATGAATGAATGTTTTATATTATTATAGTCCCGCATTGATTTCTGCCAGTTAACTGATATTTCTACTACATTAAGTGATTGTGGGTGTTTTATTACTAATATTATTTTGTTTAGTTTCTTCTAAATAGATTTGTTTCATATTGTAAATACTCATTGGAGCTAGTTTTTAGAATTGTTGTTTTATTCCCCTCCCCCCAGATACAATGAATTGTAAATATGGCGACTAGCTAGTATTTTCATAGAGACAATGAGGTATTATGGTGCATGTAGTAAGAAAGGTAAGTAAGAATGTGTTGTTTTGGTCTAAGAAATATTGTCTGTATGATTGGGTTAGTGTTTGTGGCTACCTAAGTTATCGTTAAGACAGAAGAAGACTGTCCTTTTCCCCAATCCCCAATTTTGCCTTGTGCCACATTTCTGTGTATATATCAGAATAAATATCGCTCTTCGCTATGCTACCTAGACTATATAAAGTTAAGCGCAATACTAGACTGACGGCGAGATCCCATCAATTCATAGTTGAGCTAGCTACATGTAACCGTAATTTCTTATCTCGCACTTCTCGATTCTGGAACTCCATTCCAGTATCATGATTTCTAGCCATGCAAAAATTTAAATACAATGCCAATCACTATCTACTGTATTCCTGATTACTCTTTTCTCTTGCGCCTCATTACTAATGTTTCTTCTACACCCTGTAACCCCTTGTCTACTAGTGGCTGTACCTGCTTTGCTTGGGGTGATACCGATTTAAAATAAAAAGTATGAACAGAATGAAATAGATTAAGAAAAAGATATCTGAATAGATAGATAGATAGATAGATAGATAGATAGATAGATAGTCGAACGAACAAACGTTCGTTAATTGATATATATATATATATATATATATATATATATATATATATATATATATTTTTTTAAATTCGGTGGATATTAAGATTAACATTAGTAAATTTACTCATCTTTTCCATACTTGTAAATACACTTATTATTCTCTGTTAAAACAGTTTGTATCAAAAGTCAAAATAGTTTATTTTATCAACCTTAAAAAATTATTTTAAAATTCAGGAATCGAAAACGAATATAAGGGACATAACTCTGGAAATAATTACCTCCCTTAGATTTTTTAAACAACATGGAAATTTCCATAACAGAAAATTATTATTATTATTATTATTATTATTATTATTATTATTATTATTATTATTATTATTATTATTATTATTTCCTTTGGTTTCTGTTGTATATTAATTTACTTCCAGGTCCCAACCAGACACCTAAGGTCAGAAATGGCATCATGACATTTTACACTGTACATTTGTAACATTTTTTTTTTTTTTTCATTTTAGTTCAGGCAAGGTGATAAAGCGACTAAGATGGAAGCGGGTTAGAGAAAGTAGTAGAATCTGAAAAAAAAAAAACATTACAAGATGTGAGACGAACAAATGAAGATGATTAGCGAGATAGAAAATGACGACTGACGTTGCATTTAAGTTTTTGAAGATCAAAGTTGCCTGAAATGCGAAAAGCCGGAAAAGAGATCGACAACTGAGAACTGCGAGGGAAGAAACTGTTAGTTTAGAACTTATGGTTAGACCTAAATCATGAGACCTAACTGCCAATCTAGTACTGCGCTTAAATACACAAAGACCCCACTATTATCAATCTTTCTTCTTATTATAATTATTATTATTATTTTTATTTTTATTTTCTTTGATTTCTGGCGTTTACACATTTCTCTCCAGGTCCCGCTAATGGACCTACGGTTAGAATATCATCATGACACTTTCCACTGACTAAAAAAAAAAAATATTACATAGATAAAGCCCTTCGTAAAGTGTGGGCTGTACTTGTATCTCCTTGAGGTATGGACTTCCAGGAATCCCTTCAATTAGTCTACTGCAATCTTTTCCAACCAGTCCTAGGGCTCCAACTACAACAGGGATTGTTGATGTTACCATATGCCACATTCTATCATTATTATTATTATTATTATTATTATTATTATTATTATTATTATTATTATTATTATTAAATCCTCGCAACTCAAGAACTTTTCGGAGAATCCTCGCAGAGTAAAGGATAACAGTTTTCAAAAGGTCTACAATATTGATCTCAATCTCTATTTTCCCGAAGTGATTTTTCAAGTTTCTAGATCATGGTTCGGTGTTTACTCATTACACGAAATTAATTCAACAGTCATCTTCCATAGCTTCTCCAATTCCTTAACTAGTTCTTGGTATTTTTCAGTGTCTTTGTTTTCCACTCTTGCATTGTACGGAACACAGCAATTCCAGTAATCTTCCCTTTATTATTTAACTCATCTATCGCAAAAAGGTTGGTTCTTTGTAATCCAATGGTCATATCACGTTTCACGTATAGTCACTGAAATTAAGCAACGTTCAGCCTGGTCAGTGCCTTGATGGGTGACGATTTCTGAATACCTGGTGCTGTAAGCTTGGATGTGGGCGTGCTGTAATGATTAAGGGCTCGTAATTGGAAATTGGAGATCTATGTTCTAGTTCCAATCGGGTTCATTATATTATGTGTAAATACCCTTGGAAAAGGTATGAATCCAGCACGAGGTTAATTAGTCAAACTTGCATCAGTAAGTCATTATTAACTACAAAAGGCCGAATGTATGGGGTACCCAGTAAGAATCGAACTCACTACTCTGTTGTACTTGTTCTAGGGACAAGCTTTCCAACCAATTCATCACGTCGAGCTGCGCTAATGATTTTCAAAGCGTGACTTGATATGACACAAGGCCAAAAGTGTGGAGCACCCAATAAGAAAGCAACTGACTACTCAGTCGAAATTGATCTAGCGAGATAATCTTGCTAAATATTGCACCACATCAAAGCGCTGTTTTATTTTCTAAGCTTAGCTTAGATATGGCACAAGGCCGAAAGTGTGGAGCACCAAGTGCCTTACGAACTCACTACTCAATCGTAATTGATCTAGCGAGACAAGCTTGTTAACCATTACACCACATCGAAGTATTCCTTTATTTTCTAAGCATAACTTAGATGTGGCACAAAGTCGAATGTGTCGAGCTCCCAGTGAGGAACAGTATTTAGTCACCCCACCCACGAGGATATCATGTGGCACAAGGCCGGTTTAACGTGAGATCTCCGAGCCCGTGGGCTCGGCCAAAAATATGCCCTTTGAACCCGTATAAACGGGTTCAGGGTCGGTTTACCTCCCCGAAAGAGACTCCGCCCTACGGTGTAGCCTCGTTCGGGTTCCTCCCCGCCCGAAGGCAGAGAGTTCAACCGATCAGCCGGTCAGCCTGTCGCCCGATTCGGACTGAACTAACTCCTAGTGAGGAACGAAGTCACTATTCAGTCTTTATGAATCTAATGAGGCAATCTCGCTAACAATTACACCGCGTCGAAGTCCCCACCTGCAAAGTGTTAATGAGCCGTAAAAAATCGATCAAACCGTAGTCCAATGATATGATCTGTCTGGCTAAAGAAATCCTATATCTTGTGATGACAGCCATTTTCTACCATTGCTTCTGGCTGCTATTCATACAACTTCTTTTCTATAACGAAGTCAAATTTACAACATATTCCTCATTTTATTCTCTTGTCAATCTAATCATACTGTCGCTTTCTATGACGAAGACAAAACCAAAAGATATTTAATCGTTGTCCAATGAAAATAATATTTCTTCTGTTTCTTTTCAGTTCCTGCACGCATTCTTTACTTTTCTGGTAAAAGGATTCTTTATTGGAAAGAATCGACCATTCTTAAATGTGGTGCCATTGGAATGCCGGCGCCTGTATTTTCCTGGAAGATAAGGTAACTTTTTATGTCAAATAAATTTAATTTATCCTCAAACCTAGTTATCTTAATCTTTATGAAAAAATAGATTTTTAATTTCAGCTGTTGTTATTTTTATGTATTTAATCAAATTTCTTGGAACCAATGATTACAGTGAATTTATCGTAAATTTGGATTTTTTTTCAATAATGGAATAAAATTATTTTGCTGATGACACTAGTCTATCGGCTAAATATCTCAAATTAGTAGATTTTCTAAGCACGTATACGAACACAATAAAAATTGAATAAAAATCTTTATCGCATTACCTTGTCAGTCGTCTTTCTTGATATTATATATATATATATATATATATATATATATATATATACTAATGATTGATGAAATGTGTTAATACACATCGAAACATCATTGCACTTGTGTACGTTTTTTTTTTTTTTACATGTTTTTCCTGTAATATACTAGAATATAGAATATTGCTCTATTATTGTATTGAGCTCTCTCTTATATTGAATGTTACGAACATCGGAACTGGATTGGATTCGTTCTCATTTCATATATATATATATATATATATATATATATATATATATATATATATATAAATGTCGCACACTGAGTGCTGATGTTAATAAAATAGTGCTTGATGCAATATAACGGAAATAGAAAATATATATTAATAAATAATTATTCAAATTTATAACATATGCACGTTTTAAGATCACTACAAAAGTTGTAATTTTGTTTTGACAAATTCTAGTGTCTTATCAAGTGATGATGTTGAACTAATTATTAGTTGGATATTTATATATATACATTTTTCCTCACCAATAGCACGACTCGGAGTTTAACAAAATACTCCTTCCACCGGTAAGGAAAAAAATGTGTATTTATTAATATTATATATATGAAAACCTAGTGAACCAGAACCTACCTTCCAAGGTTTCACCTAACGAATTTTCAGGGTACTACTAGATTTTTCTCTGCTTAGTGTATTGAGCACTTTTACATTTTTACTTAATTAACAGTGTTTTTTCTTTGACTAGGCGTTGCAGTGATGATCGATTATTTTCGACCAACACAGATGTCTTTAGTCATTACGTTTTTTACTGATTTTTTCCCTGACAATAGTTTGTTCAAATCAAATATATTTTTTATTTACAAATTGTATTAACTGTTCTTTTTTTCACACCGCCCGATAACAATTAAAAGTATATATATATATATATATATATATATATATATATATATATATATATATATATATATATATATGATTCTCCCGTCGAATTCGACGTATGAGGGTCAAGCAGATCAGTTCCTAGAGAACCGACAGCCCGACAACAGTACATGAGATTTGATGCGTCCAGGGTATGACGATAAACTACATCCGCGTCCTGGGTATGACGATAAACTACGTCCAACAACAAGGCTTCAGATAATGTTTGCGGAAAAAAATTGTTGCCAGCTATACGTTTTTTGGAAAAATAATGTTGCCAGCTATACGTGTGTGTGTGTGTGTATACCTTAATTTGGCATTAAATGACCCACAGTGGTTGATATGCCATAAAACCCAACCAACCAACCTGAAATTTGACTATAGTGGTTAAGGTTTCGTGCAGGACCATCCACACCTTTTGAAGGGCCGAATACAGAGACCTGGTGCACTACGTGCCACAAGGTCCCCAAACGACCCTCCTTAAAAGTGTCACATAATTCTTTTTTAAGACCTACGTCCTTAAAAGTGTTACATAATTCTTTTTTAAGACCTACGTCCTTAAAAGTGTTACATAATTCTTTGTAAATCCTACGCTTTTAAATGAATAATAATTTTTTTAATGCCTACCTCCTTAAAATTGTTACATAATACTTTTTAAGACCTACGTCTTTAAATGTTACATAATTCTTTTTAAGACCTACGTCCTTAAAAGTGTTACATAATTCGTACGCTAAAGAAAAAAATGTTAGTTTCTACTTTTCAAAAAAAACATTTGCACACACCTAATATATTGTAATATTTAATATCATTAAACGTATTGTTTTCTTTTTATGAACTTCCAGAGATAAATCCCTGTTATCAAACAAAAGGGTTCATATTTTGCAGTCCGGTTCATTAAAGTTTGAACATGTGCAAACCTCTGACGCTGCTAACTACACATGCCGAGCCGAGAATAAATATGGAACGGACGAAATCATCATTGCCGTCAGTGTCAAAGGTAGGTGCTATAATACATAAGTTTCTTAAAAGTCAGAACGTAACGAAAAGAAACTACCCCACCTAAAGAGATTCGGGTGACATAAATAAGGTTGCCTGAAATGTGTGGAATTTACGACATATCAATATTTTTTGGATTGTGTTAATGTTGAACTCTTTTATTTTTTATTTTCTCTTTTATGTGCTGGGTCCCGTCAGAACTTAGGCGATCATGACTCTCCACAATTTCTTGTGTTTTGTATCTCTTAATAGATATTTTTTGTTATTTCTCCAAGCTCGTCAATTATGCTATGTGTTGTTTTCCTAAGTCCCTCTTGCCCTCAGTCTGTCCTGTGAGTACCAGATTTTCCAAGCCCTTCTGTAGGAGATTATACAGTTTCTTTTCCGTGTCTGCTATCAGCACTATGTCATCTGTATATCTTATATTGTTAAAATTGTGACCACTAATGAGGAATCCTGGTAGGATTTCTAGTTCTCTCAGAATTGCCTCACTGTATAGGTTGAATGAGTCCGGAGAGAAGACACCTCCTTGTCTTACACTCCTTTCTATTTTTGTATATCTGCAGAACTCATTTTCTGTCTGTATGCAGGGGGTTTGCTTCCAGCATAGATTTTTGAAACAGATAACTGAAAGTTTTATATGATCAGCGTCCCGTTTTAAACATGGTCACGTTGTCGTCACGTGGGAGACGCTGTGAAAACGTATTCTTAAATTTGAGTATTTTGAATGAAAAATGAAAAATGAAAGAATTCTATTTTGATCTAAAATTTATATGTACGCTTGTCGATTATTAATCTCGCTAGAAAAGGGGAAATACTAAAGAAGCCAGGTCTAGTATTCACCGTGCGTGACATGGATATTATGCCTGCTTCATAAATAACCATTTGACCGAACGTATCTCCAATAATTTAAATGCGTTAAAAATTAAAACTACAATATTACCTACTAGAACTATCCGTAATTTATTAAATAGCACCAGCAAACAACATGTTACATCCGATGCTTGCATCCACCAAATCTCATGCAAAAACTGTGACTTAAAATATGTGGGTGAAACATGTAGGTCCGTAAAATCTCGTGTTTTCGAACATAAACGAGATATTCGCCTCGGAAATTTAAACAATGCTTTAGTTGTACACATAACTAAAGCAGATCATAATTTCGATTTTGATTCCGTGAAGATGTTAAAATATTTTCATAATAAAAATCTTAGGAGGATTTATGAACGTCCGACGTTGACATATTAACATTAAAACAGCATAATTGCATATAAGGATTTTTGTTTGTTTTTTCCGTATATTTTTCTTCATACTGTCGGATCTATATCCATATATTTGCTTATATATATATATATATATATATATATATATATATATATATATATATATATATATATATATTGTTGATGTCTATATTAGACTGGTGTGAAAAAACCCGGATAATATTATTTGTAAATAAAAAAATATATTAAGAGAAATTGGTATCTGGGAAAAAACTTTTGAAAAAATGAAGGACTAAGACCATCCAAATAGGCCGAAAAAGTTGCCCAGTTTCTTAATTTCTAGTCCAACGAAGAAAAAAAATCAAACAATCGAGCAAATAAGAATAATAAGTTCTCAATACAGTTAATAGAGCAGAGTATAAATAATCCTAGTGAGCCAGGTTTCACCTAAATGGATCTTCCTCTTCCTTCCTTGGATTCACCTAAATGGATCTTCAGGTTAAGCCAGCTTTCTTTGAAGATCCATTTAGGTGAAACCTAGATAGGTAGTTCCTGGCTCACTAGGATTAGGAAATCCTAGACATGTGGCCTGATGACTGCGTCGAGCATGAAACAGTCTGTCCCCTCTAAGTGTTGACTTTAATGTTCACTTATATATATATATATATAAATAAATTGTCGGACTCTGTCCATTTAGTAATATATATATATATATATATATATATATATATATATATATATATATATATATATATATATATATATATATATATTGTGTATTAAGGAAGCAATCGTTTATTTATAGATGTTTCATTAAAGACAACAGACAAGGTAATGCGATTAAGCTTTTTATTTAAGTTTTCTTGTTGTTCGAACAAGTATATTCTTTTCTGGACACAGAGTGTCTAGAAACTATCCAAATGTTCTAGACATTATGTGTCCAGAAAAGAAAACACTTGTTCGAACAAGTATATTCTTTTCTGGACACAGAGTGTCTAGAAACTATCCAAATGTTCTAGACATTATGTGTCCAGAAAAGAAAACACTTGTTCGAACAAGAAGAAAAATTAAATAAAATTCTTAATCGCAGTAACTTGTCTGTGGTTTTACTGAATCGTTTGAATTTCAATGCATTTTCATACTTCCAGTAGGATTTCAGGATGAACATTCTTTGTTCAAAGCTAAGCTTGGGTGACATTAGCAATACAAACGTGTAAATCTGAAAAGAAAGCAAGTTGACTTGAACTTTACAGTGAATCATTCACACAAAATGTAAATTAGTAAAGTTAATGATATAAAATGGCGAAATCCCCTCGTGAACAAAATTTTAAAGTTTCATTAACCTACAAATATATACAATGTTATACAATGTTATGATCTTTGCTTTTAATAATTATGAGATGGATAATGTCTTTTTTTTTTAATATGCAAGTACTTTCATCTGTACATTCAGTCATCCTCTGGCATGAAAATTATTTTGTTTTTAATAAAATCCAGGTAGCATCAGAGACGTAAAAAATTAAATTCGAATCGAAATATGATTTTTAAATGTTTTATTGTTAACGGATAAAAACTTTTGGAGCGTGCAGTCGCAACATTAAGGTTAAATTTTTTTGAACATTTAAGAGAGTGCGTTTTTTACTAATATGGCAATTTGATAATTTTTTTTTATTGTTGGAGTTTATCAGTCAATGTGGCATGAACTAAATTTTTCAATAAATAGAGTAATGTCTCTATTGTTTTCCCGAAAATTTGCACATCGGATCAGTTGTTTTAAATCAAAATTGTGGTGCAGTTCAATTTATTTTACAATGAATCATTCATACAAAAAGTAGATTAGTAAAGTTAATAATATAAAATGGCGAAATCTTTTCGTGAACAAAATTTTAAAGTTTCATTAACCTATAAATCACTGAATGAATGTTATGATCTTTGTTTTTAAGTAATTATGAGCTGTATAAGGTCTTTTATAGACGATACAATTTTTTCTTTTTCATGCACTCAGTAAAGGAAAAACGTCCAAGTAAGTAATTTTGGTATTTGCCTTTATCTTCTCTTTTCTTATCAACATTTATCTCCCATGTTGTTATCAATATTTGTCGTCCCTAAATGATTATTTTGCTTGTCTTTATTTCTGTCTTAAATTCGCTTTGGTTTGTTTTGGCTATTTTATTTTTTCTCATACGAGATACAAGGTAAGATGGGTAAATTGTCGCCATTTTATATTTTTACTTTCGCGCATGTGCGTTGTTTGTTTTTGATTTTGTCGACTGCTCAGTATAGGGTCAGTTAGGCACGGTCTGCGATAAAAAGAGACCCATGGCGCAATTCATTCCATCACAAATTTAGAAATGGCATGCTATACTGCTTGGCATTTGCGCTGGAATCTCCAGTACGAATATTTCAGAGTGTTTGCTGGACAGTGTAGAGGATTCGGAAAGAGATGGATGATATATACTGTCAACATAAGGGTGTTTATATTGATCACTAGTGTTAGTGACATTATGCCGCCATTCATCTTTCCACAGAGTCACAGTCTCAACACGGAAATCTATATCAAATGTCTTGAGAATATAATGTTACCCTAGGTCAAGAATATGGCTGTTGGGAAACCCTGTGTCTGGCAAAAGAACTGCACCACGCCACACAAGCAGGGGAATCCAGTAATGGCTGTGAGACCATTTCTATGAACGCATCGCGCTTTACATCTGACCACCTATCTCCCCAGACTGCAACCGCCTTGATTAATATGTGTGAGGCGCTGTTGAGCGAGAGGCAAAGAAAAATCCTTGTAACATCAAAGATGAAATGAAGACAAGGATTATGAAAGCATTCACCAACTTAAACAATGACATCGTTGCAGAAGATTCCAAAGTCATCTGGAGGCCGTGGTTGAAACCAATGGCGTTTTTATGGAATAAATTTAATTTTAGTATTTCGAAATATTTTTTTGTAATTTTGGTGAATATATCTGTTAAAATGAGTTGCCAGCGTGATTTTTTTTTTTTTTTTTTTTTTTTTTTTGCGTAAAGACGACAATTTATGCATTGTACCTTGTATATTTTTGGTTGGATTGGGGTTGTAAAAAAAATCTCTGATCTCCTTTTCATACTGTGTAAAAGTCGACTTCGTTTTTAAAGAGTACACCCGGATGGTATAGATTGACACAAATTACCTACTAAGTGAAGATTATTTCCAGATATAATGGCCAGGCGTTTAAATGTTGAAAACATGTTTTTATTTTGTACTTTTAACTAAAAGTAATAATAAGCAAATATTTTTAACTAAAAATAAAAGAAACCTACATAAAAAAAAGTAAATTAAAAGAAAAATTGAAAAAATATAAAAAGTACAAGCTTTTAGCAGGTCTAAGATGTGAGCCATTCTTAAAAACTGAGTTATTATAATAGTAAGATTAGTGTGTGTATATATATATATATATTATATATTACATATACATTTATATATATATTATATATATCATACATATTATGTATATATTATATATATATTTGTATACATATATTATATATATCATATATATTTATATATACACATATATATATATATATATTTCTGATTATTTAATAATATGGAATATTTTAGCATATATTTCGTTATAAGCGAAAATATCTTTTTAAAAATAATATTTGAAAATAATATTTGAATTACTACACACATTTGTTAATTTTTTTATTAATCAATTAATTGATATCGACGAATACTTTTTCAATGAATCGGGTCTCTAATAAAATGATGGAAGTTTGGATTTACATATTAATTGTGGAAGTGTCTACTTAATCGTCTGCACTAAAAACAAATAAAAATTTAAAAAATGAAAAATTGACTTTTACACGAATGGATAACAGACAGAGATATGCATGCTGTTTTTTGTACTTGTATTGATGCAGTACCAACTTATTCCACTCTTCTACAAGCATAGACAACCCCATATATATATATATATATATATATATATATATATATATATATATATATATATATATATATATATATATATATATATATAAAAACATTTTCTGTTTGTTGATCGTCAGATTTGATAACGGAATTTAATTTATGGCCCCCTCTTCTTCTCAAATATTACAACGCATTTTCCTTACATGTAGTTTTGCCTTACATGTAGTTTTTCTTTGACAGTGATGATGACGAAGAAGAATTTTTGGGGTTTCAGTCCTGATTAAGTTTAATAACTATATCTAAGCGAATAAACACTTTTCTTGTGTTTTAATATATTTAAGCAAAGTTTTGAAATAAAGGTGAATATTTAAAAATATTTAACAAATATTAATTATATTTACATTAAAAAGGGACCACGTAACTCCTCAGATTATAGTGCGACGTATCTGCGAATCAAGCGCAAATATCCACTTTAGCAACCCCAAACAAAGGGTGAGACCTATCTATATCAAAGATCTTATTTTTTTTAATATCCTGTCCTCTCAGGACAAAGGTACTTGAGTTTTATTGCTCGAAAATACAGCAATTGTGGCAAAATATGACTTTCTAAGCCTAGCTTAGATGTGGCACAAACCCGAAAATACAGGGCACCCAGTGAGGTTCGAACTCACTACTCAATCGTAATTGATCTCACAAGACAAGCTTGCTAACATTACACCGCGCAGAGATAAAATAATATGATTTTCTAAGCGTAACTTAAATGTGGCACAAGGCCAAAAGTATGGGGCACCTAGTGAAAATCGAACCCACTATTCAGTCGTAAAGGATTTTCAAAACGTAGCTTAGATGCGGCACAAGGCGGGAAGTGTGGAGCACCTAGTGATGGTCGAACTCACTACTCAGTCATAATTGACCTAGCGTAACAAGCTTGCTAACAATTACGCCACGTCGAAGCGCTCCCAAGGTGATTTTCTAAGTGTAGTTTCGATGTGGTACAATACCGAAAATACGGGACACCCAGTGAGTTTCGAGCTCACTATTCAGTCGTAAGTGATCTACCTAGACAAGCTTGTTAACCATTGCACCACATCGAAGTGCCCCCTATTTCCATGACTTCTTGGGAAAAATAATGAAGTAGTTCACTATTGTCTTCTGCAAGATTTTAAGATCAGAATAGACCTTTTTCTAGCATGGCTGCCAGCCAATGCCCAATGTAGTCTGCTTTAAATAGAATTAAAATATTTCTTCTTTCCTCACGTTCATAAATAGTACAAATACATCTTTTCTCTCCCCCTGAATAAATTAATCCATACCTTTCCAAGGGCATTAGTGAGAAAGTGAATTCTGAGATTATCACAACTAGGGGAACTCCATCTTCAGTGAGTACTCTGAAGTACTTGTGCCAATATATTTTTAGGATGCGTCATTACAGAAAATAATCCCGCTACAATTTCATATGAAACGAATCTAATTCCCTTCGGTGCTCAACTGCTATAACCTTGTACAAGATAAGCATCGCTGATGATCATGGGTTCCGTAAATTATGAGGATTATTGCGACCCCGCGTTTACGGCAGCCGTAGATGTGTCTAGGGCAAGATACTTCCTCCTGAATAGGTTACCAAGTCTTAGAGCCCAGTTTGACTTATTACTTACAGTAGTTTGGATTCCGAGTTAACCTTCTCCACGACCGGTTGTCACTTAAGGGAAGAGAATCCAGTTTACCCTGTAGGGGGAAGATGGGTTCATGTTCTTTCCAATGATACCAGTGTGAAGTGAAAGAAAAGCCAGAATTTGAACTCGACACGCTGACTCTACTCTTAGTATCGATAACCTTTATGCTACCTGCACATACAGATAAACCTGTCCTGGCTGATTGATTGATTCGTTTTTTTATTCGTTTTTATCAACCCTTTGCAGCTTATTTTAAGCCAGAAAAAAATTGTTTTTAGATTGTAAGAATATTTCGTAAGGTGAGAGATAATAATGATTTAGTGTTAAAAATCTTACTATTTAACCCATAACTGTGGGGAGAAGAGGTGGATTCATAGCTTTCGCAAGGATATTTGCGCATAGGTGAATATAACGAACCCAACTGGAATTAGAACTCCGATTAACAATTCCGAGCCATTATCAATTATAGCATCTGCACATATAAGCTTACAGTACGTGGTATTCCTAAGCGGTCACCCATCTAAATACTAAACAGGGTCGACGTTGTTTAACTTCGATGATCGTACTGAAAAGGGTGTTTCAACGTGATGTGGCCGTAAACCTAAAACTAATCTAAGAAAATATCTTCACTCGATGCTACATTATGTATTAAATACTGATTAAATTAATTCACTTGGTGTTCCACGTGTCTATCCATATGCCAGACTATGTTTAGAATATCTAATCACATAAACAAAAGAAAAAAGAAAAGCTGACATCCGCTTTTATTTTTGCGAATTCCAAATACATTTTTGCTTCCAAGAAGAGTTTTCTTTTCTTTCATATCTTCCATATTTAATAATAATAATAATAATAATAATAATAATAATTATTATTATTATTATTATTATTATTATTATTATTATCATCATTGTATTTTGATTTCTGCTGTGGTCACACTATCTACCAAGTCTGCGGGGAGACCTAAGGCAGATAGTGGTGTGTTGTTATGGCTACATTTCATGATTTGTTTTTCTAACTCCCATTATTATTATTATTATTATTATTATTATTATTATTATTATTATTATACTGTTGTCGCGATTTTTCTGGAAGGTCCGCCGAGTCCGCCATTTGTAATGCTTGCATCGACGACATCGTCTACAATTCAAATAAACTGGAAATCTCGCAGAAATGGTGGCAGTCCAATTAAAGGTACGTATTTTCAATCATCTTGATTTAAAGCTCAAAAGAGGAACGCTTCTACAGAAATTGTGTCTTGATTAACTCGAGATAAATATAACAATCTGGCCTGATGATCCCTGATTATCAAGGAGATAAGGTATTTTATTTTATTATCGTACATTTCGCAACAGAATACTGGACACATTTTATAAAACTTAGCATTTACTATAACTAATATATATTCAAATAATAGGAAGGAACAGTCAGATTTATAACCGAGAATTCTTTAGTAATTATTTTTATTTTTAAAAACAATACTCGTTCCAATTTTTTTCGTAAGTTATTCTTAGAATCGCTTGAGAATGGAAGCGAGATCTGAATTTTAAGTTTAAACTTTAAAGTTAAATTTTAAGCTTCTCTTTCGAAACATAATTATTTCTTTGTCGCGATGAAGACATATTTAAAAAAAATAATTATAACATATATATATATATATATATATATATATATATATATATATATATATATATGGGTAAGATGAGAACGAATACATTAAAATTCCAACGTTTGTAACATTTAATTTAAAAGAGGCCTCAATACAAAGTAGAGCAATATTATTTATTCCGACTCTGTTTAACGTCTGTTGCTGGCATAGATTTTCAATCTACGAGTCATGACCCATTTACGAAAAATAATTTTTTGCTTCTTTCCTTAGTTTAAATTTCACGTAGGTTATATTCGATTAGCTGAACTGGGTAAAGCCCACACACCTTATAACTCACCCTTTTTTTCATTTGTTCGTAAAAAAAAAGACTGTACTTTGCTTTTAAATCTGAATAAATCGTTCACTCGCCAGTAATTTACAATCGTCTGATGAGATGCATTGATACGCATCGAAACACGACTGCAGTTGTGTAGCTATTTTGACGTTTTTCGATATATATATATATATATATATATATATATATATATATAAGTGAACATTAAGGTCAAGACCTAACGCCAACTGTCTGTTTCATGCTTGAATGCAATATTGACAGTTAAGAAACCTTTTTAAAATAGCCACGAAACTTCATTCGGATCTGCCAATATTTCCACTTAATAACCCCTAGAATAATTTGAAGCATAACTATTACCGCCCACCCAATAACCGTTAAAATAATACCCATGATGCTTCACTGACCAGCATACATAAGTAGTCGAGCCACAACACAACACACATGATTTGACGATTACGTTTAAACTTGAAACAAACAGTCGCTGTTGAGTGTCGACTTCAGTGTCCACTTAAACACACAAACACGCATATATATATATATGTATATATATATATATATATATATATATATATATATATATATATATGCGTTGTTGTGTGTGTGGGGGTGTAGCAATGTTTTTACTAATATATTTTTTTTGTTAATATCGTTATAATATATCTAGAAAGTATAAACATTGCAATCAACATAGCATTGAAGAACAAATGGTAATCTTTGGCGGGGGGGGGGGTTGAAACAGACAGTCACCATTCATTGTTCGCCCCTATGTCTTCGACACTGCCTATATCTAAAAAGGCTCTATCTCCGATATTTGCCACTTTTCATGAGTAACTACAGCAAAATTTTAACAATATATAAGCGTACGTGCGATTTACCCAATACCATTTTTTAAACAATGATTTTACCAAACGGATTATAAAAAATAACGTTTGTTTTTGTTTTAGGTTTCTATATGAAGTTCAAGAAAGAACATGGCGAATGGCAAACCATTAAATCTGACCGACAAAGCCGTACCCACACGTTCACGGGGCTCAAATGTGGTACTGGATATCGGTTTTTGCTGAACTCTTTCAATGTGATTGGAGTCAGTTCTGACAGTCCTCAGATCATTGCTAAGACGAATGGTTCCTGTAAGAAAAAATTCTTTATTTCTTTGTTTCTGGATTTATCACAGATTTTTCTTATTAATATTATCCAGTGTGTCTGAAGATTTTAATTTTTTAATATTTTTATTGTTCAATATATACATATATATATATATATATATATATATATATATATATATATATATATATAAAAGCATGTATATACGTGTGTTTGTAACTTTTACATCCCTTCCATTCAGATGTCAGCCTAGAATTCCTTCAATATACGTAATCATAGAACGTTCATGATATTCTCTCGCTATGTAGGTCATTTTGTTCCATTTTTTTTTCCTAAAAGCCACTTAAACTACACAGTGAGTGAATCCTTCTGATAGAATTAGTCACCCTGTCACTCTAGTTTCATTTTCGTCACTTTTTCTACTTTAATTTATTTTTTATTCTTTCGTTTTGTTGTTTTGCCTCATCCGTTTGCCAATCAGTTATTCTGATAAAATTCCGTCCCACTATGTACCTGTGGCTGATCTAGTTCTCTTCTCTGAAGATTGACCTGAACGACCTTCTGACACAGCCTCTCCTAATGTGGCAGTTTCTTATCAAGCTGTTGACATTTCTCTCTTAAAGTAGCTAATATGTCTACCACTATAAACTCCTTCCAGCGGCAGTGATATTTCCTTATCCGCGTGACATGACAAGGACAATATAAACATACAAAAATAATTTTTAAAAATACGACTCGGAAATTCCATGAGTTACCTTCTTTATGATTTGATTTTGAATTTTGACTTATCTTTCTGATTTCTACTCCATTAGCACCGCTGATGCCACCTCAGGATTTACTGGTTCAGTCCGTCAATATGACATCCATAAAACTGGACCTGACAGCGTGGAGTTCAGCTGGGTGTCCAATTAATTTTTACACCGTTAAATATCGATTATATGGCGACACACAATGGGTTGAAGTATCGAATCACGTTGATGGAAACATGGTAAGAAACGCATTTTTTGGGCGCTGGTGGGGCGATCATTTATTCTTAAGCATTATCTATGTTCACTATTATTTGTTATTGAATTTATTTATATATATATATATATATATATATATATATATATATATATATATATATATATATATATAGCATGTAATAAATAGTAGGAATGTGTGGTTAATTTTAGTGCGGACCGTTTTTTGATTTTATCTAGGTCTCACTCATCATATCACCTCAAGTTTCTAGAGTCTTTGTATATTAGATCCCGTAGGGCTTCCCTTTGTAAACAGAGGTAATACTTACTGGGTCGGAATGTTATTGGACTCTAGTTTCTTGAAATTCATTTTTTTCTCTTCCACTCAATTCCATTCGTTAATTTAATTTAATTTATACGCTTTTATAAATTTTCTATTCCCAGAAAAATAAACTTGATAAGTCCTGGGACGAAACTGGTTGTTTTTTGGGGGATTTTTAGCCTTTTTTTTTAAATTTTGCTTTTTCCTCGCTATTATTAAATTCTGTACCGCAAAAAACTTATTTAAATATACATATATATATATATATATGCTATACTCTCCAATCGTTTTCGACGTATAAGAGTCAAGCAACTCAGTTCCTAGCAACCGACAGCCATGTATGATTGATTATAGTGATGAAACAACACTTTTTGAAGAACTGAATACAGAGACCTGGTGCACTACCTTTCACAAGGTCCCCAAACGACCCTCAACAGGTTTTGAATTCAGAGTTGTCCTTCTCCTAGACTAGTTGCCATCCAAGGCTCTAGAACACAGTCTGTCCTGCTAATTACCCATAGTTGAGGATGAAGAAGAGGATTCATACTTTTCCCAAAGGTATTAGCACGTAAGTGAATCTAATGGATTCGACTGGAATTCGAACTCGTCTCTCCGATTCCTCAAACCGAGCCGCAATCCGTTACTCCTCCATATGTATCTATTGCTAAAGAACATGTAGGCTGACCCAGAATGGCAATTCACCGGTCAGAACTCTGATGACCCAAACTGAATGGAGGTTGTTTGGACACCTCAGGCGTGGAATTCTGTCAGTTATGGATTGTCTTCGTTTAACTTTTGATAAGAAGGCTCTAAGTATTAGAACGGTCAAGATGCCCCCGCTCTCTCTATTTCTCTCTCTCTCACTCACACACACACACGCACACACACAAAAGTGGGGGATACGACTACCGCCCATCATAAAATAAAGAGTAATAAAAAGAAAATTGTCCGGCATTGATGCAGACTATTCTTTAGCGTTGGACTCTGAAGAACTCAAGCCATCGTCTACTCGAAACGCAACAAGATGTAATATTCTTCATTATCATAACAACCAATAAAGTTATAAAACATGCATATAGGTATATAAGAACCCCCGTGAAATGAACTAGTCTACTTTTAAAATAGAATTTTTTTCTAAGATCGGATAGGCACCTCTGACGCGATGGTATACCATATACGAATAGAAGGCTCAAGAGGCACTCATAGTAGAGCATTAGTGAATGAAGTGTGTGATATGAACGTAAGAGATGTTAGAAGTGAAAATTATGAAGTCGATTAATCATTGACTTATAGTGTTCAAGGAAGCACTAACATGGGATTCGGTTCCACGATGTAGCTGTCCTCGAAGAAAAACTGTCCGAGTGGAACTTCTTCCTTACTATTAGAATACGGAGGAAATAACGATGATTAGACTCCGTGTAGATAGCATAGCATAGCATATCCTGTCTGTAACGGTTTGAACTGATGAATCTAAACAATAGAAGTCATCTAAACATTTGGCATTGAAATAACGATGGAGTGGCGGTGAGTTTTCAAAATTGCGACTATGGGGAAATAGGATGTAGAATAGAAAATAATTCATCGCTTACGAGTAAACGATTTTGAATTACATCAGTATTGGAAAGCGATGATTGATCAGCGACAGGCCATACTCCGTTTTTGGTTTGATTTGCCTCTTTTAGAGATGAAATTTGCCAGAAGGGGACAGGTAAATTCTGTAGCGTGAATATAAAATAATTGTTTCTTTTCAGCCTCCGACCAATATTTTTTTTAATTTTCCATTGAATCAAATAAGTGAAAATATAACTTTTTTTTTTTCAAAAATGTATTTTTGTTATTCCTCCATGCTATTTAATATCATTTTTTTTTTTTTTTTTTTTTGACTTCTTTCAGACATTTTTTACTGTTCAGGATTTACGTCCTGCCACTTGGTACGTCATGAAAATGACAGCTCATAACGAGGCTGGATCAACAGACAGTTTGCTAAAATTTGGAACTCTTACTGACACTGGCAGTAAGTGAAACAGGTTTTATTTTTGTCTGCCTTCATTTTGAGTTTCAAATAGACAGTGCTGTTAGAATAAAAGGGGTAGCAGGATTGTTTTGTTTTGTTTTTTTTATTTATAATTTTTGCAATTTATTTAAGGGTCGGGGTGATATTTTATGAATATTTAATAAAAGGCGTAGACGTAAAAAGGATGGCTAAAGTGGAATGTTTAGAATATTTAATAAAAAGTGTGGATGAAGTAAAGAGTTTACAGGGTGATTTTTCTGAATATTTAATAAAAGATGTGGGGGAATACAGGTTTTCCTGGGTGCATTATTCATAGAATAATCTTAGAATTACAAAATAATAATAATAATAATAATAATAATAATAATAATAATAATGATAATAATAATAATAATAATAATAATCTTAGAAGAATAGTAATCTTAGAAGAATAAATAATTATAAACTTAGAATAATAGAATATTAATAATAATTATATAATAAAAATGATAATCTTAGAATTTTAATCTTAGAATAATAGAATAATAATAATCTTAGAATAAGAGAATAATAATCTTAATAATACTATAATAGTAATTTTAGCATAATAAAATAATTTTAGAATAATAATAATAATCTTAAAATAATAGAATCATAATAATTTTAGAATAATAAAATAATTTTAGAATAATAGAATAATAATAATCTAAATAATAGAATAATAATCTTAGAATAATGGAATAATAATAATAATCTTAGAATAATAGAATAATAATAGTCTTAATAGGATTATAAAAATCTTAGAATAATAAAATAATAATCTTTAATAATAGAATCATAATATTCTTAGAATAATACACAAATAATAATCTTTTAATAATACAATAATTATCTTAGAATAATCGAATAAAAATAATCTTATAAAAATAAAATAATAATCTAATCTAATGATATCTAATGATAGAATAAGAATATTCTTAGAATAATGAAATAATAATCTTAGAATAAACTTAGAATAATAGTAATGTTAGAATAATCTTACAATAATCCACCCGGTCGAATTATTCTTAGAATAATCCACTTGGGGAATCCTTAATTCATAATAATCGGAATGAAATAAGAATGTCCCTGTTTTTTTTTTTTTTGTTTTTTTTTTGTCTTTTTTTTTTTTTTGACCCAATCGACATTCTCATCTTTTATTTGTTCGTTTGCTTCCAGGCACCATTTTGCCGCTGTTCGTCGTCCATCGTAAGGAGGGAAAATTTTACGAGAAGATCTACGTCATGTTACCCTTATGCACCGGTATTGTGGTCATCTTAATTGCCGCCGTAGCACTTCTCCTGTGGTGCCGGAGACGCAGTGAAAGACTTCGGTTTAAAGGTAACAAAGCACACGAATACAGGTACTTTTGTCTTGGTGAAGTGGGAGTGTACTTATAAGAAAGGAGAAATGACGCAAGTTGCCTACTACGAATTGGAAATATCAAACTCAAGCAAATATGAAAATTTAAATATCTGAGAAGTGTCTTGGAATAGAGAAAGATGCCTTCCCAAAGCTAAATAGACCAATAAGAAACGGGAAATTTTTATTAGAAGCAAAGAAAAGACACCTAAACTTTTATGTACTATCGATCCTCCTATATGGCATTGAATGCTAAAAAATCTCCTCCGAAATAAAAAGACTTAAGACAACAGCTGTTATGATTCATGATGATGATGATATTTCATCATTCTTGAAATAAAGATATGAAACATCATCATTATAAAAACGACTTTTCCACCACAAGGAAAGGTAGCAGTAGTAAAACGAAAAACACAGACGTATCATCTTCGCTCCGTGAAAATACAAAGTTGACGGTTTCAAACGCTTCTCCTACTGACGAAATTCTTGTCATTAATTTCAACACGTACCCCAAAGTCTTATTGTTGTATCTTATTGTTGTAAGTTTTATTCATTTCACTTTCAGTATAAAAAAGAGAAAAGGAATCCTCTACCATCTACTAATACATGTAACACATTACATTAAAATACCCAACATCGACCCCGTTACACCGTAATATGGTTCTACAGAAGGATACTGAGAATACCTTGAACTGAACATTTGAATAACAAGGAAGTTTTAAGGAAAATACAAACTAAAAGGACACTTACATCTAGAATTAGAAAGGAAGAGTTGAAATTTCTCCGGCACACATTGAGAAAAGGAGGCTTGGAGAATTTGACACCAGATATATTGAAGCCTAAAGGGACTAAGAAATGCGAATAACTCACCAAATGAACTTGTGCAAATGGATGTGAGATTGGATAGTGAATAATGAATAGATAAAGGTTTTAAGAGCGAAAAAAGAAAACTGTGGAGAGCCATGAAAAAGAAGAAGGTCGCGTTATTTTTTACACATTGCCGAGAAACGTAACAAAAGAAAAATCAGCTTTAGTTCAGTCGGAAGTAATTTATTAACAGACAACTTTTTTCTTTTACTAAATTTTTCTAAAGTATTAAGTCGAAACTGTTATGATAAATGACGTGCGTGATATGGTTATTTCCTAAGCGTAGCATAGATGTGGCACAAAGCCTAAAGTACGGGGCAACTAGTGAGGATCGAACTCACTTATCAGGCGCAACTGATCTATCGAGACAAGTTTGCTAACCATTACACTACGCCGAGGTTCCCAAATCATTTTCTAAACGTAAATTATACGTGACACAAGGCCGAAAGTGTGGAGCACCCAGGGAGGTTCTAACTCACTACTCAGTCGTAATAGATCTAACGTGACATGCTTGCTAACAATTACACCACGTGCCTAAATTCAAATGATTTTCTAAGCACAGCTTAGATGTGTCACAAGGCTGAAAGCATGGGGCACCCAGTGAGGATTGAACTCACTACTCAGTTGTAATGGTTTTCTTGAGGTGTCTGACGTGTGTGATATGAATGGATAGATGTTAGAGAAAATATGATGAGAATAATGTGGATATTTAACAACTGACCTTTAACATTAAAAGGTCAAGACTGAAATTTTTAGGAGAGCACCCACACGGGAGTCTATATTTTCTACTAGATTTCATTTTAAGCAATATTAACGCAAAAAATATAATCATTAAGTCAGTTATGTGCCATGCGTGATACTCGCGTAAGTGATCATGTATCTTTCGATACATGACTGACGCGGCAGGTTTTTCCCACAGTGGGTTGCCATTTCTTTCTGCGAGAGACAAGTTGCGATCCAAGGCTATAGAACCCAATCTGTCCTGCTATTTATTCATAGCTGTTGTGGGGGTGGGTGAAGAAGAGGATTCATATCTTTCCCAAGGGTATTAGCACGTAAGTAAATGTAATGGATTCAGATGGAATTCGAATTCGGCTCTCTGATTCCTCAATCCGAGCAGCTATCTATTACACCACCGTGCCTCCAGACCTTAAAGGACTCGTCATTTAATGCTGGAGATTCAATAAATGACATTGGATTTAATATGACAAACGATAAACACAGATACAAAGATACATATAAGATGTACCAGACTTTTATTTGCTTAGTAAAATAATAGTAGCTTGAGTCATAAGTATTTTTCTTTTGCGGGGACCCAATTGTGTGACGAATGTGTCTTCCCAAGTAATAATCAGAGGTGGCGGCTAAGAATTCATCTGGAGTCCATTAACTTAAGCCAATGTATAATTAGTCTACAACACCCGACCCCCAATCGTCGGGAATTATTCATTTATGCAATGAAACTTTAAATCGGCTTTATTGGTTTAGATACCAGGAATCATAAAGGTTAATTGGAAAGCGTCCTGCGCTCGTCAGCAAGAAAAATATTGTTGTCTTCCGTGGCAACGTAAGGCCGCATACGCTAAGAAATACGACGACCAAAGTCCTACAAAGAACGTCACTTTTGGGTACAAATTTTAATGACAAATCGTTGCTAATCATAGTAGTCCTAGGTATGACGATAAACTACATCCGGCAGCAAGGCCTCTGATCGGGACATTGGAGGTTTTCAGGAGCGTGGAACCACCTCTTAATTAATGCTGTTGTTCCCAGGTTCACCCTAACACGGGGTTTTAACACCTGTTAGGGTTCCAGCTATGGGCAAATAGTGAACTCGCAAACCGGCGGCGGTGACATATTTTTCGCAATGTTCTGTCGCTAATATTCGCAATCAGCATTCGCTTTGTGCTTCTTTTTTTTTTTTTTTTTTTTTTTTTTTTTTGTGTTTAAAGTTGATAAAGAAGAAACACAGAAATTATTTATTACCCAACCTAATAGAATTATGGTGCAATGAACGATAACATACTCGCCTTACAACGATTTTTGGAGCTCTATTTCAATGGTCCTATACCAAACTTTCTTTTGCCAACTAAGAAGAGTATAATAACTACGATAGTGTGAATATTAGTATCATTGCATTTCAAAGTGTTTGATAACTATTGGACTTTTTTTTTTGTTGACCTTGTCCCAGATTTTGCTTTGTAAGTATCTACGCCTTTATTTGATGTCCCTATCTAATTCATTGCTTCTTCTAAAACTAGTTTTTTTTGTTTCTTTTCTTTTTTTTCTTTTTTTTTTTTTTTGCTTTTACGTGGGGATCTTTATGTTTTTCATTTTTCTTTTTCTTGCTCGCTTTCTCTCTTTCTGATTCTATGAATTCTTTCTTTCTTTATCCATTTCCTCCACAGAGTTTCACCTTCCCAAAACGGCTTCAAACCTTCGTCTAGACATCACAGCGGAGACGTCACTCATGAACGATTTAGACAAACGTCTTAATCTAGATATGGACAGCGGAGGAGGTACGCTGGAACCCTACGGCAAACACAACGTAAACTTACGGACCACTGGTCAGTCGGAAGAGGTGGGCAGTTGTGGAGTGGCAGGTGGTCAGCATGGAGCCACAGGAAACCACCATACCTCGTGGTTGCTCCACGCGACCTTTCCTGGCCGGACGGGCACTAACAAGACTGCTAGTGTCCCCGGTTCGCCCAGTAGATCAGGTATCCCTTCACGTTGCTGGACGTCATCTAAATCCTCATACATCACCACCACTACATCCGCTACATCTCGTTATCTCAATTACGCCGTTCCCAAAACCGACTTCCGTTCTTCGCTTCACGCCACCCTTACTAAAGACTCTGCATCTGCGTACACTGCCGTCGAGATCGACAAGTGTGAAAAGCTTTTAGGGCCTCTCGTTTCTTCTTCTTCTTCTTCCCCCTCATCGTCATCGTCGTCGTCGCCCCGTTTCCCGATATTGGGCATCGTGCGTCGCTGGCCACCCGTGTCGGCCACTTCGGGGTCTTACACTCCGTCGGCGGCTGCGACCCGTTTTTCGCAACGTTATGCCGCTAATATTCGCAATCAGCCTTCGCTTCGTTCGCACAGATGCACTTCGAGGCCCCAAAATACACATAATGCTTTCGCCGCTTCTTATGACTTCTTCTGTACGTTCCATTTTTTACCCGCTCTCATATTGCGTCCTTATATCGTTTTCAACCTTTCACAGAGTAGTTTTATCAAATCACGCTCTCGCAATCACTACGTAGTCACTAATCACTTAAATACTAAGTTTTTCAACCATTTGCGTTTGTTACTATGTTCTATGTTGGCGTCATCGTCAATTTTGTCACATGTATATTGACTTTTGTAAGGATCGAAATCACTATTCATTAGTTATTGTCGACCAGAGTTAGAGTTGTTGATTTTGCATGTGAATCCTTATTGGGTTATTAATGTGGAATTTTGGATGGGGCACCCAGTGAGGATCGAAATCACTACTCAATCGTAATAGTCAACCAGACTAGACTTGTAAAATATTATTACACACCGAGTTACGTAGGTTGATTTTACGATGTCACTCACCGTTAGATAATATAATGTGGAATTTTGCATGGAGCACAGAGTTAGGATCGAATTCACGCAGTAGGAATGTTAAACTAGGCGAACATCACTCGTCATTAATCCATACCGCGTGGTGTCTTGCTCACTTGTTCACTTTCTTCCAATATCTTCCACGCTGTATTGTTGACCCTGTAAATATTGTCATCATCCTAATAGTAGTAGTAGTAGTCGTGTTTTGAAATTCGTGACACACTCTTCACACTTCAGATTTCATGGCGGATTTTCCAAAGAAAAAGAAAAACATGCCAGAAATATGTGTAATTAATTAACTTTTTTCTTAAACAAAAAAAATTAGTGTCTTTAATTGACGAGAAAATCAATTGTTGAAGTGCTGTTTTATATTCATGGCTCTTTCAGTGAAAACCCAATTTTGTGTGTCAAATAATTTGCTTTCAGTTGTTACCCATAAATATTTGTTGGACTCTACTAGCCTCTACACACTGTCATATTCATGGGGCATCCATTGAAAAATGAATTCACTATCAATGGCTTGAAATATAAGCACATTAATTACTTCTCTGATGAAAGTTTTCCTATCATTTGCATACATTAAACCATTTTTTTTAATTAAAAGCACATTCATGAAGCATCCAATACGAAATAAGTTTAACTGTCAATGTCTTGTGAGTTGCATACTAATTTCATCATTATACTAAACATCCCTACACTTTAAAGTGGCCCTACTTTCGTTATATCAATATTTTAAGTTTATATAGAAATGCCAAACAATCTTTATTTTGTCAAAAATCTACGGAAATGGGACAGTTATTTACTCTTATTTAATAAGCATAGCTAACACATGCTGCATGGTTCAGTGAATCTCAGTTCGGTGTAGAATGTGCTTTTTCAAATTCTATCAGTTACGAAATCTGGTTGTGTGGATTGAAGAGTTGTTCTGTTTCATAACTTTCATAATAACATCCCTAAAATAAAACCTCAAGTTGAATCTCATAGGGAAGTATTAGGTTGGTGCAAAAATAATGACGGTTTTTGACGTATTTTTTAACGTCAAAAACCGTCATTATTTTTGCACCAACCTAATATATATACCGGTGAATAAGTTTTAAAAAGAGGGACTAGTAGGGAGAATAAATGGATCAGTAGGTCACAACAGCAAAAAAAAAGGATCTTCATTTCAACTTAGAGCTGAATACATTCTTATTGCTCAAAGTAGAGTCGAAGAGTGTTATAAAAACCTCAGGGAAATCCAGTAAGATATCTTTAATACTTTCTAAGATACAACCGTTCAAACCTTAACCTAGCGAATGGACAATTTTGCTGTTAGATGATTTGAACAATTTTTCTGTTACACGTGTATACACACACGCACGCGTCTATCTATCTATCTATCTCTCTCTCTATATATATATATATATATGTGTGTGTGTGTGTGTGTGTGTGTGTGTGTGATAAAATATAGTTTTATGGTACGCTATATTTATGAGTTAAAGGTCTCAATATCAAGGATAGAGCGTATGTAAATATAAAAGTGGATATTGATGTCAACACCCAGTCTGTTTCATGCTAAATTCAATCGTCGGGCCATGTGCATTGTGTTTGTGGTCGACTATTTAAATATACATGTCATTGATGCATTGTGCGTAGTCTCTTATATTGCATTGTGGGTAGTCTATGGTATTATTGTAACGGTTGGAGGTAACGGTTGTGTTTCGAATTATTCTAGGGCTTATTGACTGGGAATAATTGTGGATCCGAATGCAGTTATTTATAGTTTTGTTTGTTAATAATAATAATAATAATTATTATTATTATTATTATTATTATTATTATTATTATTATTATTATTATTATCCAGCTGTACACTTTCTTTCAGATGTTATAATTGAAGAATGATGTGTCTGGATTTATTGTAATTTTGAAGTAGTGCTTTAAACTGGGCATCAAAGCTGGTAATGATTCTCCCAATGAAAATAAAAGGAATTACCTGACCAAAATTGATCTAAGCATTTTAAGAGCGCGTGATATGTCGTTTGAAATAAAGCCAGAAATGTTTGAAGCTTCTGTCATCGATTATGATGATTTCAAATACAAAGTGACCATCAACACTCGGAAGATATAAGATAATCGAAAGATGCCATATTAAAAGCATTTTTCCTTATCTACCTTAGCGAAATTACACACACTATGAGGAGTATATGGTTAGAGTATTACACACTCGGTAGGGAGTATAAAGTTAGAGCATTACACACACGGTAGGGAGTATAAGGTTAGAGTACTACACACACTATGAGGAGTATAAGATTAGAGCCTCACCACCATAGGTGTCGATGCTGTATTTTCGCAAAGAACTCGGCCGGATTTTGAAACCAGGATGACGATAACCGCTACGCTACGCAGACATCGTTAATATATCTTATTCACATGAGGAATAGATATTATCTGATGCTGTTTTCATTGTTACACATATTATTATTAGTTTTAAAATAGTTTCTGTTTTTACCAATTCTGTTCTTTTTTATCATAATATTTTCAGTGGATTTATTCCTCAACTGTTAAATTATACTACGGAAAATCCCAGAGAATTAGTCACTACTGAGACAAAATCAGTTGTCAATCATTTCAGTTAAAGCTGCTTTAACTAAATTAACCAGAGATATTAACAGTATCATTCATGTTAATGGATATTAAATCTATTCATTTACAGATAGATAGATAGATAGATAGATAGATAGATAGATAGATAGATAGATAGATAGATAACCTTTGTAAAATTATCGATTTTTGTGTGATCGAGATACTAATCAATCGAGATGCCTAAGTGATATGGCGTCCAATGTCTGAAATACTTTCGCAGTCTTAAGCATGTTTTTAATAGTTACTTTTCCGAAAAGAAATTTTTTTTTCTCAGACATTAAAGTTTGAAAGAAGATGAAAGGGATTTTGCCGACAATTTTCTTTCTTCCTTTCTTTTACTCTCTCTTTTTTTCCCTGTTTCTCTGGTTTTATTTTTTGCGTTTTTACTCTCTCTCGCTCTCTCTCTCTCTTTATATTCTCGCTTTCTCTTTCTTTCTTTCTTTTTCTTTCTTTCTTTTTCTTTCTTTCTTTCTTTCTTTCTTTCTTTCTTTCTAAAGCCTATATTCAAAGCAGGAAAATCCACTCACTAATCTGTCATACATTCTAATTAAATAGGTAGATAGATATATATGAACAGACTTAGATAGATCGATAGATAGATGGATACCGTATATACGCTTATAAGCCATCTCTATATATAGTTCGACCCGATAATTTTTAGGCCCTCCAGAAAAATGTACCTGTGTATTGTGAAAACGGTAAATGCATATTTTTTTTACCTCGCCAAAACAATTGCATGTATATAGTGCGAAACCTTCTTTTTTGAATAAAACAAAATTATCATGAAAACTCGCAATAGATAGATAGATAGGATAGATAGATAGATAACAAAATATATCATGAAAACTCGCAATAGATAGATAGATAGATAGATAGATAGATAGATAGATAGATATGTACTTTTATGTGGTGGTTTTGTTTGTTAAACTGACGTCCAATGCGTGTATATGTGGAA
>OZ010595.1:86559613-86564613 GCA_963932145.1 Acanthosepion lycidas
TGAATAAGCAGTATGAATGTATGTAAAGTAATATATATATATATATATATATATATATATATATATATATATATATATGTATGTATATATATATATATGCATAAGTACATATATACATAAGTACAAATACATATATATATATATATATATATATATATATATATATATATATGTGTGTGTGTGTATATACACATAATATGTGAATAATATATATATATGTGTGTGTGTGTTTGTGTCTGTGTGTGTTTGTGTGTGTGTTTGTGTGTGTGTGTCTATGTGTGTGTTTGTGTGTGTGTTGCTTATAGTTCGTTGTTTGGTATTTTGTCTGTTGTTTATATATATGTGAAAGTGACCATGTAAGTGTAATTTGCCGTGTTTTTGTCTCTTTTGTATCAATATGTACGTGAAAGTTGTTGGAAAGTTCTCGGTCCTACCCACTTTTTAAAATCCGACTAAAAGTCCATGTAAAAGATTTTCTTTTCATACTCTAATTCTTGTTTTCATGGGAACTTTTCAGCATCACTTTTATATGTACGTTTAATTTATGTTTATGATTACCAATGTTTTTCAGTGGCCCTTTCATGATACTAATAAGTCGATCTGTTTTTTTGGTTTCTTTTCTTTTCTTTTTTTTTTTTTCAGTTCTTTTAAATCTGTCAGTTTAATCCAGGATTTTGCAGACAGAAACAATTAGACATTTCCTGCACATTGGATAACTGGTTGTTTCTCTTATACGTGACCAATACTTGCAGCAAAAATATTATCGAACTTTTTAGCAATTTTTTTAAACCGTCAGATCTGTTTATCAAGAGTAAGCGGCCTTCAGAATCTGCTTTTACGGGTACTGATTGTTCTGCAGAAGATTAGATCTGATCTATAAAACCATGTCTCATTTTTTTTAAGCGTTTCACCCCAAACAAGGCGGGAAGCCATTAGAACGCAAGGGGTTACAGAGAGTTGGAGCAAGAGTAAAGAGGAGTGATAGAGGAAAGGAGGAAGAGAAGGATAGGGGATAGATCAAGGCATCTGGAGACGTCGATTGACATTACATTTGAATAGTTGTAGATTATAGCTATCAGGAAAACAGGAAAAAGGGCGGTAGTTCCACAGGTGAGAGGTGCGAGACATGAAGCTATTTGAGTAGAAGAGACGGCTACATTTAACAGTTTCGACAGTGAAAGGGTGAGAGCGAGATGCCAGTCTAGTTGAACGCTTAAATTCATGAAGTCTGGGAACCAACGGAAGCAACTCATCGTAGTAGTTACCGTGAAAGTATTTGTAAAAAAAAAAAAAAACAGAGGGAGGCCACGACACGTCTGTAAGAGAGCGACTGTAGACGAGATGCCAGAGCAGGGCATATTACATTGCATATCCGTCTCTGGATCTTATCAAATACCTTGTTTCGCGAAATGTATCAGCGCCATATTTGTTGTTGCTTCTACGCTAGTAATCTTAGCAATAGCATTTATCATCTTTATTCGACTTTTATTAAATGAAGCGTTGCCTATTTATTATTATCAATATAGTCTGGTAATTTAATTTAAGGATAATTTGTGTGATGCTTTTTTGTCACAACTTTCTTTAAGACATCGATCTTTGGCATCTAGTTGACAACACTGATTTAAAATAAGCGTGTCTTGAAAATTTATTTTATTTCCGTGAACGGGATTGCCACTGATCAAATATTAAAGAAATTACTTCGGGTAAAGTAAATAATATCTGATATGTATAAACCGACCGTCGATGTTTGGCAGTAAATAGACAGGGCTGAACGGTAACAGCACAACGGGGGCCTTTTCTATTTCCCCTTCAGTGGTCACGAATTAAGTTAATTCTTTCTAGTAGAAAAAATAGAGTCCCAATATCTAAAGGGTGTTCCATTAAGATTGATCAAAGTCAATAGTAAATAAATCAATGTTATTTATTTCTCTATTGGATCATGTTATTTAAATCATGGCAATTATGTGCGAAAAATAATAACACCCAAATGTCTGCCAAATCTGTAAAAGAAAAAAAAACGCTTAAAATTAATTCACAATTAAAATCTGTCCAAATTATTGGAACACCCTTTATAATCAAGTCGTCAATAGTGAATTAATAGCGCCGATTCGAAATAAGCGCGCTAATAGCCTTTTTTTATTTCCTTAAAACGCATTGTCAGTGGTCAGGTATCGGGGCAATTCTTACTAACAGAAATATATGTATAATAGCTACTTAGGAAACCACTTGGTACATTTTATTCGTGACGAATCTAGAAGAGATATTTCACATCTCATCCCCGTATAGAAGAACTAGATGGTTTGCATTACCAAATCAATACACACTTCATGCCATCATTCATATAAAGACACACTATCTAAACATATGTGCACATATAATCATATTTACATTTGCACATAATCATTTATTTAGCAACCTCAGGTATGAAACACCGGGTAATGATCGAAATCACTATCACACTGCTTACTACCCATGCACTTACTGTAAGTCACTTTTATTCTGTATGTAAATACGAGATATATCCGGAAATGATCCATTTAAAATATTTTTAAAAAAAATCTATCAACGACAATTTCGCCTTAGTCCACTTCAAAATACTCACCATTTCTTCTTTTTCTGTTTCGGGATCAGCATCAGATGCCTCTCGTAATGTTCTCCTTAATCTCGCCCTCAACTTCTCTATAGCATTTTTAACTATAGAAACAGCCAGAAGTTACAGTAGAGATGCTGTGTTCTGACGTAAAAAAAATACCTGCAGACGATATTAAGAATTTACTCACCTGGTCATTATGAATTCGGCAGTTACACAGTACACACTCTCAATGCCGATTGAACAATCCTTTGGGAGAGTGTCTGTACAGACATGCGCAGTAAGGTCCTCTACGTTTGGTTGTTAAGTTACATGTAGTTCGCGCAAATGAGTCGCTAAAAAAAGATGGATATTTTCCGGACAGACCTCTTGTGTTTTCTTATATGTATTTGCAATTATATACTGTCGTCGATAAAAAAAAAAAAAAAAAAAAACAGTTTTGATCACATCATTTAGAATCATTCAAAGAAAATCTTAAATGAAACATATTGCTGTTTACACTCCTAATTTGAATAATCAGAAATTTATATTTTTTGGAAGGAAAATTGTCGCGATTTTTAAATAATCAATTTTATTTAGAAACCTTGAGAAATTTCCTTCCAATCAGATTAATAGCAGTTACGTTCATATTTCTAAGATTGCTTCACAGAATAATATTATCCAAGATATACAAAGGATTGCTGAAATGTCTTCAGCTTCTTCCACATCACGAAATCTGAACAAACATCCTACTATTAATGGTTTCTTGGATTGTCCAAGAATTATTCAACATTCCCTGATATATTGAAACATAAGCAAAAATAGGAAAAATTTTATAAATATTGATTACTGATAAAGACGTTATTCGAAATAACTTCATTAAAAGTCTTATGTTATCTTTAATTAAATACAAATAAGCTTAGTTAAACAATTATTATTACATATATTTACAATGGAATAATATCCTTATATTCGTTATTGATGACATGTCTCAATCGTTGTAACCACCAGCTTTCTGTTGTCTGGAAAATTAAAATCTACGGGGGGCAAGACAAACTGGTTCGTTCTTAAAAACATGGTCAAGCTTTGGTAGGGAATCGTTTTTGTAGATTAACATTCGGAATCGAAAAATATTATTATTATTATCATTTTAAACTGAGGAGAGGTCATGTTCGTAATATAAATAAGGTATCAACCCCATCCTTATATCTTAAAAAGTTACCTGAACTTTGTTTTTATTTACAAATCTCAAGTTTGAAAGTGTCTTTACGACATTGATAACTGCGCAGTATTACGAATTAGGAAAAAATGTTATGCCGTTATCAATGACGTAAGCACACGTTCGACCTTGACATTTGTAAATAAAATGTACAGATAAGTCTGTTGTAAGAAGTCAAGGGTCCAACTTAGATAAGGATCCATTTGACAGTATATATATATATATATATATATATGAAAAAGACTCTCTTTCAAAAAAATGACAAAAAAATTATTGTTTCGATTTTGACAAAGGTCGGGCGAAAGATCTAATGGGTTGCTAATGTATAAAAATAATTCCACACCCTACCCCAAACACTTCCGTTTGTTATGAGTGAAACATTTGCGACTAAAACAATCAAGATGAGGATCCCAATGGGAGTAAATGACTGTAGAGTGAGATAAAACTTTTAAAGTATTTACTCTATTTACATTCTTTGAACTGTTTTACTCATATCTACTGTCGTATTCACAACGTTTCGACCATTGTAAGCTCCAACCTTCTTCAGATGATATATGATGAAATTCCGAACCGAAACTTTTATTTAGTCTACGGGGGTAGATTCTTCTAGTTCCACGTACCATGCCTTTCCTGGATATCTCAGTTTTCAGTTAATTCATTTTAGGTTCCAAAGCATTTGTCCACATCTGCTGTGGCCAGGTATTGAACTCACAAATCTTTGAGTCAGATCACTTTTTGGATTACTTTATCCACTGGGCCATGTGTTCGAGATTTACTTGGTCTCCCACTGAGCCAGGTTATCACACAAAAGCGGTTTTTAACGTGGGGACCCCCTCAGTTTCCATACGGGACGATGGTCTAAGCTGGTCATAGCTTGTCTAAGATGGTTAGAATTCATCTAAACTACCACCGCTGCATAACAGATGTCACACAACGGTAGAACAGATACTACATCTGCAGCATCCATCCTGAAAAAAAAACCCTACTTCTCCTCCCCCGCTAATCTCTCCGCAAGTAACTGGAAGGAAAGCCCCCACTGGACCATGTGTCTTTGTAGTTAGTGTATCTTGGGGACTTATAAACCTAATGTCTCAGTAATCATTTTTTACAAAAGCTCATATTACAATTTTTGTCATTGTTGTTTTTCTCTAGCTATTTGTGTTACTAGCTATCATATTGTATTGGGTTCGGTTCGAAATTCCAACGTATATC
>OZ010595.1:86569613-86584613 GCA_963932145.1 Acanthosepion lycidas
GAGTTTGAGATAAAACAACTCACACGGAATATTACATAATTAAACAGAAACAAGTCATCTATTTATAAATATTCACCGGGCAAAATATTTTAAATGATATTATTAATGTCAACTAGCTTCAAAAATTGTATTCGTGAGACTGGTTAGGATTTAATATGAAACTTCATAGATACATTAAGAATTACTAATAAGTGTAAATACAAAGTTTTGGTGAAAGAAAAATATACGATTTGGCCTTTCTTCCTTTGACAAGTGAATAATGAGTTGAGGAGATTTTTTTTTTTCTTTTTTTTTTTTTGTCGCTACTGCGTAATTCAACTGTGTGAGCTCTGGAATCCGATAAACTAACTCATCGACTAAGCTGATTTCGAAGTAAACTTTAAGAGATTTGACTGTGAAACTTGGCCCCTATTTTAATCTTTTTCAAGCAACAAATTTAAACTACTGAACTATAGAGAACAATGTAATTAATTTTTTTTTTTAAGTTTTGTCTCTTTATAATAATGTGAATAGCTAATAAAAAAACATCATCTTATAGCCTTTTATATTTTTATTTGTAGACACTGGGTCCGCCTGTTAAGCTTCGGACTCGTCCACCATGTCCCATTTCTTCAACTGTTTCTAAACCGCCAAGAAAGAAAAAAGAAGGGTTTGAAAATAAAGGTAAGTTTTTTCATTCCTCTTTTGTTCGGAGTCAGGTCGTGTGGGTTTGAGAATTCGAATTAATGCCCAGCTAAAGAAAGCGGAAGTTCTTTTATCGCGTTGTAAGAACGATTTAAAAGAAGGAATGATGAATTATAGTATGCGAAGTAAATTTTCCTTATACACTTAAAAGTCAATTTTTTCACTAATGGAACATAATTTAAGACATTTTTTAACAGATGACCATTACTTTTGACTATTTTATTTTATCGGTACACAGAAAAGATTAAAATATAATATGCGCTTACACATCGTGTTAAATACAATTAAAATTCGTCTGGTACCAAAACAAAATGTATATTCTACTCGTGGACACGAACCGATTCAAGAATTGATGCAATGGATTCCCTGATGTTTAATTTCTATATTAAATTGCATTAAAATATCAAAATTAAAAATAAATATCAGTATATTCAATAAAATCTTTAAAGATATAAACGTAAATATTAAGGAATCTTTTAATTCGTTCATCCACAGCTTCCCAAGCATTTTTTTTCTTCCCAAGCATTTTTTTTTAACTTCATTGCTCACTCTCACATGGAAGATTTTGCCACCACCCACATGCATAGTAAATATTCAAAAGCATACCAAAATTATTTGGTAAATGTTTGTTACTGGTTCATAAAATGACTTTATCATGTAACAAAAGAGATCAAATGATGGTTAAAAAACATGACCATTGAAAACTATATATATAATTTAGTTTTATGGTAAAGGTTACTTTTATGGTTAGGGTTAGTATTGCAAGCGTTGGCAAAAAAAAAATAAACGAATTTTTTTCGTAATTATAAAATTTAAAAGATCATACACTACTGGCAATTAATTAAAAAAAACAACGGATTTTTTTTTTCTTGGATTTCCTTTAGCTGAAAAAAAATGTTATTTCGTCTTAAGAATTATTTGAATGTTAATGGCCCTTCTCAAAACTATAGAAAATACCAAAATATTCGTTATTTCCGTGGATATTTATCTTATCTAGGAATCTGATGCAATTCTTCCCAGTTAGCCTGCTGCTTCTTTTATTTGTTTTGATTTTTTTTTTTTTTTTTTTTTTGTATTTTAATATAGGTTCTTTGCATAACATCTTAAATATTTTTTCGGTAGCATATTTTGAGATACTTTTTTTAATGCTCAAAATCCTATATCTTTGACCAAAATGTTCAATCGCTCACTATTTCCTTTTCAGTTGCTCACCGGAGGGGCGTTACTCCACTTCCTTAATCATTCATTACTCTTGATTTTCATGATGGACGATTATCGAAGGTTTCATATATTCCAACTTCCAGTTACGAGTGTACTGCGTTTATCGGAAGTCGGAGTTGTGGACATTCTATAAACTGTTACTGATGACTACTTGAGTGTTAGGATGCTTCAGAAAATTTACGGAATTGGACCATTTCTAATTTCATGCAATACAGAATTTGGTTAAATCAAATTTGGTTGAAAATGGCGCAATTCTCTTTTTTTTGGGGGGGGACTCATTTATTAACTAAGCGATAAATGTTTGTCACACATCACTGCTTAAAAATAGATCCGTTACATTTAAAACAAGGAATGATACTGTGGCGAATAGGACGAAAGCGCGTGGGATTAACTCAGCTTCAGGTTGATGTAATTCAATCACGTCCCCTGTCTCCTCTATCTGTGCTGGTATTCACAAAGAGCGCTTCTCAATCATTCTTCTGTCAGTCGTAATTTTAAATTTCCCATTGATCATGCGCCACAACGAGAAGACATCTTCTAGCGTTATTTTTCCTCATAACGCCTAATATTGTAAATGATTTATTTTATGAATCTAGTGTCCCACAGTATATAACCCGTAATCCGACCCTCACTTATGAAACTTTCTTTTAATCCGATTCCAATTTGACCAATATGTCTACTGTTTGTGTTGTTACTTTGTAGAGAACCATGTGGGTCTGTAAGTTGTTGAATTAGGGACACGTGTATTTATTCCCAGCTAGAAGAAGGTCCAACTACGAAAAAATGCCGGACTTGAATTAAGTCCAACTGAAGATGAAAGGAAAACAAACAAGACCGATATATATATATATATATATATATATATATATATATATATATATATATATACATATATATATATGAACAAATATATGTATTAAACAATAAATTTTACAATAAACATAGACAATGACATTTGCGTGTGTTTGTGAACATTTGTGTTTGTCCTTTGGTGAATGTTCGTACGTACGTGTATGTGCGTATAATGTTCATGGCGTTCCCACAAATGGGAAACGCTGTCTTTTGCGAGAGGTCACAGTGTAGAAGTGTTCTCTGAAATGAAGAAATAAAAAAGAGAACGAGGCGAGAAGTCACCCAGTATTTATGGTATAGGGAGAGCGCCCCTAGTGAACAATTAAGGAGGAGCTAACTCCGACAACTTCTTTATAGATTTAGCCGGATCGATCAGTTTCGAATCGAATACTGTTGTTGTTTTCGGTCGTATTGAACAGTATATTGTCTTCAGAAGGTAATTTCTCCGCGTACAGGTACAACCAAGAAAAACGGCTATGGATAAAAACGCACTCTGGTTAACTTTTCTTATACTATTGCCAGAACAAAAAAGCAAACCCAATGTATAGGAAAAAGATCCCTAATTTTTAAAACACGGAATGCTTGGGAAAACAGTGAAAAGGTGCGTGAAATTAACAATTCAGCATCAGTTCGATGAGTCTCTTACACGTTCCATTTCTCCCTTAGCTTTTGGGGTTGTTCGCCATAAAAAAAAAAACATAATAATCTTTCTTCCAAATGATCAGGCTCCAAGATGAGAAGAAAATCTGACTTTCAACCTAGTAAAACCTGCTCGTGTTTCTATTATATAAATTTCGTTTGGTTTAGTTTACGGCTTATGAACATTAATGTGTTATTTAATGCTGATAATATATTTTTCTTCAAAAATCTATTTCTGGGAATATTTTTACTTGAAGAAATCTATAGCTGGTCATATTTTTCTCAAAAACTGTATCGTTGTTTGTATTGCTGGTATATGTTTTTTAAAATATTGCTGATAATAATTTTTCCTTCAAAAATTATTGCTGGTGATAATTTTTGTTGTTGTTACAAAGTATTTTTAGTATTAAAACCTATTTTTACACAAGTTTGGATATTAACTATTTGCCCATAGCTGGGACCCTAACAGGTGCTACCACCCCAGGTCAGTGTGGACCTGGGAACACTAGCAATTAAGAGGTGGTTCCACGCTCCTCAAAACCTTCTGATCAGAGGCCTTGCTGTTGGATATAGTTTGTCTTACCCAGGACGCGGATGTAGTTTATCGTCATGCCCAGGACGATCAATTATATAAATAAAGTAGTTCTAATCTGTAACCCCTGTCATATCACCCTGTAACGTGTGAACACAAAAGGTGTTTTTATTACTTGTCAAGACGAGATGTTGTAAGATTAGACGTAGGATAATAATTCTGAGGTCTGTTTTCTCTTTCTGCTCGTATTGCTGGTAATTTTGCTATAAAAATGTATTGTTGGTAAATTTTTATAAAAATTTATTGCTGGTATTTTTACTATAAAATATTTACTATACAAGTAGTTTTTTTCCTAGTATTTAGATTTTTTTTTGGGGGGGGTTACTATTTGCCTGTAGTTGAGAACCGAACAGATGCCACCACACTGGGTCAAGACGGATCTGGGAATAACAACAATTAAGTGATGTTTCCACGCTCCTCAAAACTTCAATCTCCCGATCAGAGAAATCGCGGATGTAATTCATCCTATATTCTGCTGGACGACAAATTAACATAATGTATAAAAGAAGTCATTTATTTTTAAAATACTAAATGAATTCTGGGGAGAGTAATAAGAGGGCGCGTAGAATTCGCGTCTCAGCTCCAAATCTATATGACCCAGTCACTCGCCGATTCTTTTATTGCTGTCTGGATTTTGTCTACCCAAATAAATAGGGCTTCTCAATCTTACTTCTGTCAGTCTTAATTTGGCCTTCTTTTAATCTGTTCAAAACGAGATGTTGCATGATTAGATGTAAGGTAATAATTCTGGAGACTGTTTTCTCGTTCTGCTCGTACTGCCAGATCGAAGATTTCCGAATCGAATACTGTTGTTGCTTTCGGTCGTATGAAGTTGTATAGACTTTTTAAAAGGAAACATCTCGGAGTAGAAATGCAAGCAAGAAAAATGGCTGTGAATGAAAACGCACGCTGTATAACTCATACTCTTGACGGAACAAAAGAAAATGGAAACAATGTAAAGGAAACAGATTTCTTATTTTATGGAATAATACGGGGAAGGCGTGTGGAATTACCACCTCATCTCCCTATTGATATGGCTCTACCGCTTTTATCTCCTCTAACTGGGTTGGTCTACACAAATAAATAGTGCTATTCAGTCTTTGTCCCGTCAGTTTTAATTTAAATCTTCCCATTGACCAAACGCTACGACGAGAAGACAGCCTCCAGAATTATTGTTCCACATAAAGCCTAATCTTATACAAATTCGTTGGCGTTTCTATCAACCCACAGTATATAATCCGTAATCCGACCCTCACTTATGAAACTTTCTTTTAACTCACGACTCTTTGTGTCTAATCACTGGATCTAACGAATGTCTTTATCCACTAGCCCATATGAGTTCAATACCCAGCCACAGCAGTGGTAAACCAAAACTTGGAGAGTTGAGTTAAAGGGAAATAACTGAGAAATCCGGAAGCGGCATGGCACGTGGAACTAGAACAATCTACCCCGGTGGACGAAATAAAGGGTTCGATTCGAAATTCCAATCGCCTGAAGAAACCCGGAGCGTTCAACGGCTGAAACGTTGTGAATATAGCAATGAAGATGAGGATAACAGTCTGAATAATGTAAATAATGCAAGTTGCTCAAATCTTTATTTTTTCCCATAAGGTTCAACCTGTGGTTTTTGTTTAATGTTTCAAACTTCCACCATTTAAGGTGTCCCCTTCGTTTGATTGATTCCCTCTTGTAGGCAAATATGCCAGTGCTGACCAGCTTAATACTACGGCTTCGTCCTGTTCCCCGCGTCTACTTAATGACTACCGCCATCTTGCGGATAAACTCAAGGCAAGGTGCAGCTCGAGTGAAAAAGGTGAGAATCGCACCCCCCGGGATTATTAGGGAATTAGCCTATACACTACTTTCCTTTAAAATTGATTTTCCTACCCTCTAAAAAAAAAAATCACATTTCTTTTGTGAGATAAATCTATTCAAGACGCGGAGGATCATAGTTCTCCACAACTTCCTATTTTCTGTTGCTCTTTTGACCCAATACCATCCCTTTTTGTCTCTGGTCTGCCTTCCATCCATACAAACATGTTAAACATGTTACTGGCTGTTTACCTTCTTCTCAGACCTTCATTATGTCCTGTGAGTGATAGATTTTCCGAACTCTCCTTCCTCGTATGACCTAAAACTTAAACAGGCTTTGTAAGCATACCCATCCCTTGAGTTCCCATTTCCTTAAAACTTCCACGTTTCTCACATGTTTTGTCTATGGTATTTATAGCATCCATCAGCAGGAGTACACCTCTGTCGTTTCAAGCCATTCTTTTCGTCTGTGAAGAAATTGTCTTGCATTCACTCGCACATAGGAGATAGGATATTACATAGCACTTCACTCTTTTCTCTGTTTGTAGTGAATCTTTCCTGTCACTTATGTCTTTGCTTAGTTATTTTTGCTGTTGATTAGGTTGGTGCAAAAATAATGTCGTTTTCTCACATAGTAACATGTGTGAGAAAACGATATTATTTTTGCACCAACCTAATAATATTCGCTTTCGAACGCCTGTGTCACGTGTTCTGCTGTCAGTTACTACACTTGCCCAAATATCTACATTTCTGTACCTTTTCATACATCTCCCCCATGCAAGGGGAAAAAAGCTATTACGACCCAAAGGTTTACTGTGTGTAAAAGTATAGGAGAAAAGAAAAAAAATATTAAGGTAAGAGAACAATAAGTAAAAGGGGGATTAAAAGGATAGATGAGGACGATTGATATTGTAGCGTGGTATAGAAAAACAGATCAATTGACCCAGTTTTACACTTTCACAGTGTCCTGACCCCAGCTTGGAGGCGAACTACTTGCCCACAGCTGGGACCCCAACAGATGACACAATCTCGGGTCAAGGTGGAACCGGGAACACCAGCAATCAAGAGGTGGCTCCACACTTCGCAAAACCACCCGACCAGAGGCCCCACCATTTGACGGAGTTCATCGTCTTATCCAGGGCATGGCTTGGAGAAATTAATTCCCGCAGGATACATTAAAGGCAGGAGAAGTAGAGCGAGATATTGAGTGACTTATCTAACGAGCTTCTAAATGGAGGGTAAAACTTTCCCTTTTAAAAAATAAGTTATACCGTATCTGGTTTAGTTTGTTTTGTTTTACGGTATACCAACCTCAAGGGGTTATTTAATGCCGACAAAATTTTTACTGCTGGTAATGTTTTTCTTCAAAAATCTATTTCTAGGAATATTTTTCCTTGAAGAAATTTATAGCTGGTCATATTTTTTCCAAAGAATGTATAGCTGTTTGTATTGCTGGTATTTTTTTAAGTATTGCTGATAATAATTTTTCCTTCAAAAATTATTGCTGGTAATAATTTTTTTATTACAAAGTATTTTTGATATTAAAACTTATTTTTACGCAAGTTTGGGTGTTAACTATTTGCTCATAGCTGGGACCCTAACAGGTGCTACCACCTCGGGTCAGGGTGGACCTGGGAATGCCAGCAATTAAGAGGTGGTTCCACGATCCTCAAAACCTCCTGATCAGAGGCCTTGCTGTTGGACGTAGTTTATCGTCATACCCAGGACGTAGATGTAGTTTATCGTCATACCCAGGACGGTAAAAGGATAGATGGAAACGATTGATATTGCATTTAAATTTAAAGATTTAAAGTCATCATTTTTTTTCATTTTAAATTCTCATAGTAAGCGTTTTTTTTTCTTTTCTAGTGGTTCTTTTACATCTTGTGTCCGTAGTCGTCGATCTTTACTGGAAGCCATGTTTAATCGTTGATCTGAGAAAGCGATTGAATACAGCTGAGAGTTTAAACATGAAATGTCGTACTTCCTATATTTTGTTGCTCTTTTGACCAAATATCATACTTTATTTTTTATATTTTGAGAAAGTATGCTAAATGTATTGGTATAAGTCATTATATTAACTATTATTCCTAATTTATTTTCTATTTTGTGTTCAGTGGTTTATCTACAGGGTGTACATAAAGTTCGTGTGCACATTAAAAAATTTATTTGTATTTGCGATAGAAATAATTTGTAAAAAATGATTAGAAAGAAGTAAATCTATATTTTTTAAGGTCTTATTGAAATTTTATTTAAGTTTCCACATGTCCTCCATCATTAGCAATACAAAGGGTAATGGATTTTGCAGTTCACGGAAAACATTTGTCAACTGAGTTACAGTAATTCCTGAAATCACATTAGTTATTTTAGCTATACTTAAAACTAGGTACATTAAACCTTATAACATTTTTTACAGATTATTTATATCGCAAATTCAAATAAAATTATAATTTTTTTAAAGTGCACACGAACTTTATGGACACCCTGTACTTATAAAAGACCGGAAGGGAATTTATAGGTGGGGTGAATACCGTCTCCAAGGAGAGATTTTTTTTTCTTCCTTACTGGATGAAATATCTAAATCGACAGCTGTATACAAATGCTTCCACAGATCAATGATTAATAATGGTTTTGACCTAATCAAGCCAGTTGGTCTTAGAGAGGACCATCCTCCTTCGAAACTCGTGGATTAATGCTACAGAATCACAAAGAAAGAATTGTACCAAATAAGAGAAATCCCATTACTTGAGAACTTTCAAAACAACACTAACAATTCAAATGGATATCACGTTTAACTAAAAGATAAAATAATGATATAATCAAGATATTGACATTCCACAATACTTCGAACAAAAAGCTAGGAAAGAACCCCCCCCCCCATCATCTTTGAAAAGAGAAATAACAGTTACTGGACTTGAGAAACCTGTTTTCCTGAAAAATTGTTTTAATAGAAAGATTATGTAAGTTTCATTTGACAGTAGCACTAGCTGCTTGGTCAATAAATGCAAAATGTTTCCTTACAAGGAAACGGCTAATACATTACTATATAAAACAACCTAATAATATTATCTTCCATCTTGTTTTTCCAAACTGCTTTTTACCTTCACATCCAAGCACGAGTACACACACACGCAAACACACGCACAAGCATACAAGCATGCAACAACTTATCACCACTTTCATATTTTTTCACCATCCAATGTCTTTTTTGGAATACAGGGAGCCAGAGACACAGTGTCATTTCTAGTGTTACGACAGTCTCATCGAGTCGAGATGAGCTTTTAGAAGCATATGAAAATGCAAAACGAGCCCAGATGGCGAAACAGGTGGTTTACGAGAGCCACCCAGACTCGAGCTCCCAGCCGACAGACAGTTCTAGTGCGACCGAACCTGGTATCAGAGAATTCACCCAATCCCCACCGAAGCCGGACGAAAGACGGGAAGCTTCGTGCGAGGTACCGCCATATGAACGTGAGTATTTTATTGACTTTTTTATAAATCTGTTTTATAGATAGCCCCCATTTGCTTCGTAGTTTATGTATCCCCGACATTGTGTCGGTATCAACCTAATTTGGTTTTGGTTTACGGTCACATCACTTTGAAACATCGGGTCACGTACCATCAGCAAAATTAAGCAATATCGATCCTTATTCATCAGCTTGATGGGCGACCATTTAAGAATACTAGTATATATTCACTTATGCGCTAATCCCCCTGGGAAAGACATGTCCAATTCTTCTCTCGAAGATACGGGTTAATTAGTGAAACGTGTATCGCTAAACAATATTATCTTCCCCCCAAAATAAATAAAATAAAATAAAATTGCGTACAAAATATTTAGATTCCGGCTTTAAATAACCTATATAGATTTTGATATGTCACTAAACAAAAACAAGCAATCAAACAACAAATCTTTATCTAGCTATCGCTTGATCAATCTACAAGGCTCTATTCTTATTGTCTGTCTCAGACAGATAGATGATGTATCTATCTATCTATCTATATATATATATATATATATATATATATATATATATATATATATATATATATATATATATATATATATATATATATATATATATATATATATATATATATATATATATATATATAGATAGATACATCATAGCAGAATATCCGCCTGATACCAATTCAGTCGGGTTTCGATCCTAGCTAGAGGCAACCGGATGTCTAGCCGCACTGATGAGCTGTGATACAGCGAAACAGTCTGTCTGTGGATGACATTATATATATATATATACAGTGTAACCCGGATATAAGAGAAACCCGGATATAAGAGATTTTCTCTGGTCCCAAATTAGAGCCATACTTACCTAAACAAAATAGACCAAACCCGGATATAAGAGAAACCCGGATATAAGATACTTCTTCTCCGGTCCCGACAACTCTCTTATATCCGGGTTACAATATATATATATATATATATCATAGACGTGTATCAATAAACCATTATTATCTGCAAAAGTAAAATAAAATTGCGTACAAAATATTTAGATTTCGGCATTAAATAACCCATAGAGGTGTTGATATGTCACTAAACAAAACCAATCAACCAATATTATTAGGTTGATTCATAAATCATTTCTGTTTTTTTTTATCAGTTTTATTCTTCCCAAAATAAAGTACAATTATTTCATTCATTTATATATTCACCATTATCTGCAATGATTGCTTGCCATTTAACGTGCAGCGATTTGATAGCTTTTAAATATAATTCCGCGGGTTTTGACGCGAAAAGACTTTCGACGAACTCTTGAAACCTAGAGAAGGTTTTCCCCAAGAAAATGTTTTGCCCTGATCGCTGAATATAATAATTGGTTAGTGCAGGGTCAAGTTAATATACTTCATGGAGTAGAACAGACCAACCGAGTTCCATTTTCCCCTGTGTTATTCATGCTCTATGACTTGCGTTGTAACATTTTAGAATCAATTTTTCTTTCAATCCACTGTGTACGCTGCCATTGCTGTGCAAAACTAAGGCATGTTAGTGGAATCTAAATGTAGTAACTGCTACGTATGATTTATAGTTGCGATAATACTTTAGTCATTACAACTGGTTCCCCAAAACGGAAACTACTTATGACTCACACTCATAGTAAGAACAGTGGGTAACCTGTTGATATATAGAAAACTCATAGGCCATGGCATTTTCAATGTATATTCACCTGAGTAAAATATATCTACTATCTTCATAAGACAGTATTGTCTAGATTAAAATTGTATTGACGAATGTTTCGATGGCAGACAAGTGTGTTGTTTAATTTCAAACCCATATTATGTTCATACATTTTTTTCCTTGAAATGTAGGACATTTCGCCGATGTATTTGGGGGAATTTGAATTGTATTTGGTATTCTTTGATTTCCAAGATGAAAAATGAACTCTCTTTTTTACATTGATTCAAGTTTTAACTGTTTTTTTTTAATTGTGTTAAATCTTAAATTGAAATTAGATAAAAAAAATGTTCAAGTTCATTCGTTGTGGAGTTTTTATAGGTAATAAAACGAGTCTAGTTTTAATTCTATCGTATATATTTATTCCACTAAACTAAATTTGAAAAAATAAATAGAAAACTATCAATTTATTTTTAACGAATCTGTTATAATCTCCCGTTGGCAATGAAAGCTCTCTGAATTTGGGCAATATTTATAATTTCAACTCTGATATCGAACATCTAATCAGAAAAGTTATAAAGTTAACTGGAAATATTTGACAAATTAGTCATTAATAAATAGAAGTAATATATGTTCATTGATGGAAACAACTTGGAACTCCTTTTTTGAGATAGCGAGTAGCCTTCTCGTCGCATTCGCTTGGATTTCCTCGACGTATTGAAATCTTGTTCATTTTAAATGGGGATTGACTTTTGAAGTGCTAAAAGTCACAATTGGCGAGATCTAGAGGGATATGGTGGTTGCCGGACCTGGAAAATTATGGTTTTAGCAAAAAAAAAAAACAAAAAAAAATATTGCACAAGCTATGATCACAGATGGAAATTCTGTGTTGGGGTGAGACGACAACACTTTACGCTCTTTCCTTTGAAACACCGCTATAAACAACGGAAGGGCCTCAAAACGTTATAACATTGTATGAGTGCGTGAGAGATTTCAAGTTCAATTTGTTCTAAGGGGCTTCACTCTGCGTACTTTAGCTCCGTTATAATAGCAAAGGTCCCGATACTTTTTTGTTCATTCTCGTATGCCTTTGATATATTTAAATATTTTATATATATATATATATATATATATATATATATATATATAGAGAGAGAGAGAGAGGCTATAGTAGTTCCAACGAGAGAGAAGTGTGTATAATAAAAAGAAGAGAGAAACCGCAAACATTTTTGGTTGTAATATGTTTTTTTTTTTTAATATCATGCTTTATATTTCTATAAATAAGTTGTTTAATAAGTATTTTGATTAAACGTAATTTAAAATGAGTGAAAAGTAAAATGTTCAATAAAAGATAAGAAAATAAGAATGAATTAATATATATATATATATATATATATATATATATATATACATATATATTATGCACTGTTATATTAGAACATGTAAATATCCACTACAAAACTGTACATTTTGTTTCGAAGTTAAATCAAGCGTTACTTCAGGTAGCAAACTTTGATGTTACGAAACGATTTTATTCAGAATTACGATCAGGATTTTCACATATATATATATATATATATATATATATATATATATATATATATGAATGAAAATTTCTCAGAGTCCAATGTAGATTTTCTCAAAGTTATATGAATTGGCGGATGTTAGTTTCATATTTGTTGACATGGAAAACAAAAACATACACACAGATCAAAATATACAGGAAACAACTAACATCCGCCAATTCATATAACTTTGAGAAAGTCCACATTGGACGAAAGGCGTCAGCAACTACTACAGTTTTCCTATTGTCATTTATATATATACACACACACATATATATATATATATATATATATATATATATATATATATATATATATATAAAAGAATTGTCACAAGGAATACATAGGAAAAACCTCAATGAATTTAAATAAAAAATTAAAATGAACACAAAAGAGATATTTTACAAAACAACACATAGTGCCTTAGATGCATCTGACCATAATTCTTATTTTTTTTAAAATACTTGTTCAATTTACTAGGACGAAAATATATAGAAAGTTGTTTAATTGCTCGATCACCGATAGTAATATATATATATATATATATATATATATATATATATATATATATATATATATATATTACTATCGGTGATCGAGCAATTAAACCATTTTCTATATATTTTCGTATTTATTTATAGATAAACACATATAAATGCAAGACTCTTATATATATATATATATATATATATATATATATATATATAAATGCAAGACTCTTCGACTCTTCCGTAAAGCGAAACGAGTTCTCTCTGTGACTCTGTGTTTATCTATAAATAAATACGCTTAAATTCACCTTCTTCCCTTCCGTGCGCCAACTCAGCCGGGTTTCGATCCTAGCTAGAGGCAACCGGACGTCTAGCGAAACTGATGAGCTGTGATGCTGCGAAATTCTCTGTAGATGACAATATATATCTATGTATATATAGTATTACACAACAAAATCCAAAATTACATCATATACGAGTGGGATAGATCTATTTCAACCGACGAAAACTACGTCAGTTTTATTTAAACCCGGTGTGTGTCTATACACCGGGGTTGAATAAGACTGACGTAATTTTGGATTTTGTTGTTTAATACTATTTATATATTATGTTATAATAAATACGTTGAGCTTTTTTTGTGGATCAGTTTTAATATTTTATATTAATAGGATTCACTTGGATTATATATCAACGGATTTATTACCTTACTATGTGTGTGTGTGTGTGTGTGTATTTTGCGTTGCGTCCTCACCTCAACATTCTTTTATTTTCTTGCAGTCCGAGAATTTCTCACCGTAGAACGACGAAATCGGAAACATATGGAAGCAGAAAGTGACACTACCGAATGTGAAATGGCCCATAAAAGAGACCGCAGCCCCCCACGAAGGACTCGTGGTCGACATAAGGGCAAACAAAAAGGGCAGGTTGTGAGTAAACGTAACTTGGGAATTATACCAAGGTAAGTTACCACCTTTAGTTACCTCCAAATAAAGGGGAATTGTTTCCGGTCGACATGTCCCTAACCCTTGAAGGATATGCCCAAATATCCCTACCTATTTTTAATGTAGCGTTTCGATTGATCTTTTCTCCGACCTTCTACAAGTTGTTGTTCTGTCGGGAAACAGTTTCAATATTCCATGGATTTCGATCGGTCGATTCTCTGATGTTCTATACGTGCGTGAAACTTTGTGTTGGATACTTTAAAATGTTTATAGAATCATAAAATATTTCGACTGGTTCATTCTCCAACCGTCTATAAATGTCTTTGGTATAGAGTTAATAGGTTCAATAGTCTTTAACACAGAGATAATTGTCAGTATTCTATTTAACGTTTCAATTGGTTCTGTTCGCCAACCTTCTTCAGGTGTATACAAAAGGTGGCGAATAGTTTGAAATAACACACACACACACACAAACACACATAATTAATATGAGTAAATTTAACTAAAAGGGTGATATTACATCAGCATGCGGACTCCAGTGTTTCGTAGAAGGACCCATCCCTTCAGTCGTCAGGGGGAAATTGACTCTCTACCTCCCCCTCTCTCTTTATATATATATATATATATATATATATATATATATATATATATAAATATAAAAGTGAACATAGAAGTCAACACTTAGAGGCGACAGTCTGTTTCATGCTATATGCAATCGTCAGGCCACATATGCTGTTATTTTTCTCGGCTATTTATATATATACGGGTTAGTGGTGCATTGTGGGTATTCTGTTATGGCGGTTATTTCACCGGAAGTCGTTTGTTTATCTATTTAGGTCAAATTATATTGCTTGTTTTTATTTTTTTGTTTCTTATTTTATTTATTTATTTATTAACGTACTAAAAATTTGTTTATATCACTTATTTAACAGATTTGTTTTGGTTTGGGAATTTAATTAAAGCTATTTGTTCAGTTTTGGGGTTGATTGTTGTAGTTCATTCTAAGTATTATTTTGGCGGGAACAGTTTTTAATTGATTATCTTTATTTGGGATTGGTTTGTTTATTTG
>OZ010595.1:86600403-86707903 GCA_963932145.1 Acanthosepion lycidas
CTTTGAGAATAGTAATTTGAACTCAAAATTATGGCGGCTCGATCGACAGGTAACACCGGTTCTCTGAGGGTCGGGGTTACAGACGGCCAAGTCTTTTAAGGTTTTGTCTTTTTCTTTCTTAATCTTATCAAATACACAAAGAACATGTACGTCTATTTTAAGAGTTTTAGAGGGAAATGTGCACTAAGCATAAAAGTTAATGATAGGTAAGAATCTAGTCGATCGAAATTGCTCAACAACACACCATTTTTTCTTTCACCTTATTGTCCACGTTCGTCGAACAAATTGTGGCGGGAATAATTGTTTTCGAGCAAATTTACTACATTAAAATGTCTTTTTTTTAATTTTTTATGTTGGTTTTCGTTTTTATATTTTTATATATCCATAGGCCTTTTGAATTTGTATATTTCGTTTATTTCATATATGTATACCTTCTTACGACATAATATAGTATATAAGCTCTATATTATATATATATATATATATATATATATATATATATATGTATGTGTGTGTGTGTTTATCCATGTATATGTATGTATGAAATGTATGTATATGTATATTGTAAAATAATTATTCAAAGAATAAATCAATAAAGTTAATGCAATTAATGGCGAATTCACTTCGCTAACAGATTAAGAAAGCATTAACTTACTGACCACTCGCTGAACATCTTTGTTTTTATTATTTGTGCAATGAATTAGATGTTCGGTCCATATTGGTCGCAAGTACTTTCGGTGAAAACATTCACCATCTTCAGACATATATTTTATTTTTTGACTCAATTTCAGGTAATTTCGTGTAAAATTTCGAAGACGAAAATGAATATGAATCTTGTCGAAAGATATTTTTTTTAAAAGTGTGCTATTATTAACAGTTATGTTTTTTTTTTGGAGGGGAGGGACGTGCAGAAATACAACGCAAGAGTTTTGAATATAGTAGTGATGTAGTCATTCAAAATTTCTATTATTGCAAGTGTTTTTTTTTCCGTTGATGTGACATGGATTATTGTTTTAATAATTAGTCTTTGAAGATTTCAGAATTTTTTTTTTTACTGCAGATCGAAGATATTTTCAAATTGATAAATAATGCAGCTTAATTAATATTGTAAATAGTAATTCAAAGAATAAATCAATTAAGTTAATTTAATTAAAAAAGGAAAATTTTTAAATAATTAAAAAATACTTTGTTCTTTCCTCTTCATAATAAAATAAACATTTAAACGATAAAATTTTGTTTTCATCAAGCTTGGCGTCTTTTTCATCATGCTATGCACTTTTTTTAGCGATCTCTCGGAGATACCTAAACTTACTGACTACTCGTTGAACAGTTGACATCATTATCTATTATGTATGCAATCGCACTTCTCTCCCACACATCAATATTAAACCCACTATTTAAAAAATATATTATTATCATATACCCCTCAAGACCCCCTAGGTAATATTTATACTCAAATAGACGGTATTGCGAGGGGATTTCCTGTATGCCCCCCTTTTCCAATTATTATATGGCACATTTAGAAAATAAAATACTTAATGACACTAATAAACCCCCTGAATGTGTATGATACATACATGACATCTTCGTTTTAGCTAAAAATATTAATCAAATTACACAACCTAAAAACAATTTTTAACGTCACTCCTTTCTCAAATTTACATTAGAATTTAATATTAATATTAAAACTCCATCACTTACGTATTTATTGATTTCAGCACACAGAAATTTACTATTTCTCTATATAGGAAACCCACAAGCATTAACTCGTGTCTTCTTAATTATAATAGTGAATGCACCCAAAGCACACAAATATCTTCTTCAAAAACTGTTGTAACCTAGAAAGGGTTACTGAATGAGGAATAACCAAAACGGAGGTTTGAAATGAAATAGTAATCTTTATAACATCAATAAAATACAATACTCGCCAGCGGCATGAAGTAGGTAAACCACTGATAGTGGAGGACTATTTAGACAGCATATTACCCTCACTTAGAATAATGTCCAACGTATTTATGAAGACTGGAACATACTCATTAGTGTTCATAGGTACGATATTTAACAATAACCATATTCTATAAAGAATTACATAACATAAACAAATAACTTTTAATAATGGATTTCCTAATTCCATCATTGGTCAAGAAATTATAATGTATCTCAATAAACTTAATGTCTCTAAAAAAATTGATAATATTAATAATAATAGTGTACGTCAAAACAAACATAACGCTATTAACTGTTGTAACCAAATGCATAATAATTATAAACATGATAACACTCAAAAACATAATAGGTAAAAATGTCAAACGCATTAATACTAATAAACAAGATAAGCTCGTCATATATTATAAGAAAATTAAAGCAATTGATATCATATTCTCTAATAACCCTACAACCACAAAAAAACAATGTAGTGTATCAATTTATCTGCCCGTTCAGAGATTGTATTTCTGATACTAATAATAAACCCACTATTGGTTTCGCTACAACCACGCTCATCGTAGATTTACTTGTCACTTTTTTTCTGATCTTAGTTCTGTGAAACAAGATTTCTTAGAAAAACAGTTATGTACATAATATTGGACATATATTGGTTGATAACGCAACAATACTCGCACATATATACAGTAAGAAGAACCTTCAGATACTGAAGGCCATCTACATTAAAACAAAGCAACACACACGCAACATTACATAGTAAATCTGAATAAAGAAAATAAGATAATTACTCGTAGAGGGTGGAGCTTTATTTATTTGTAAATTATGGCCTTAAGAAATGATACCACCTAATTTTTTAAATTTAACTATACTGTAAGTTAAGCATTGTACGTTCTAGTCATCTGAAGATCGCGTGAGTGTGAAACTCGAGTAAATAAACGACTGTCCTCTGTTATCTGTTGACTCTGTGAAGAGTTTTTTTTCATCTGTGAAGATAATCTGGGCATTCAGCACTTTACTGTATAGTACGGGTTTCTTCGGGATTTATCTTGTCGAAACTGTTAAGTTTTCTAACATGTTGGCTGTTGTTAACGCCAAACGTAGTGTATATATATATATATATATATATATATATGACATTTTTTTATGTTTAAATGTTCTTTTTATAGATACAAATATTTAAGTAAATCCTCTGTTTATAAAAAACAAAAATCTTAAAATAATTGTCAGACATTGTCCATTCATTATATATATATATAATGAAATGTACAATGTCCGACAATTATTTTAAGACTTTATATATATATATATATATATATATATATATATATATATATATATATATATATATATAGGGAACCCCGAGGCGGTGCAATGGTGTTAGCAAGCTTGTTTCGCTAGAAAAATTACACCTAAGTATTGAGTTCGATCCTCACTGGGTGCCCCCTACTTCCGATGACAATCTTGAGTGCGTAGTTGAATTTGAGATAAATTCGTTTCTGGTCTTTCTTCAAATTTGTTATCAATTTCATTCGTTTTTAATTTTACAAATTAAATTGGCTTCTAAATTTGATTGAAGACGATTTTTATATTTTTCTCGTGCGCCATTTTGTTCTTCTCTTAATCCTGTAAAAAGTGTTTTCCTTGTTCTTGTCAGGAAAAAAAAGTAATTATTTTCGACAACGATTAATCTCTGACGAAGATGTGGCCAAAAGGTTCCTTAGATATTTACCTTTTTTTAGTTTTAAGATTCTTTTAATTGTGATACTTAAGGCTTTAATGAAATTCCGTATTATCAAGTCACCGTATATATATATATATATATATATATATATATATATATATATATATATATATATATATTGTATGTGTGTGTTAAATTCCATATAGTTTCCTAGTAATTGGATGCATCCTAAGTTTCCAAGTAATTTTATGTTTATCAAGTTTATTGAGCATAAGTATAACGATTTGCAAATGTGTCTTCTGTATAAAATAAGCAAAATTCATGTAGTCGAAGCTTTCGACTCATGGCATGATTGCGAGTCTGACTTAAAGCAAAGAAAAGTAATTACCTATATTATAAGTAAGACACACATATATATATATACATATATATATATATATATATATATATATATATATATATATATAAGTGTCGTTATTGGAGTACAAAATATTTATTTTGATTATTTCATACATCAACAAACAGCCACATTTGCAGAACATTGTTTGCCCACTAGAGAAAAGATCAATAAATTTAGTAGACATAAAATGTCAGATTTTTCAATAAAGCCTGCATAGTGTGCGATGGGTAAATTTTCGCCATTTTATATTTTCCATTTCGCCCATGCGCGTTGTTTGTTTTTTTTTATTTTATCAACAGCACAGTATAGTAGGGTCAGTTGGGCACCATCTGTGAGAAAAAGAACACCATGACGCAATTCACTCTGCCAAAAATTTGGAAACGGCATGCCCTACTGCTTAGCATTTGCACTGGAATCTCCAATACGAACATTTCAGTGTTTGGGTGTTCATCTAAGGACAGTACAGAGGATCGGAAAGAGTTAAATGAGTCTAATCGTGATTACAAAGGTACGGCAGTTCGGATCACTCTGATCGTTCTGATTAGAAAAGAACTCCCGACTTTGAGGGTCTCAGACTCAATACGGAAGCCTACATCAAGTGCCTTGAGGAAGTAGTGCTTCCCTGAGTCAAGAGGGTGACAGCTGGAAGGCCTTATGCCTGGCAACGGGACTCTGCACCATGTCACACAAAGAGGAGAATCCAGTCACGACTGTTAGACAATTTCTGCAACTACATTCTTAACGTCGGAGACTGCAACCCCCTTGATTATTACGTGTGAGGCGCAGTTGAACGAGATACCAACAAGACTCCTTGTAACACCAAAAATAAACTGAAGGCAAGGATTATGGTAGCATTCACCAACTTAAACAAGGAAATTGTTCAGACGTCGTCTGGAGGCCGTGGTTGAAACCAATGGCGAATTTATTGAATAAATTTAGTCTTTATTATTTAAAGTTATTTTTGATTAATTCTAGTAAATATATACGTTAAAATGAGATGTCATTGTCATTTTCATTTTTGCTTGATTTAGACGACAATTTATCCATGGCATCCTGTGTGTGTGTGTGTGTGTGTATATATATATATATATATATATATATATATATATATATATATTAAGACATTTTTATGCTTATACATTCTTTTTACAGATACAAATATTTAAGTAAATGCTCTGTTTATAATAAACAGTATTAAGCAACATTTATCGGCCCGAAGGTCGAATTTACTGTATTTCTAACCGAACGCTCCTCTGTGGCCAAATCGGTAAAGGCACGTCAAGCTAAATGACGGTTCCGTATAGGATACAGGTTCGAATCCTGTCGGAGGACGAATATTTTCTGTGAAAATTTCTCGTACATTCAGGCCGGTAAATGTTGTTTAATACTGTTTATTATAAACAGAGTATTTACTTAAATATTTGTATCTATAAAAAGAATGTATAAACATAAAAATGTCTTAAAATAATTGTCGGACTTTGTCCATTTCATTATATATATATATATATATACATCGTACCCTGTATGAATGTGTAAAATGCAAGGCCGTTAAAGAATGGTAAAACTAAATTCTAGACGATCGCGTGGTTGCTATTTAAGGAAGCCTATATTCCTCATTTCTTTGATCCTGGCAGACGTGCACTGGACGAACCGAAAAGGCGAGTTGCTGTGTGTGTGTACTTTTTTCTAAACGTCTATCATTCATATATATATATATATATATATATATATATATATATATATATATATATATATATATATATAGAGAGAGAGAGAGAGAGTTTTTTTTAAGATTCAGAATACGTAATAGAATCAAACCTTTCTTTCTTTAGAATCTGACTCGTTGTATGCTTTTATTCTTTTTTACCTCTTATCTCTACACTCACACCATTTCTACCTCCCCCAGGACGCACAGCCGCACCAGCACGACCAGTACAAACAGTGAGGAAGTAACGTACGCTTTCTGCGGTAGAGACTCCCCGAATTCGGGTAGCCCCTCCGAGAGTTATCCGCCTTTTCCATGTGAGACGCGCATCGGTCCCGACCTAAAGATCGACCCACCGACCTCCATTACCAACGCCAAGATTGCCCTACACAGCACGTTGTTTCCCAGAAATGGTGGTGAGTGATCATTAGAAACTTATCAGAAAAAAAAAGACCCGAACATCAGGATAATTATTCTAAACGACTTAAAACGAGAGTTCGAAAAATACATTTGCTTTACTTAGATTTGGGAACGGAACAGGTTCCTTCATATCTATAGAAGTGTTTATATTTTAGTATAAAAGACAAAAAAGAAACAAAAACTTACTCAGAATCTATGATGGTTATGAAGACAAATACATAGATAACAGACTGAGATAGATAGATAGATAGATAGATAGATAGATATAGATATTAACAGAATTAGATCGATAAATAGATAGATATTAATAGAGATAGATAAATAAATAGATAGATAGATAGATATTAATAGAGATAGATATTAAGATAGATAGATAGATATTAATAGAGATAGATAATAGATTATTAATGGAATTAGATAGATAGATATGAATAGAATTAAATAAATTAATAGATATTAATGGAATTAGATAGATATGAATAGAATTAAATAAATTAATAGATATTAATGGAATTAGATAGATAGATATTAATAGAATTAAATAAATTAATAGATATTAATGGAATTAGATAGATATTAATAGAATTAGATAGATATTAATAGAATTAAATAAATTAATAGATATTAATGGGATTAGATAGATAGATATTAATAGAATTAAATAAATTAATAGATATTAATGGAATTAGATAGATAGACAGATATTAATAGAATTAAATAAATTAATAGATATTAATGGAATTGGATAGATAGATGGATAGATAGATATCAATAGAATTAAATAAATTAATAGATATTAATAGACTGACATAGACAGATATGAACAAAGATAGATATATACATACATATATATGAACAGACTTAGATAGATATTTACATACATATATATAAATATACATAGATAGATGGATGGATGGCCGAGTGGTCTAAAGTCTTGCAGGGTTAGACGATGCTTTATTTTACAAACGCTGGGGCGCAGGCTCGAACTCCGCCGAGGAGCACATATACAAATCTACTGAATGAGCAGGCCGGTAGGTGTAACTGACACTGTTAAAAAATCTATATAAATCTATGGATAATTATAAATAGGAAAAATAGACTCTAATGGCTGGCCACTCCTATCCACGTATACATGTCTGCTTAGGCTGTTAGCCACTACCTGTTAAAAATTCTTGCTCAGTTCCATTTGTCTTTGTTCAACCCATGCCGAGGGTAAACTTTCTAGAAGAGAGTGCATCGTCTAGCGTGATCAACAGTTTGGCAAGGGCGGTACGCTCAAACACTCGGTTACAATGTCTTGTCACTTCGTGCTAGACAAAGAATTCCGTCTGCCCAATTTCACTCACAAGACTTCGGCCAACATGTGGTATGGTTTTTCAGGCACACTGAAATCCCCTCCCCGGGTGAGAGAATTCACCTACTTTTTAAATAGACCCTGTTGAGATTTGATCTCGTTTCTCAGTGCCAGAAATCGTACTGTCTAACCCTATATAATAGGATATATAAAATTTATTTATATACATGTGTGTATGTCTATCTGTCTGTGTGTGAGTGTATATATTATAAATAGGTACACAAATATACGTATTATTTTTTTATATCTTTTCTTAAACAGAACACAAACTTATGATTTCAGAGGTAAAATACCTTTAACACAGTATTTAAATTTAAAATTGTAATTATAGTTTTTCTGTTATAAATTTTGACCCCGACTATTCCGAATGCAGGAGTCAGGTGTCGTAAATCTCGTAAAATAATTTCGTATTCTGTCAACAATAAAAGACGCTGATCTGAACAAATTAATAAGATAATTACTAATTGGTAGAAATTTGTAATATATTCTACTGCACGTTAATTATCAAATGTATTCATCTTTGACAACCAGAATTCTTTTTTTTAAGTTGTCAGGATGCTAACTTGTTAAGAATACTCTTTATAAGTTACTTAAAATAGATAGTAGACCTCACTTCACATTTACCACCCTTCTCCGACCTCTTTTTCTCTCTGTCTCCTCCAGTCCTAGGCAGCCGTGCTACCACCCCACACGCGCGAGTTCGTTATGATATCAATTTGGATGCACCAGGCAGTGATGAATGTAAACCTCTAGTCAATTCCTTGGTATACACGACCACAGCGACACCTAGCGATCAGGACAATATCAGCTGTATCAGCTTGCTTGACAGGTAAGAAAGGGCGATAACTAGGTTGTTTTCTGGATGTTTTGAGAGTCGACTGTAATTTTAATCGTTTCATATACTCTAAACTTCTAAACAAAATATAAAAAAAAATATTTCTTTCTTTAACGATTTTCTTTTTAATTATCTCAAGTATTAAACTTTATTCAAGTCTCCTGATTGTTTCATTTTATGTCTTACGTCATCTCGCAAGGAAAACGCGGTGGTTAAGGGTATACAGAGGATGTAAATCTGCCAGTTTTCGTTTCATCTACATAAATCTGTTCATATCTATCTATCTATCTATCTGTGACGGTCTCTGTTCATGTAGTGATTTTCTAAGGCCGAAAGTATGGGGCAGTGATGATCGAACTCACTACTCAGTCGTAACTGATCTAGCAAGACAAGCTTTATAACCATTACACCACGTCGAGTTACCCCAGTCTCTGTTTATGTATGTCGATATCTATCTATCTATCACGGTTTATTCATATCTATCTATCTATCTACCTATCTATCTATCTATCTATCTATCTATCTTGGTTTATTCATATCTATCTATCTATCTATCTCAGTCTATTCATATCTATCTGTCTGTCTACCTGTGTATCTATCTTTTCTTTTTTTTTTCTTCTTTTTTATTCATATCACCTCAAGCAAGGCGCAAGTGCGACTAGTACACAGGGAGTAACAGAGAAAAGATTGGATATAGGGGAATTGAAGAAAGGATAAAAGATGAACAGGGTTCAAGACAACAGAAGATGGCGATTGATGTTGCATTTAAATGTTTGATTAGTGTAGTTATCAGGAAAGAAAGTAAACGGAAGGGATTCCCACTGTTGGGAAGTGGGATGAAAGAAACTGATAGAGTAGAAATGGTGGCTGCATTTAGCTATTTCAACTGTAAACGAGTGGTATCTAGATGCCAATCTAGTAACACGCTTAAATTCATGTAGTTGGGGTACCCGATAAAAAGATCATCAGAGCAGTTGCCATGAAAATATTTGTAGAAAAGACAAAGGAAAGCCATATCGCGTCTATGAAAAAGTAACTGAAGTCGAAATGCCAAGTGAAAATCGATTACATTGCAGATCCTTCTTTAGATTTTTGTCAAGAACCTCGAAATGAACAGTTGGGCACCTGATCAGATGTGGCAACAGTATTCAATGCACGGACGAATGGTAGATTTATAAATGTACAAGATGGCCTCTGACGAGTAAAACCTTCTGGCGCGACACAATGAACCAACTTTCCTTTCAGTAGATGCAGCTATTGATTCAATTTAGTTGTTTCATTTTCAAGTCAGTCGAAAACGTGAGGCGAAGGCGGAGTGAGACACTCTCCTATCTATCTATCTATCTCTGTCTACTCATAGCTATCTATCTTTTGGTACTTTTCGGGGCTTATATATATATATATATATATATATATATATATATATATATATATGCGTGTGTGTGAAGAAATATAGTTTTAAGGTATGCCATATTTATGGGATAAAGTGCTCCCTATCAGAGATAGAGCGTATGTAAATATAAAAGTGAACATTGAAGACAACAGGGTTAAGGTACTTAAAATTAAACAGAAGACTCAATGTATTTATATGGCACCAGTACATTCCTGATCACAAATTTGACCTGAAATATATATATATATATATATATATATATATATATATATGTGTGTGTGTGTGTGTGTATGTAGCATTTTTTTCTGAACGCACAGATACGATACCCATCTGATACTTACACATATCCGAGGGTAGTAATTACGAGTACGGGATGGTATCTTTAATTTGGGAGTGACAAAAATGGACAACGCGTCAGAATTCTTCGACTCTTCACCTTTTGTATCATGGAGGAAGCCTTGCGTCAGAACCAATATCACCGAAATTTGGTTTGTCGCGTATTATTCCCGCGTCCCTCTGAAGACGAGAACTTGGTAAAAGAGAGAAACAGATATTAGACTTTATGCCGAGGTAGAGTTAGGGAGCAAACACTGCTTACTGCTGCAAAAGATAGGAAGTTGTGAAGAGCCATGATTGTCCATTTCATGAAGGAACACGGTACGTAAATGAAGAAGAATTATTTTGTACGTCTCTTGTAGTGTATAAATATATAGAGAGCAAACATATCTACTCCTATTTTTATAAATGCAGTAAACACTGGACTCCAGATCGTGCAAGAAAAAGACTTTACACTCATTGTCCTTCAGAGAAGCTGAGTGCTATATTGACTGGAGATATTGTCTGGCTACCAATACAAACCCACTTGATCAGCCCAGCTACATCTAGAATGCAAGTGTGGAAAAGAACTGTATGATATATATATACATATATATATATATATATATATAAACTCTTTTGATATGAGTAGTCTCTCTGACATGACACATGCAGGAATATAAGCAGAACGTAAAAAACCCAGTAACGTGGCAAATAATAAAGACTTTATTTATTTGCATTCCTCTTTGTCACAGAGGTAATATAGTGTCCGCAAAGCAAAATTTATGTCACACTCCTTCTCTACTTATTACATTTGATAATGTTTATATGTATACCTTTCTTGTACAAGCCTCACAAAAGAAACGCATTGTTACAATTTTAATTAACAAAGAAGTTAAAAGGCCATAAAACAACTCTTTCTAAAAGTAGCAACCAATAATCGATTATTTTTTAATTTAGCATGTAAGTTTAATATACCTGGTTCATGGTTAGCAACCCGGTCTTTTGACTCACTGAACGTTTAATTTGTTTGTTTAACGGCATATCAACACCTCAATGGGTCATTCAGTGCCGAAATTTAATTTTCTTGTGAACTTGAGTATTTTTTTTCTTTTTACAAAAAATCTGTTACTGGCAATTTATTCTTTTATTATTTTTTTAAAATCCATGCTTTTAGTATTTTTACTCCATTTACTTGTTTTCACTATTTACCCATAGCTCAACCCCAGGTCAGAGTGGGTGTGGGAACCACAGCAATTAAAAGGAGGTTCCACGCTCCTCAAAACCTCCTGATTAGATGTTTTATCCTCTGGATGTAGTTTATCGTCATACCCTGGACGAGAAATTTTAATAGATTTAATCCATGAAAGATACCAAACTATAGTAGCTGTGCACCAGTTTTCTTAATTTTAGTAAAAAAAAAAATGTCAAACTTATCAGTAGTTTCTGATAACTTATCAATTCCATATTGACTATAAATAATCGGATCGTTTCTTTTTTATATACAGTGTGTCCCCCAAAATTGGTATCATTTAAAATGTGAATATCTGAGTAACTTCATGTCCCAGGCAAATGAAATTAAATAGGTTTCATGTTGAAGAATAAAATACTTAATTATCAAAATTTGGACAAGATATTCAAAGGATTTGTAGATTTGATAACCAAATTCACAAAGCTTCAAAAGTGTTCAATATGCGCCACCTGTGACACGACACACGTCGAGACAGTAGACCAGCTCCTGCTAAACACGTTGTAGCATGTTTTGCGTAACACACTCTTATGCTTAAGTTCCTCTAGGCTAGGAAGAGCGGTGATATAGACCTGTCTTTTCACATAGCCCTATAGAAAAAAATCACAAGGTATCAAATCAGAATGTAGTGGCCATGTCAACAACACATTGTCATTATCACTGTGACGCTCGGTTCATCTTCCAAGTAGATTCAAATTGAGATAAATCCTCACTGAGGCTCTGGAGAATGTTACGCACATACTGACTCGGTGTTCAAGTCAAGGTAGTAAGAAAAGGGGAGATAACTCTGCATTCTTTTTCTCATTATGTCTCCCAGAAATTTCAACTTTTTTTTATTATAAGTATACGTGTTCTATTTGTTTCTATGTTCTTTAAAACATTCTCATTGCTTACATGCCTCGTTCACGTTATTATCAGCATCCTTCTGTAGAAGCATATCTCTGTTGCTTCAAGTTTCTTCTTCAGCTGTGAGGAGATTGCCAAACATTCACTGCCATGCAGGAGGACTGCTAACACATAAAAATTTAGCTTTTATTTCTTTCTAAAAAATTTTCCCGTTTTTTAATAATTTTTTTTTTTTTTTGGAAGGTACCTTATCACAATTCAAATGCACGTTCAATTTTTCCGAATATCTAGAATAATGATTTTAATATCGTAAGTTTGATCTTAACCAAGTGCTGCATGCTCTCTATGATTGATCACAGCTAATCGAGCTCTGAATTACAACTGTACAGTGTGTTCTATCGTTATTGAGTGCTCCAAACTAGTTACCTTGTGCCACACTATGCTAACTATAACCGAACCTATTGTAATATTTAGAAAACAAGGAAGAGTAGCAATTTGATAAAATTCTCAAAATAATCTTTTATACGTTAAAACGTTCAATACTGCATTTGTTATAGAATTATTGGCTGGCTGATCTGGCCCATGTTGTGGAAAATAGGAAATTACCGACATTATTTACATTATTTCGACTGTTATTCTCATCTTCATTGCCATATTCAGAACATTTCGGCCGTTGTACACTTCAGCCTTCTTCAGGTGATTAGAATTTCGAACCGAACCCTTTATTTCGTCCACCGGGATAAATTGTTCTAGTTCCACTTGACATGCCTCTTCCGGATGTCTCAGTTATTTCTCTTTAATTCAACTCTCCAAGATTTGGTTCACTACCGATGTGGCCTGGTATTGAACTCACAACTCTTTGGATCTAGTCACTCGATCTAACCAACGTCTTTATCCAATGGGAGATAGAGACAGATAGGAAATTACCCTTTACTGAAAATAAATGAAGACACTGACAACAACGCCCAGGAGAAATTGCTGTCAGTCTAGACTAAGATAAACGTTACTCCAAACATACAATAAAATTAAAAAATACATCACACAAAAGACCACACTGTACGCTGCAATATGTTTACGCTGGTTTGGAAATAGCTCGAAAGTGCAAGTTGATTTATATGACAAACGCTTTGGATGGGATTGGCATTTCTCGGTGCCTTGTAAACATATACGAGGTCTGATCAAAAATCATCTGAACTAGTGCTCTAAAAAGAAAACTAAAAGACATATCAATTCGGAATTTAATCTCCTTCGAAGTAGTCCCCTTTCTGAAGTCACACACATTATCCAGCGTCGTTTCGATTAATGGAAGCATTAATGAAATTCCTGTTTTGGAATCGCGAGCAGCAGCCTTGTCGCATTCTCTTCGATTTCCTCGACGACTTGAAATCAGTTTCCTTTCAAGTGGGATTTGATTTTTCAAGAGGAAAAATAGCAAAGGGCGAGATCTGGAGAATATGGTGGTTTTCGGGCCTGTGAAATGTTGTGCTTGGCCAAAAACTGATGCACCGTTTTTAGATCCGAAGTGCTTTAGACCGACTCGACTACGGAGTGCTTCGCCGATCAAGCAACGTTCAGTCTAAGAAATGACGATTTTTCATAACAAGGTGGACGCAGGTTCGAATCCTTGCGCAGAGCGCAACTTTTGTCAATAAGATTTCTTCATCAGGCGTCTATTCAAACATGGGTATCAACTAACATTAACGTTTAATAATAAAATCTCTCGGATTAATAAATAAAAAATCTGTCACTTCTTTAGCAATATATATATATATATATATATATATGTGTGTGTGCACGCGCGTGCGAGTGTTGATCAAAAAGTATCAGGACTGGTATATAAAAGTAAAACTACAACACATATCAATTCGGCATTTAATCTCCTTAGAAGTAGGCCCCCACCAACTTCTGAAAACGCACACATTATCCAGCGTCGCTTCCACTGATGGAAGAATTGCTAGAACTCTTCTTTTTGCAATAGCGAGCAGCTGCATTGTCGCATTCTCTTGGAATTCCTTGACGTCCTGAACTCTTGTTCCTTTCAAGCGTGATTTGATTCTTGAAGAAAAAAGTTGCAAGGGGAATGTGATCGTTGGCCAAAAACTGCTGTGTGCATAGTCACTGGTGGAATGTATGTGGTGCGATGAGACGACCACACTCTACACACTTTCCTTCCAAGCACTGCTATAAACAACGGAAATGAGTAAGAACGTTATCAGTTAGTGTGCATCGTGCCAGAGTTCAAGGCCAGTCTCTGCCAAACTGCTTCATTCTTCGTACTTTAGATCCTTTACCATAGCAACGGACCCGATGGTCTTTGATCAGAATTCGTAAATATGTCGACAGCATGTAATGTAGGTTTTGTAATGATGTTTAAGAACGTTCATTGCAGTGGAAGCCTTAAATTATATGTCATCCAGAAACGAATAACAAAAAGAATCGATGTTGCTTATTTGAATGTATTTCTTTAAAAACAGATGTTAGACACTGTAATATGACGTCTGTCCGCCGCGTTTCTAGCCGCCCGCTTTAATATCACGGGAAGTTGTTAAACGACCTTAATTTAATAGGAAAAGGTTACACGAGCATGCGCGTCAAACGGGTAAATAGCGAGAAAATAACGGGTAAATAACGAGAAATTTTTAAAAGGGTATTTTTATACTTATTTTCGCTTTAATTATTTTCTTTTTTAATCAATTCACCTCAAAGGGATAATACTACTAAGAGGCGGGGGTGAGTGGGTACTGGGAGTGAAAGAGAATGAGAAGACTTTAGAAAGAACAGGAAATCCAATCCTGAACAGAAAACAGAAAACTACCCCTGTTCAAAAGAACGGGGAGGAGTTTGAACCGGGCGATAGACGAATCTATCTACTCCGATTGAGAAAATGAATAATAAATGAAATTTCAAAGTTTTGGCATAGACGTTAGAAATAAAGAGTTGAAGTAGACTTTAGAAAGGAATTGGAAATCCAATCCTACGCACAAAAAAGGGATAAACCTCTGATGTTTAAAAGACAAGGAAGGAATTTGAACCGTGCGATAGGCAATCATGTCTACTCCTATTGTTATAAATGCTGCAAATACTGGACTTTACATTGTCCTTCCGAGAAGACAGGTGCATTGTTGACCGAAGCTATAGCCTAGCCGCCAATACAGGCCCACTTGATAAGCCCAGCTGCATCTGGAATGCAAGCGCGGAAAAGAACTCTATGAGATATATATATATATATATATATATATATATATATATATATATATATATATATATAAACCCTCTCGACATGAGATGGGCAGTTTCTCTGACATGCACATGAGAATGTAAGGTGCACGTTTAAATGAACCCCCAGAGACGTGCGCGCGCGCGCACACACACACACACTAGTCAATAGTAATTGATGAAACCAGAGCTGAATAATGATAAAAATATTAATGCTGTTCATTTTGACAAATACCGTGGGTAGGACATTATTTTCCCCAAGTGCTTTTCCTATATTTTAGGAGTAGACCAGTTAACCTCACTCGTTCTGTTCAAAGATATAAAACGGATGGAAATTATTAAAACAAACTTTTTTTCGGGAAAAGCAACAACAATTGTTGGTTGTTGTTATGATTAAAATACAAAACAAGAAACCGCCTTCAAAAATATTTTGAAATTTTGCTTAATGCCTTCGGTAGAATCCCTGACAACCGGAATAAGGCCTTCCGGATATGAGGAATTGGTTACAAAGTCCGGATATGAGGGATTCCGGATATGAGAAATTGGTTACGAAGTCCGGATATGAGGAATTACGGATATGAGGAATTGGTTACAAAGTCCGGATATGAGGGATTCCGGATATGAGGAATTGGTTACAAAGTCCGGATATGAAGGGTTATATTTATATTAAAGTAAAGGAACTGAAATCAGTCTGTCTATATTGCTGAGATGAGGTATTATGTACATTATTTACATTATTCTGACTATTGTCCTCATCTTTGTTGCCATATTCATTAAAACCTTTCAGAGGGAAATTAACATGACACGTAGAACTAGAACAGTCTACCCCAGTGAGCGAAATAAAGGGTTCAGTTCGACATTCCAACCACCTGAAGAAGGCCGGAGCGTACAACGGCCGAAACGTTGCAATGAATATGGCGACAAAGATGAGGACAATAGTCCGAATAATGTAAATAATGAACTGAAATCGGGTTTAACATTTATTTTCAGTGTTTTACATAAACTATAAGCTAATGGTGTGTGAAATAAGGAGTTTATTTTCAGGAAAAAGAAATAAATTATGTAATGTTAATGAAAATTCATTAAATTATGTATGTCACGTATGCAAAACAAATAATGTAACGAGGATTTTTTTAATCACTGTTGCATGATGATTCTTTTTCTTCTAATGTCATTCTCAACTTTTTCCGCATTAAGTTTTGCTTTTGTTCTTGAATTTTTTTAAACGAAAGACACGTTTTAACCCTGCGTGCGTTATTGCAATCGTCATACCTGAATGCTGGCTTTCTTACCATAAAACTGACAACCTTTTCAATAGCCTTTTCAATGTCAGTCTAGGTTTCATCACAATCATTCATTTCGTCGCTATCTTGTTGTAGATGTGTCTTGTTTTCATCCTTTCCTCTTATTCCTATCATCTTTTGCACCGATACAAGCCATTAGCATAAGCAATTATCCAAAGTAAATTTCCTGAAAAACAGAACTTTGAAATCGGTTACATATCACCCAAATAGTTCAAATATATACATCAAAATCATGTCCGGATATGCAGCATTCCGGATATGAGATATATGGAATATGAGGAATTGTACTAATCTAAAAAAAAAATTGTACCCCTTCCCCACAAAAAAAAAAAATCCATTTTTTTTTTAAGAACAGACCAGTAAACTTTATTAGATTCCATTGGAAAGAAATATTAATTATATTGTTCTTTCAATTTCGTCTCTTTTCAGGCACTATCGACCGGTAAAGGATACAGGACTTCTAGGACCGGATTCACCCACCCGCCTTGCAAGCGAAACACTAAATAATAATTATACAGATGACTTCACGATTGTCTAACCTAAAGCTGTGTTTGACAACAAATGAAATAGTTGTCCACTACGCATTTTTACGATGGCTATCCCAATGGATAAAATTAAGCTGAAGTTACATCCCTTCGATGTATACATTGCTGAGTATATGTCTGTGTATATATGAATTATTTAAAAAAAAAAAAAAAAAAAAAAAAAGGGAAAAGAAAACGACATCAAAACATAAATGTTAATGAGCCAGTACGCGCGTGAGTTTAAACAGATCTCCAACCAAGTTGCAGATATCCCAGTATTCATCTGCTCAGCTCACTAATTTAATATTTCTTGACTTCTGGGAATGTTTCATTTTTTATGAAGCCTCTGCAATACTAGAAAATATTTCTGCCTTTTTGTGATAAGAAAAACTGGAGAAACGTACACACCAAAATATATATTCATTTTCTTTTTTTTAGTAGTCGTTAAGATTATTTATTGTTGTTAAAGTGATACCTCTTTAAACAAAGATGGCGACGATATCTGTTCAGCGCATGCGCGATAGGTCCAGAACTGAATTTGAGAAGTTCATCAGAATTAATTTCATTTGGCGCTATTTCTCAAGTTAATGGCTGATGGACTTATAGCATCGATTATGTTGTTTATTTTGTTTGTTTTTTATTTGTTTTTTGTTTGTTCTTTTGTTTTTTTTGTTTTTGTTTTTTTTTTTTTTCATCTGAGGTTCGGCTTTCAGTGAAGATTAAGTCTAAAAAATACCTCATAAAAATCTCATATAAGAATAAGCCTGTCATCTCATGTTACCTTTCATCTTAAAGAAAATTATTAAGACTTTTAAAATGACCATGACGAATTTAAGATGACGGCGTTGATATAAATGGTTGAGCAATTTCCATGAAAGAAAAACGAAATATCAATTCTGTTTCTCTCTGATCACTAACATTAAAAACGAAAAAAAAGAAGAAAGAAAAAAAGACTCATTTTGAATTCATATTATGAGCTTGTTTTCATAGGGATTGCTACCAAACACTGATATTCACATCATTCCCACCGGCATAGGAGTGAAAATTGCTGATTTTCAAGGCAAGGCATCACTATTTCCTTCTTCAGACTAAACTATATTTTGCATTGTACAAATCCAAAATAACCTGAATAAATAACTGTACCTCTATTTAAAAATAAATATCTGATAGATAAAAATTATAAAGTCTCTTATCTTTCGGCCGACTTCGAAGTTTTGCGAACATTAAGGTCAGATATATATACTTTTAATAATAGATTTATCTTACCATAATGAGCGGTGTCTCCACGAAACTTTGAAGCCTATAGAAAGCTAAGTTGTTTGAACCTATATTAGATACTATTGTCACTCTAATTAATCAACACAAATTACTGTTGTCACTCTAATTCATTCCTGATCACTTTCTTAGGAAAATTCTGCTCGACTTGAAATATGTGAAATTCTAGTAATTTGATGCATTTGGATATATGTTATTGACTTGTAATATTATTACGGGCAGATCGATATAAGTAAATACCTATAACTTTATTTCCTGTAAATGTATATAAAATGTATGTATGAATAGACGGTAGAAAATTCAACTTAAAATTCGTGATATAAAGGAATTATTCTCCCCTATTCATATTGCCGAATTTGAAATAACGTTCCATTTAATATGCACCGACGCTGAGAAATACGTGTGATTAAGGACAAAAATTTCTCGGTTATTTTGGCTTAGTGCTATGGTACATTTTAAGGCATATATTAATTTTACGGTTGTCTGTAATCATCTTTTTTTCTATTTCTTTCAAATAGGTGTTTGTGTGTGCATGTCTGTGTATTTATAAGAGTGCATGAATCACGTTGAATCTATATATATATATATATATATATATATATATATATATATATATGAAGAGATATAGTGTTAAGGCGTGCTATATTTATGGGATAAAGTGCTCAATATCAGAGATAGATCGTGTGTAAGTATAAAAGTGAACATAGAAGTCAACACTTAGAGGTGACAGGGTGTTTCATGCCAGAAGCAATCGTCAGGCCATCAAACAGCCTGTCGCCTCTAAGTGTTGACTTCTATGTTCACTTATATATATATATATATATATATATATATATATATATATATATAAACAATTCCACACATGTAGAAAATATATTTGTAAAATGACTATATGAATAAATATAAATGGAAAACTTATGTTAGCTGAAGCATTTCGGGATCTGATTATGAATGTATTCATAACCAAAATGCCCATTACAGTAGCAATAACCAGCCACAACTGTTCTTCACAATATATTGGGGAAACGTGCAGAAATTTAAAAAAACATATCTATGAATGCAAAAAGGATCTTATAAATAGAAATAGATTCATCCACAACTTTAATCTAAAGAATGTCACATTTATTAAAAAAAGAAGTAATTTAGTTCGATGGAAATTCGCGAGAGTGCACCTATTGACTCTCAAAAAATATAAATCTGCGGCCGGGATCTTTTCATATATCTTCATTCTTGAAAGAATTACTCCTATCCCAAGCCAACATACATAACTATAAAAGTGTTAAAAGAAAACGGTTAAATTCACAATCACCTTTTATTTTTTAAAATTTATATAATACATAAATTTATCCCATAATAAAATAATTTTAATATTAATCGCATAATGAAAATTGAAAATGATTTACTCACCTCCCTTTAGTAGACATCAAATTACGTCGCTTAGCATCTTCCATAATTTACTAATATTTTTCAGTTAGCCATTCAGAATATTTATGCAAATCTCGAAAACTTAAATAATTTTTCAAACAGAAATATTTATGAATATTTGTTCCAAAACAAAATCCTGACATTTGCCTAAAGTCTATAAGACGAAATGCGGCGAACAAGTTCTTCTTTTCTATTTATTTATTTATATATATATATATATATATATATATATATATATATATATATATATATATATTTTATTATTAATTAAATAATATGAAAATCCGATAGTGAGGGTATCATGCTGTAACCTAAAACTCTGAGTAGGGGATTCTGATATCACTACGTTGAGATTATATATATATATATATATATATAAATTTTTGTCAACTTTAGCATTGACCCCTCAGTTTATTTTATATTTTAGCTAATTTTAAGCATTACCATACATTTAACTATATATATATATATATATATATATATATATATATATATATAGACTCTATGAATTACGTAATTATCTCAAATCCTCCTTAATTTCTATCATTTGTATATCCTTACTTGAACCGGCTTCTAATGCTCTGGATGAAGCGACTTGGGGACAGTAGTTGTGGCTCTAGGGGGCACAGTCCTATAGGTAAAGGAAACTTGGATAAGTTCCACCACGGAATTTGTGAATGAGCGGCGCAATATCGTGTCTAGTTCGCTACTCCTTCGTCACCGAAGCCTGTTAGTACTGTTGGTATGACGTTTGCCTGTCAATGTAACTGTCCGGGTTTCAATTCTCGGTAGTGGTTGCGCACTGCAGATGAGTCACAAATATAGGACGAAACGGCCGTCCAGTCCTTTCTAGAAGAAACCTCAACAGAATGCAGTGCATTCTGTTGAGTTTTCTTCTAGAAACCTCAAAGCACTGCATTCTGCTTAGGTTTCTTTTAGTCTCGATGAATTACTCAATTTTCTCAAACCCCCCTTAATTTCTATCATATATATATATATATATATATATATATATATAGTCATCCACATAGAAGCCTGTTTCGCTGTATCATAGCTCATCAGTGTGGATACACATCCGAAACTCGACAGATTCTACCGCTAAGCTATCAGCGCATGGCAGATTGTCTGTCAAGCGCTTTCGGGAAATAAGGATTTGGGTTAAGCTATTGTAAATTGTTTGGGGAGAGACATTTTTTAAAATACCGGAATTAGCCGAAAACTTCAACAGTTTTGGCAATTTCTCAACACCCCACAAAAAGTCCCCTAAAAAGAATTCTTCCTGCACTAGAAAATACAATGGAAAACTTAACAGAATTTAAGTGCTCAGTCAGTCATTTTTAAAGAAATCATTATCGTCTCCCTTCTCAAAGGAATTGTTTAAAATTAGACAATCCTTGACAAAACCTATTTAATTCTATATATATCATTTATATTATAAAAATGAATTGTAAAAAAACTCTGATATAAAAAAAATATTTCTCATTGTACAGAGACTGAATTCTATGTTATTGAAGATGGTATTCATCTGTATACGAAAAATAAGTAAAAAGCAGATTTTCAGTCAGTTAAAAAAACACTCGAAAATTCAGTTAATGAAACTTACTGAAAATTTTGGTATTTTCTCATTCGTTCGTAAAGAAAACTATAATTTGATTGAAAAGATGTGACCGTAACTTTGAAATATTGTAATTCATGCAATCGGAAATTAGACACTATCTCTACCGACTTTATGGCCAGCACCTCGATGGCAAGCATAAACATAAAAAGGTATCATCACATACATACACCTCATCACAAAATAAAATAAGTGGAGGGATATTATATTTTTTATATTCCTGTTTGTTTAGTTTTTATTTGACCATTTCATAAAATGAATAATATTTAATTCTATTACCCAAAAGTTTTTTAAACATTTTTTTTAAATACACATTTGGGTGAGGAGAAGATTGTTCGTTTGTACTTAAATTTGAGGATTAGAACTATAGAAATTTCCTTTATATAATACTTATATAAAAGTTATACATACATATATATATATATATATATGTATGTGTGTGTGTGTATGTATGTAGTGCAATTCAATTTATATTACAATGAATTATTCATATACAAAGTAGATTAGTAAAATTAATGATATGAAATGGTGAAATTCTTTCGCGAACAAAATTTTAAAGTTGCATTAACCTACGAATCACTCGATGAATGTTATGATTCTTTTTTTTAATAATTATAAGCTGTATAAGGTTTTTTTTTTTAATCTACAAGTACTTTCAACTGTACATTCAGTCATCCTCAAGTATGAAAATAATTTTGTTTTTAGTAAAATCCGGTAGCATCCTAGATGAAAAAAGTGCGAATCGAAACATGTTTTAAATTTTTTTCTCGAAAGGATTTCGCCAGTTTTTATCATTAACTTTACTAATCTACTTTTTGTATGAATGATTCCTTGTAATATATATATATATATATCTATATATATATATAGATAGATAGATAGATATTTAAAAACAGAAGATGAAAAGACGGCTTGGAAAATTTGACACTCACAGGACATATTGAAGACAAGAGGCAGAGAGGAAAACAGTGTATAAACTGCCTAACGTGCTTGTCTAAATCGTTAGCAGAACAGATATTAAAGATAAAAAGAAAGAAAAGCCATATTATGTGTTACAAAGCACACGAATTTATGGAGGGCCATGATTGTCCACGTCCTGTAGAGAAAATGGTACATAGAAGAAGACTGATTGTAAACAAACGATAAAGTTCTTTTGACTAAGATTATCGTAGATTGTAGCCAAGAAGAAAATTTATTTCCTGTTTAGTTCTTTGTTCCAGGAAAAACTTGAGGAGTGAAGTCATCCTTCGCTAGGGCCATGCATGTAAGTACATACATCTATAGCTGGCTACTTGTATTCGAGGATACCCATCTACTAAGGCGGCTAGACAATCCATCTTGCAAACACTTGCTCAGAGCCCACCTGTTGTATATTCTGCAACTCTGCTGAGCAGACTTTTGTTACAATTTCTGCGAAAGAGCGTGTAATCTGGCGTGATAAACAATTTGAAAAAGGCCAGCACACTCAAACCCTCGGTCAAGATGAGTTGTGACTTCGTGCTAGCACAGCTATCGATGACACCCCAAAGGTTCCGTCTATTCGATTTCACTCACAAGGCTTGGGTCAACCCGGGGTATGGGTTTCAGGCACTTTCCAAAGTTGTCGCACACAGGGATTGACCCCCTCCAGTCCGGTAATATCAGTAAGTCCCCTTCCTGGTAAATCGATCATGGTGAGATACGAAGCCGGGCCTCATGGTAACAATGTAAACGTTCTAACCACTCGGCTACGTACATACATACATGTATACATACATACATACATACATACATACAGGTTATGACACCTTTACATGCATTCTAATATGCATACATATTATAATGCGCGTGCTACAATGTGGGAAATATTAGATACAATGCAAAAGTAAGTTTTAAACAAAACACGGGTGATTATACAAGCATACGTTATAGACGGTTGTTTAAGCGCTACTAGAACGGGAGTTGAAAACACTGCAATTACAGTTCGTAGTTGATAATTGTAAGCGACGTTGTTGATAATTGTAAGTTTGAACGGTATAAATATTTCCCTGTTTTTGACAGTTTGATATTGTTTAAATCTACTGATCTGAGGACGATGCAAGAATAAAATGTGTTATCTTTTCAGGTGTTCATCTCAAAGCTTTATATACTTTGGGTACAACAAAGGACTTTAAATTTTTTAATATCTTTAATGTTAAATTCAGAGTGCAACAGAAATACCTCCCACATTTTAATGGTTGACAGAAAGTCGAAGGTAACTGCTATTAAAAAATTATTTCACTCTGGTTTTAAAAAATGGCTAGAGATTTTATTATATTTGGTTTTTAATATGTCATCCTTCAAATGGTGGCCTCTATTCGCCATACGCTCTTGTAGATGATTTCTAAAAATTTCCAGCAACCGGAAGTACGTGCGATTCAACATCTTCCAGGTGGCTTTCTTTTAAACGCTGAAGCTGTAACACTGACATTTTCAGACCATGCTAGCATCGATTTTCTCTCTGGTATAGCATCATTCCGACGACAACTGAAATGAGCACAAAAACACTGCAATTACAGATTCGCCGGTTTTTTGGGGTTTTTTTTTTTTAAACACTTTCAAAGGGAAACGCTCGGTGTTCACCGATCGAATCCATACTAGTAATTAATGGTATTATACAAATGGTATGAAATTAGCTAGTGGAAAACACCATTGCTTAAGTTTACTAGCACCACACAGGTGACTGTTTAAAATGTGGGAGGTATTTATGCTGCACCTTGTAAGTAAACGATAAGCGTGTATATAAATTTTTCTTCAATTAGCTTCTTATGATGGGAGATAATTTTGATTATACCCCATGATGTTCAGTTCATTAATGTCACAATACATTTTTTTATTTATAATAAACTCATTTTAAATCATTTTTATTTCATTTTAATTTATTTTTAAAGAACTGATAAAGCAACCAACGTTTGAATTGGGTTAACATAGTTTTTTTTTCTTCTACTTATAAAGAGCACCTAGTTAAGATAGAATTCACTACTGTATAGTAATAATCAACAAGCAATAGTAATAGCTGCTCGTATCCAAGGATGCCAGTTTGTTAATGAAGCTACGCAATGCCTGTTGCAGAAGCCTTCTCAGGCACATTTTGATTTTATTCAATATCCACAGATCCGACCTGTAGTTTATACTGCAGCTATGCTGAGCGGGCCTGAATTAAAGTTTTGGGGAAGTTGCGTATTATTTGGCGTGATCAGAGCCAACCTGTTGTATATACTGCAACTCTGCTGAGTAGACCGGAGTTACAGTTTCTGAGAAAGAGCGTGTTATCTAGCGTGATCAACAATTTAAACAAGGCCAGCACGCTCAGACCCTAGGTCAAGATGATTTGTGACTTTGTGCTAGCACAGCTATCGACGACAGGGTTCTATCTATCCGATTTCACTCACAAGGCTTGGGTCAACGCGTGGTATGGTTTTCAGGCACTTTCCAAAGGTGTCACACCCAGGAATCGATCCCTTCCACTCTGGTAACATCAGGAAGTCCCCTTTCCTGGCAAATTGACCATGGTGAGATTCGAACCTGGGCCTCATGGTCAGAATGTAATGGTTCTAACCACTCGGCTACGTACATATATAACCACCATATTCTAACCACTCGGCTACATACATACATACACACAGGTTATGACACCTCTACATGCATTCTAAGGTACATGCCTGTTATAATGTGCGTGCTGCAATGTGGGAAATATTAGATACAATGCAAAAGTAAGTTTTCTCTTAAAAAAAACACTCTCAAACCCTCGGTCACGATGACTTGTTCTAGCTTCGTAATTGTAAATTAGTTTCATAATGCTATCTAATAGTTTTCTCTACTCAGTTTCACTCACAAGGTTTGGGTCAACCCGTGGTATGATCGCTCCCCCAAGATGATAGTGGTGCTAACACTATTTTGAGATTCGAAACTGGATTGTCATGGTTAGAAAGCGAACGTTGTAACCATCTACTCAAATACTAATATATAGTAATAGTAATAGTCAATTGGTAGCAGTAACAGTCAACTAAGACTCTCCTGTACTGCCACAGTCTCATCAGGCTAGTTGCTAGTGATGTCTTTTCCAAAGCTAGTAGGCTTTTACGGAGTGAAAGTACTAAGCATACATCTAGGTATTTCTTAATCCTTTGATCCCTGACCACTGCTTTACCGGTAGGAGAGAAAGATGACGTAATACCCAGCCACCGGTTGAACAGTAGTAGAGAAAAATGACTTAATCCCCAGCTACCGGTTTGACAATAGGTAAACACTTGTAACTATGTTTATATCTACCGTGAAACATTACATACCAATTATTCGTAAATTTTGACTCATGAACTCAAGAAGGACTAACATTTTTCAGGAACACAGGGTTGAAATGGTTAATTGTTTTTTTCTAGAGTTCTCCTCGATACGAACTCACAGAATAATAATCGGTTCCATTAATTTCACATATCCTTTGAAATCAACAGGGTTCATATCTTAATATTATTTAAGGCAATCTTTGTATATAGATGAATGCCCTAATCTAAAATAAAAAATAGTTCAATTCTGCACTATCAGAGTTATTGTGGGTGTCTAGAATCCTACATTCTTTCAACAAAATGTCGCTTTATTCTGGTTCATTCAGATTAATTTTCTTGTTTTGTTGCCATTTTTTTTTTTTTTTTTTTTTTTTTTTTTTTTTACAATTTTTCGACCTCTGTATTCTCTGCCCTCCATCGGAGGGAAATACAAAATGATTGAATCAAACTTTCTTTTTTTCTTTTATCGTTTCTCACCAATAGGAAGCAAGGGATTACGGGGCGTGCCAGGGAATGAGAAAACTTTACTGATAAGTGAGGAAACGCACAATAAAAGATCAGGATTCAGTAAAAAAAAGAAAAAAAAAGACGGCAATTGAAGTTAAGTTTTTGAATAATGTAGATGGCAGAGAAACAAGAAATCGGAAGAAAGTTCTACACGCGAGAAATGCGAGAAAATACACTATTAGAATAAAACTGACCCTTGTATTTAGCTAATTCAACAGTACAACTGTGAGAATGTCTATGAACCAGGGTAGTAGCATCTGTTAGGGTCCCAGCTATAAACAAATAGTGAGCTCCCAAACTGGGGTCAAATCATGAAAATATACAAATATATTACCAACAATACATTAAAAAATATATCAAATATAATTTCGGCTTTAAATGACCCATAAGGAGTTGATATGCCGTTAACCAAACAAGCGAAAACAGACCCAAAGAAAATTTTGTGATGACCCCAATATATATTGGGTTCACCCAAAAATTCAGTTGGCTTTATGCTGCCAAATGCAGAATCGGGGCACAGACTCACCAAGTTAATTGTTACTGCTGTTTTCCGAAGCGAGCTGCTTTTTACCAGGTGCTAATCCCCCACTCAGCCGATATTTAATCTTTCTTCTCGAGTTCTCGTTCTCCTCGTCGATTTACTAATCAAAGGTAGATAGACCAGTTTACCTTGCTATTACTCCTGAACTGAAGGATGAATGGATAGTTTCACTCATTCCAAAGATGCGAAAAGAATACGACACCAATTGACATTTGAATTCGACACGGCAAAGCCGCTTTCTGTGACGTAATCCCTATGCTGCACATATACTAAATCTATAAATTAAATTATGATTTAATATTTGAACGGATCGAAATTATACACGGAATTTGAACGGATCGAACTTATACACGGAATTCACTTCGATTACCAATGATACCTACTTAGACTTGAATTATGAATGAAGTATTGAATAAAATAGATAATAGTAAGTTTAGGTCACCAATTTCATTTATTTACTTTATCTACAGGATTGCTCCTCTGACATAACTCTCAGAGTTCAAGGGAGAAAAGAGTGACTGGTATCCCTCAATACATCCAAAACTAAACTCGTAACCTTTAATCACCACCGAGCAAACCCCAAAACGGCATCAATCCTGAATAAATAAATATTTCTGGGGAATAAGGTGTCACGATGGAGATTAGGGATGGCTTTTCCCCGTGAACAGTGCGCGGCGGGTCCTAGTAGTGAAGGTCTGAACTGGTGCACTCCAAGACCCTTCTTGCCTAGAACGCGTACTGGTGCTAAAACTCACTGCTGACTTCAAATGGATCTCGTATATTCGTGCCATCGCAAAAGATACTGGATGAATGGTCGGTTCATTGTATCTACCCAGCAAATACTTAACTCTTGCTACCATGCTCTATCGTTATAAGACTCAGATCAAACCGAGAATGGAGTATTGCTGTCATGTCTGGGATGGTGTTCCCTACTCCTCACTGTCCAACTCCGACAGAGTTCAAAAGCAGTTACGTGGCCCTCTAGGTGATGAATTATTCTCCACCCTGAAACCCTGAAACCCTTCTGCCATACACAAAATCCTTTTACTATTATATCGCTGCTTACAATGACAAATGCTAGGACAAGTTATATTTCTTAATGTCACCAGTTCAGACCTTCACTGCTAGGACCCCCACCGTGCACTGTTCACGGGGAAAAGGCATCCCTCATCCCCATCGTGTTCCTTTGATAAGGAGTAAGTTCCACGCAGACACCTTATTCCCCAGAAATATTTATTTATTGAACTCCCGAGAGAATGGTTCCCTGACAACTGCACTCTGGGTCCCTTTAAGTTCAGAGTCAATCAATACATGTCTTTATAATACTCTCTCACTTCCCTTTTTCCGCGCCATTATAATCTAATTCATTAACCTTATACATCGAGTGGCCCTTGGGCCTTGTATTCGGTGAAATATTAATAATAAATTTGTGCGTATAGTATAACGGATAAAGATACGAAAAATGGAATCGGCGGGCCGAGTTCAATTCCAGCCAAATCATTTGTGTTCACTTTAATACAAATGACATTCGTAATGCATCAATGCGTTTCTTCTGCCTACCCCCACCCAAAGGTTAAATAGCAATATACTTAAAAAAACACGGTGGATAAAATAAGTGAAGGTTTATTGTAAAAAAACAGTACAGTAAGAAATAAGGTAACAGTTATGCACAAAGTCGTCGCAAGTCAATCCAGTAGTGAGTGCTACTATTGGAAGTTTGGTAGTTCTCGCGCAAGTTTGAGTCGTACTCAACAGATCCCAGCTAGACTCCGTAGTCCGTTGACTTACAGATAATTATAAGTAGTTACTCATGCGGGTGACAGGTTATTCCATTACATCAATCATGAAAATGCTCTTATTCGAAGAATAAAGAAAATGCCTCATCGAATTTAATAGGAATAGACGCACGGTAACTTCGTTTAGTCTCGCCCCGATAAAAATAATCTGATTTGGTTGATTCCATGACATTGTTGTCATTTTAATGTGGAATTGTATGGAGCGACAGTAACGATTGAACTTATGGTAATAATCAACTAGATTATCCTCTTTACCATTGTCCCGCGACTGGACGACTTTAAACGCTGGATATAGAACGACATTAATATTGACTCTAGCTTAGAAAAGCTTGGGTTACATTTAAGTCACCGTGAGTAAAGTAGGTAGAATAAGAGAGCGTTTGTGTATGACGTGGTGTTAGGATAAGAATAAAAACATTTGATATTTATTATTAAGGCTTAGTAAAAATTTACCTCCTCATAAGTTGAATTGGTCAACATGTTGAACCCGCTCCATGTCATATAAAATCAGAACAAAGATTATAATAGGCTTGGCTGTTTTCTTATATCTTTTGAAACCAACATTGTTAGTATCATAATATTTATATTTAAAGAAAAATAAGAAATGCATTAATAGTGTTATCTAAAGTAGAAAAGAAACCAATTCTGAACTATTAGAACTTTTTTCGTCTAGTATCCAATATTCCTTGAAAAACTTGTCGCTTTATTCTGGTTCATTCTGACTAATTTCCTTGTTTTGATGCTTTTTTTTAAAATTAAATTTTCTGTTATATTCTCCGACTTTCACCGGTGTCTGCATCATGTAAAACGTGATTCATGCCAGGAAATACCACAGGGTTTGAATCGAACGTAAGAAGAATTGATCTGTGGTAACATCAATATATCTAAGGATAGTTGATCTGTGATGAGCCCAATAGATATAGCATCCACCCTAAGAGATACTAAAGTTCTGTACTCTCTGTCACCTCAGAAATTCAAATACTCTAGTAGGTCAGAAACCTAGAAGTCAACCTCGACGATACGCATTATACTCATTTTCTTTAATTACACAATTAACTGTTAAATCTATGACGTTTTTTTTATGATGGCATTCTGCTATGTCGAAAGTACTCAGAGTAAAACAAATATGAAATGAATATGAAAGGATCCAATTGAAAATAAGTAGACAAAACTTGTCTAAATTATTCAATGAAACATGCCTCAATTTAAGTATGCTGCCAAAATATATGCAATATATATATATGTGTGTGTGTGCGTGTGTGTGTGTGTGTGTGATTGAGTGTAAGCATTAATCATTTCACCCCAAGTGAAGCGATAAAAGATATAAGGTGTTACTTAAAGTGAAACTAAGAGAAAAGAGAGGTTTTTGAAGACCGTAGTGGACAGGAAAACATTTAATCGGAAGAGACTTCTACAAGTCTGGGAGAAGAAACTGTTAGCATAGTGATTAAGGTTACAACTAGCAATTTCAATAGTGGAATTATTAGACCTATCTGCCAATCTAGTACTGCGATTAAATTTGAAAATTCACGGTAGCAATTGAGAAAAGCTGATCAGAACAATGACCGTGAAGATAATGATAGAATATGTGCAGGGAATCTAGGTTACGAAGGTGAGTAAACAGCTGAAGCCGAACTGACATGTCAGGACCGATAAAGTTGCAGATTCTTCTTTGGATACTGTCAAGAATCCCTAGACATATAGCAAAATCGCAAAATTCGATAAATGGGTGAATGTTAGATTTATAAATATTTGAGATTGATTCTGATGATGATGAACTGATTTCCTTCGTGAGTGAAAACGTGAGACCGAGAAGTTGTTCCTCTGATGGTTAGCATCCGCAAGAAAGGTTGTTTAAGATGATTAAGAGATAGCAGTTTTGATTTTAGTTTTAATAATAAAAACACACTCTTCTTCATGTGCGACAATTTTATGAATATTATAGATAAAAATACCCGATTACTTTGGCAGAATATATAACCAATGTAGCGACAAAATTATTGATAATCATAATTATTGATTTACAGATAAATTAGTATATATATATATATATATATATATATATATATATATATATATATATTTAAAATTATAAACCTCCCCCCTCCTTCGTACGCATGCGTAGTCACATCATTGTAAAAAATCACTTCCGTCCGATGAAGTCGTAAACGACGAATCGCGTCGCAAGAAAACCTTTCCTAAAGTATGGCGTGAAATACGGTTCTTGTGTGTCGGTTGTAAAGTCAAACCACCTCTTTCCGTTGATGATTCTTTCAAGATTCCCCATCAAGGCATCTAGTTTGGTTACTGGACACTTCTGATGCATTTCAAAAGTTTCCTTTTCGATATTGTTTCCCATAAATGTTTCCTTTTATTTACCAGTATGATTTTTCATTCTTAGACGCCAGGTGCTCCATCTGTACATCTCGAGATTCTTGAGAAAATCCAAAGAAGATCTGTAATGTAATCAATCCTAACCAGACATATCGACTTCAGTCGCTTTCTCATCGACGTAACATAGCTTCCCTCTGTTTTTTCTAAAAACATTTTTATCACAACTGTTCTGACGAGCTTTTATTTCTGGTGCCCCGAACACATGGATTTAAGCATACTACTAGATTGACATCTAAGTCCCACTCGTTTACCGCCACATCTACACCAACAGTTTCTTTTCTCGCACTTCCAGTCTGTGGATCCTCCTTCCATTTACTTGCTTCTTAGGAAGCTACAATCTTCAAAAGTTTAAATGCAACATCAGTCATCATCTTTTGTCTTCTTGAATCCCGTTCATCTTTTGTCCTTTCTTCAATTCTATTCTCAGTTTTCATTTTTACTTCCTGTAACCTCTTTTGTATTCGTGGCATTCCTGCCTTGCATGGAGTAAAATTATTTAAACGAAAGTACGTTTTATTTCCGTTAAAAACAACGAACAAACTCGTGGTTGTACCCTTGATGGCAAGACGACAGAAATAAGATAATTCGTGATCGACGTTATAATAAAAATTGCTAACCTTATCATGTGTTCGCAATCAATGTGGTATCTGTCTTTTGTATTCGTTTTGTACAGTATCATCAGTAATGATAGACGCATTTTGATTCTCGCGCCCCGAACTATTCGAACCTCTCCTTTGATTTTGATTTTTTTCGTTGTCTTTTTCGGGTTTTTTTATTATCTTCTTTTAATCTTTATCTTTCTCTAAGTCGATTTCTTCTTAATCTTCTTCTTAGAATTTTCATTCATTCCCTTTTTCGTTTTCATTGTCTTCCTATTTTTCGTTTCTTTTGTTGTCTTTGTCTCCATTGTCTTTATCGTCTTCGACATTTTCTTAATAATGTTCTCATCCTCATCTGTTTTGTCGCTGTTTTTGCCTTTCCATATTTCATCATTATATTCTTCTTTAATGTCATCCTTATAATCGTTTCTTATCGTTCTTCTTTGGGGATCATATTCGCGATAATACGCTTAGATATTAACCCCCATCGTCTGTCAGTGCAAAGTCCAGTACGCTCAAAAGTAATGATGCCATCACTTTTTGAAAAGAAAGAAGCACAACAGCATTTACTATTTTTAATACATTTAATATCTAAACAGAGAAAGAGAAATGAAAAAAATACCCTAATATTTACAGTGCGCCTGCTTAGAAGAAAAGACGTCTGTGTATCTCAATAGTCCTTCTTGAAAAGGTTCTTTCAATCCATTACTAACTTCTAATGACGATAGTAATTTCTCATAACATGGTTAGCTCAGTTCTTTTATAGAAGTATATAGGTTCATCTATCGTCCGGCTCACACTCCTCCTCGGTCTTTTCAACAGGATTAGAGGAGTACCCCTTGTCTCCTGTTTAGGATTAGGTTTCCGGTTCCGTCTAAATTCTACTTTATCTCTATACTTCTAAAGTCTCCAGCTAAAATCTAAAAAATTATTTACTATTTATTCATTTATTTTTCCCCGATAAGAGTTGATAGGTTCATCTATCGTCCTGTTCACACTCCTCCTCGGTCTTTTGAACAGGATTAGATGTTTACTCTTTGTTTCCTGTTTAGGTTTGGGTTTCCGGTAACATCTAAATTCTATTTCATCTCTATACTTCTAACGCCTCCCCCTGAACACTGAAATGTATACTATTATTGGTTTCCAGTTCCTTCTAAAGTATTTCCTTTTTTTTTCACTTCCAGTAATCCCTTGTGTCTTAGTGGCATTATCGCCTTGCTTGGGATGAAAAAAAGATTCCATGGTTTCGGTTTAGTGATGAAGGAAACCACCTTACTTGCTGCTAAATAACGTTGTCAAAGAAAAGACAAAGGGTCTGTGAATGTATCTCTTGTATAGCTAGTGTCACGTGATCTTAACCTTCCTGCGGTTTTGTCTTAGTTAACCATTTGAGCCCAGGATTCTTGAACAATTTAAAACCTTCTGCCTGAGAACCTGGGTCAAAATTCGCAAATAATTGGTATTTAATATTTCACGGTAGATATAAAAATAGTTACAAGTGTTTACCAACCGTTCAACCGGTGGCTGGGCATTACGCCATTTTTCTCTAACACTGTTCAACCAGCGGGCGGGCATTAAGTCATTTTTCTCTACCACCGTTCAACCGGTGATTGGACATTACATCATTTTTTTCTACCACTGCTCAACTGGTGGTTTTGCATTTTTCTACCACCTTTCAACCGGTAGCTGGGCATTTAATCATTTTTCTCTACCACCGTTCAACCAGTGAATGGGCATTAAGTCATTTTTCTCTACCACCGTTTAACCGGTGGCTAGGCATAAAGCGGTGATCAAGGCTCAAAGGTTTAAACTGGTTTTCTGATTGACAGTGCTAAATTTCAATACTTAAGATTTTATTCTTTTAAATTGTATTAGTCTTTCTTGAAAGAACTTTTTTATTTCTTTGGTCATGATAGCATCATCATCATCATCATCGTTTATTTTTTTCTTTTTTGAATTTCATCCATATTTTCATTCTTCCGTTCGTCAGAGTGAACACGTGACCATTCATTTAAAATGTTTTTACTTCTCGCCATGAGACTCGTTTTCGAATCTCACCATAGGCCATTTGTCAAGGAGATGACATATTGATAATATCAAACTGCGGAGACAATCCTAGCGGGTGGGATCTTTGGAAAGTAGCTAAAAATCATACGACGGATTCCTCAAGCCATGTGAGTGAAACTATTTGGACGAAATTGTTCGAGAACCATCGATAGATGTGCTCTATGAATAGTTATGAGTATAATCAAGGTTTTGGCATTAAATGCCCCACTGGGGATTAATATGCCGTTAACCAAACCAAACCTTGCCTTGTTTGGCAATGTTATAATTTTTTCTTCTTTTTAATTTTTTCACAATTTTCTTTCTTCTACTTTTCTTCTTCTCTCTAATTTTCTCAACGTTATCATACTTCTCCTTCTTTTGTCACCGTTTTCTTTCTTCTTCTTATTCTTTCTAATTTTTCCTTCGTTTTTTTTCTTATTCTTCTTCTTCTATTGTCTCCGTTTTCATTCTCCTTCTTCTTCCTTCTAATTTTTTCACCGTTTTCCTTCGCCTTCTTCTTTTTTTCACAGTTTTCCTCCTTCTTCTTCTTCTTCTACTTCTTTTGTCACCGTTTTTTCTTCTTCTTCTTCTTCTTCTTCTTTCTAACTTTTCACCCCTTTCCTTCTTCTTCTTCTTCTTCTTTTGTCACTGTTTTCTTTCTACTTTTTACCGTTTTCCTTCCTCTTCTTCTTTTTCACTCTTTCCTTCATCTTCTCCTTCTTTGTATTTTTTGCTGTTTTTCTTTCTTCTTCTTTCCTTCTTCTTCATTCTAATTTTTCAGTGTTTTACTTCTACTTCTTCTTTTTGGTCGCCGTTTACATTCTTCTTCTTTCTTTTTTTTAGCGTCTCTTATTCTTTCTAATTTTTTCACCCTTTTCCTTCACCTTCTTCTTCTTCTTCTTCTTCTTTCACCCTTTTCCTTCACCTTCTTCTTCTTTCACACTTTTCCTTCTTGTCCGTCTTTCTAATTTTTTCACCATTATCCTACCTCCTGTTCTTCTTTCTAATTTTTTCAAAGTTTTCCTTATTCTTCTTTTTTACCGCTCCGTTCTTCTTCTTCTTCTTCTTTTTCTTTTTCTTCTTTTTCTTTTTCTTCTTTTTCTTTTTCTTCTTTTTCTTTTTCTTCTTCTTTGTCTCCTTCTTTTGTCACGGTTTTTCTTCAACTTCTTCGTCTTTCTAACTTTTCACTCTTTTCCTTCTTTTTTCTTGTTCTTCTTTTTCTTTCTGTTTTTCACCGTTTTCTATCTTCTTTTTCTTCTTCTTTTTCTCTCTTCTTTTGTCACCGTTTTCTTTCTACTTTTTTAACGTTTTCCTTCCTCTTCTTTTTTCGCCGTTTCCCTTCTTATTCTCCTTCTTTGTATTTTTTACCGTTTTTCTTTCTTTCTTCTTCTTCTTCTTCATCTTCTTCTTCTTCTTTCGCCGTTTTCTTTCTTCTTTCTAATTTTTTCACCGTTTTCCTTCCCCTTGTTCTTCTTCTTTCCAATTTTTTCTAAGTTTTCCTTATTTACCGTTTCCTACTTCTTCTTCTTCTTCTTCTTCTTTTTTGTTTCATTTTCCTCTTCTTTATCTTCTTCGCTTCTTTCTCCCCTTCTGTTTCCTTTTCTACTACTACCACTTCGTTATTTTTCAATGTCTCCCTTTTCTTCAATGCCTCATTTTCTTCTTCTTTCTAATTTTTTCACCGTTTTCTTCTTCATCATGATCTTCTTGTTCTTCTTCTTTTTCTTTTTCTTCTTCTTCTTCAACTTCTTCTTCTTCAATTACTTTGAAATTAAGTGTCAGATTGATATCTCCAGATATCAATCTGACACTTAATCTTTGTATATTTGTACAATCCTTGATTGGAATTCAACTTGAGAATGTTCTAGTTATATGCTTCTGGATTTATTGAGACGAAATATCCCTTCAACGAATACGCAGCAATATATGTGCGATTAGTTAATTGTACATTCAAGCCACGGTTTGAGGAAAGCGTACTTGTGTGACCCCAAACTCAAAAAAATAATAATAATAATAAACACATGATCTAAAAACTCAATGTTCCAAACACATGACATTCGCTTACACCCAACGCCAAGACAAAACCAGACATTAAGCAGCTTGCTCTTTTGAAATCTCCAAACAACCAATAATTAAACCTTGAGATTGTATTATTGAAATAATTACAGCTGCTCTACGTTTTTCTATACCCGCATTCAAACACTTGTATCTGAAATTTATAGCTTGGTTTAACACTTTAAAATGCCGTGGATCTTTGAACGTTCAGAAGATAATTTTAAATATTGGAAATCGTCAGAGAGAGAATCAAAGTCTTCTAACCATCAACAATAAAGGTAATTCCGTTAAATGTTTAAAGCAATCGATTTTTATTTATTCACAAGACATCATTGATATATTTCTTAGTTTAAATAGGGAAAAGTAACTCTTCTATGTTCTATGTCCAACTTTCTATGCTTCGTTGCCCTTAATGTTTGTCTGATAACTATCCGTCTGCATGACTGTCCTGCCAAGCTTGTTTATCGTTACATTCCACTGATCCTCTATATTTCCAATGAGTGTCAAAATTTCAAGATCTTCCTTGGCTTACAGCCACATCATGTTGAAACACCGGTTCAGCGAAGTTAAGTAACGTTGAACGTAGTTAGTACCTAGATGGGTGACCAGGCGCTGTGAACTTGGATGTGTTGGTGGTGTAATGTATAATGACTCGGAGATTTTAGTTGGAGAACCGGATTCCAATTCTTTTTAGGTCCGTTATATTCACTTACTCGCAAATAACCTCGGGAAGTGTATTAATCCACCTCTTCTTCCCCAGCTATGGGTTAATTAGTAAGACTTTTATCACGAAATGATTATTATCTCAAAAAAAGAAAAATTCTTGCAATCTGAAAATATTTTGGGGATTCAAATAATCTGCAAAAAGCCACAGAAAGAGAATAAATAAATAAAAATCAGGCTTTCTGATATTAAAAATTAAATAGCTTTGAGAAATCCGGAATAAGTCTACTTAAAATGAAAAAAAAGTTCCAAGCGATTTAAATTAAATGCAAGCATGGAATCGAGTAAATAAATACAATTTGGATTTTCCGTTTTGTTTTAAACTCGCATTTTTGTTAAAAACTTCACAGATACGGTAACGAACGGGAGAAATATTAAAATAAACATCAATTTGCATTGGTTACACGAAGCTAAAATGCCGTTGGGAAAGGCATGAAATCGCTTCTCCCTATTCTATGACCAAATCACAATATAGCAGGACAAAAATATTTTGAAAAAGCCTACCACAATGACTGTCAGAGCAGAGAAGGATTCCAAGGCAATATGGAAAAAAAATTATCACATAATTACTAACAAAGCAGTAAAAAGACGGGTATCCATTTTCAAAGAGAGAGGACCTTCCTATATTTGCATTTTCTTCAGAATATTATTCATACATCTTCTTCATTTTTGAGTGTATATAAATATCATTGCCATTTTAACAATAACCGTCTACTTTGACTGGCCCTTGAGCTTTGTATCGGATGAAACGTGCGTGAAACTATAAATATGCTTGTATGTTTGTTTCTGCGTGTCTAGATTTGCATGGGTGGTGTCGTATCATATATATATATATATATATATATATATATATATATATATATATATATATTATGTTTCTAAGTTATTTTTTATAGATAAAATTTGTTTAAGTAAATGCTCTGTTTTTAATTAAACAGTATTAATGACATTTAATTATATTTATTAAAATAACGTATAAGCTGAAAATATATTAACCTAATTCTCAAACTTAATCCATTTCATAATATATATCTTTTCTTTCCTTAATTTTTATTTTTCAGTTTAACAAAAAAAAAAAAAAGTTAGAATTCATTTCTTTAACAAATGTATTTGCATTAACGAGTCCCATGTAGAATCTACCGGGGACGAAATGGCCATCTGAATCGTGTAATTTGGGTTTCATTTTTGTAATTCGCTGATATAAGAAATATTTCTCTACGTACTTTGGCGTGGTGTAATGCTTAGCCATCTTGTCTGGATAGAAATGTTAAGACTGAGTAGCGAGTTCGGTCCTCCGTAGGTGCTTCATGATTTCGGGCTTATGCCACAAGTAAGATACATTTACTAGAATGATACCGCGGAGTTGTGTAATCGTTAATACGTTTGTCTTGCTAGATCTATTATGACTGAGAGGTGAATTCGTTCCTCACTGGGTACTCCGTACTTTCGGCCTTCTGCCACATCTAGGCCACGGTTAATATGACGCTGTAACAAATATTTCTTCTTTTGAAGTCGTTATGAGTAAAAATATCCGAAGATGTAATCACGAAGTACACCGTAAAAATGACGGCCATAATTTTACAGTTGCATCGACCATATTTCTGGTACTCGGACATTTGGCCAGGGGACATTTGGCCAGGGGACATTTGGCCAGGGGACATTTCGCCTTACCGACATTTGGCCGGGGGACATTTTGCCTTACCGACATTTGGCCGGGGGACATTTTGCCATACCGACATTTGGCCGACGGTGATTTAACCGAATGGATATTTAGCGGATAATGTAGTGGCGTACTTACATGTATGTCACACTTTTTATCGCACTGCGCTACATATATTTATTTACTGTATTATTTTATCATTTTGGGGTTTTTTTTTTGTTTTGTTTTTTCTGGGTTTTTTTGTTTTTGTTTTTTTTGTTGTTTTTTTTTTGACAGGCTTTTCTTAAAATCTATTCAGTATATATTATATTCAACTTCAAATATTACTGTAAGATGATAAGTATATTGAGACAAAGCACATTTTACTACAGCAAAAATCTTAAGCTTTTACGATATGAAAGATCTTTCAATTTCGCCTTTTAATGATCATTATCTTAAAGGGATGAACTAGCTTTTATCTTACTGCTAAATACGAATTTAAATAATTAGGTGCTACTTTTTACTCAAATACACACAAATATTTTTTTAAATACTAACTTCAATAAACAAATATTGAAATAAGAAAATATTAACTTTACATTTAGATTTAGTAATTTAATCACTTGAAATTCAGTGGTAATTATTGGTACTATTATACCTTATAATACTGCTAATTAAAATACTTAAAATATTACTTGTTACTATTTTTACTTATAGTTTTTCGGTGAAATGTCCGTTCGGCCAAATGTCCGTTCGGTCAAATGTCTGTAGGTCAAATTTCCGGCCACGATATTTCTGCATGAGTGATCTGAAATTTTCATCAATACAAATGATATTCTTTTTTTGGTGTAAAGGATAATTCTGTGAAAGAAAATATATCAACAAGCATTTTTTTTTGTTATGGTAGCACGAGGCATGTTCACCTTTTGGGGGTGAGTTGATCCTTATTTCCATAAAGCAATGTTGCATTTTTATAAGGGGGAGCAATAAAAGAACACTCATTAAGCCAGAAGATAACGATTCATTTTGCATTTAAATTGTTGAAGATTAAATCTGACTGAAAAGCAAGAAGCCTAAAAAGAGTTCCACAAGCGGGAAATGCGAGAGAAGAAACTGTTCGCATAGAACTTACGGTTGCTTACGTGACAAAGTTATAAACTTATATTGTTTTATATTATAAATTCTTTATATTAGTTTCAGTTGGACTTATTCGGTTATCTTTTTTGTTATCATCACAACGTTTCAACCGTTGTGCTCTCCGGCCTTCTTCTGGTATCTGTCAACCCGGGTATCCTTTAAGGAATTTTGAATTGAACACTTTATTCAATCTACACGAGAAAATTGTTAACGTTCCGTTGGCCCTATCAAGTGATTTGTCGTTTTGTTCCTTTTTGTACGGCTCTGATATTACGATCCCTGTTTCCACTGAGTCTGCGCCTGTACTACACAGCTCAAGGATTGAACTCGAAATAGAATAGCACCATTTACCAGCGCTTAATTCTCTAAGTCATTGGTTCCCAAATGTTGCGCTGGAAGAGGGTAACAGGTGGGGAGAGGAATGATCGAAAGACAATCAAAGATTTAGAAGCAGTTTTAAAAAATTCATACACCAAAAATAAATATGATTTCAAAATTTAAAATATTACTATGGATGACTTGTACATGTATGAGTCCCAGAATAAATAGTTATAAATAATTATTGAGCGATTTTATCATTGTGATATTTTAGCATCATATGAAGTATTAAGAATATTGTAACTAGGGTCTGCAAATTAGAGGAGAGAGTTATCAATATTAATATGCTGACTTCGAATCCCCGGTATCTCACTTTAACCCACTCTCTGTTCGTTATTCTTAAATGTACTTTTTATTACATAAACTTTAATGAGGGGTGAGCAAATTTTCATTCCGAAAATGCGGCTCAGGGAAAAAAAAATTGAAAACCACTGCTCTAGGCTAATGTCCCGTGGAAATATTGACTCTTCAATCCAGAAATTCAAGTAGGAATTATCGGTGCAATTAAAGTTATTTATGTATCCCAACCCTAACTCAACGACAATGTTCCCTTTCTAAAAGTTTAATTTACAGTTATAGGCGTCATAAATCGATCACCCCCTTAAATATGAGATCTGTCATCTGAAATAGTACACAATCGTGTGCATACACCGGCATACATGTATATACACGATATAAAAAATATATTTGACATACATTAAATGGTCATCGTAATATCAGGTATTAGGTTGGTGCAAAAATAATGACGTAATAATGTCGTTTTTTGACGTTAAAAATACGTCAAAAAACGACATTATTACGTCATTATTTTTGCACCAACCTAATACTAAGTCCGCTTATGTTTGATCATTGACTTGTTAATTATTCATGTAAACAATTTTTTTAATCATTTCACTCCAAACAAGGCAATAAAGCCACTAAGACGCAAGGAGTTACTGAGCGTGTAAGAATATGAGAAAATCAGAAAACGAGACAAAAAAAGCATTATTACAAAAAGGAACAATAAACGAGTTAGAATAGGACCGAAGATAACGATTGACATAGCATTTAAATTTACAAAGTTAACTAGGGTGCAAGAGGCTGGAAGAGAGTTCTACAAGTGAGAAGTTCGAAAGAAGAAACTGTTAGCATAAAACTTACGGTTGCATCTAGCCATTTCAAGTGTAAAATGGTGAGACCTTGTCGCCAATCTAGCACTATGCTTAAATTCATAAAGTCTAGGTACCAAACAGGAAGGCACCTCAGAAAAATTACCAAGAAAATATTTATAGAAAAGGAAGAGGGAAGTAACTGAAGCAGAGATTCGATCGGTGGGAAAGCGACTGAAGCAGAGATGCTATCGGTGGGAAAGCGACTGAAGCCGAGATTCGATCGGTGGTAAAGCGACTTAAGCAGAGATGCTATCGGTGGGAAAGCGAGTGAAGCCGAGCTTCGATCGGTGGGAAAGCGACTGAAGCAGAGATGCTATCGGTGGGGAAGCGACTGAAGCAGAGATGCTATCGGTGAGAAAACGACTGAGCAGAGATTTCTGTTGAATGTCTATTGATTCAATACTCACTACAACGCCCACATGTCTAACACAGGGCCAGACTAAAGCAAGCTTAATAACAGAGACTCGATTTATTTCCATAATGAGCTAAGGCTTACGGACATATCACGTTCAAACACCTGTTCCCGTCCGATCACCGAAATTAAGCAACGCCAAGCTTGGTTGGTAACTAGAAAGGTGACCGCTTGGGAATACCAAGTGCTGTTAGCTTGGATGTGTGGGTGGTGTAATGGATAATGGCTCGGAATTGGACATCGGAGAGCCGAGTTCCAATTCCAGTTGGGTTCATTATATTCACTTGGGAAAGGTAAGGATCCTCTTCTTACTCCCTAACTATGGGTTAATTAGTAAGACTTGTATCACTAAATCATAATCAGCTCCAAAAAAGTCTTACAATCTAAAATTATTTTCTGGCTTTAAATAACCTGCAAAGGGTTGATAAGCCATAGAAAACGAATCAGTCAATCAAATACTGATTAGCTGCACAGGCATGTATTATATTTTATTTACATTTTCTGGAACATGTATAGAAACTACTGTGGCCACAAAGTTAGACATCAGTTTATATATTGATTGTAATATAGAATTGATACCCCACTTTATATCCACATTATAATTTCTTGTTTGTCTATCCAATTCTGATTAGGTATGAATCCACCTCTTTTCATCCAGCTATGGGTTAATTAGTAAGACTTATATCACTAAATCATTATTATCTAAAAAAAAGAAAACTGTTACAATCTAAACTTCTTTTCTGGCTTTAAATAACCTACAAATGGTTGATAAACCGTAAAAAACAAATCAATCAATCAATGAAGCAAGGATACGCGATAATCTTTTATTAAATTTTGAGTAAAATATTTAACAATAAAAAGCAATATTTTATTCCTCTTATTGCTTGTTTTTATCCCACTTTCCGAGATGTTATACTCTTCAAATTTACCGAGTAAGTTGGTAGCGTGAAATAAAGAAAAAGATGTCCTTCAATTAGGACTGGCGTACTTATCTTGAGTGTTATAGCAATTAACCTGACTATATATGGTTCAAATCTCAACGTATAGTATGATCATTTTTCAGCGAAAATATCCCTATAAGATAAAGAAAATTCTGACGACACTTAGTAACATATAATTTCCCAAAGGCTCGCCATTCAGAGGCGATTACTTTGGCCGTGGTAAAGGCATGAATCCAGTTTTCCCTTCACTTTTCCTCTATAGATATTAACAAAATTTATCCAGTAAAACGGGATCGGAAAAAAGCTCCTGATAAAGTTTTAATATCCTTAAGAAAGGCGCGAATACCCTTCTCCCTATGCTATGTTCAAATCACAATATATCGTGACAAAAAAGTCTTCATACTGGCATGCCAGAATAATTCTCGATAGAGTGGAAATAAATGGAAAATTGAAAAAAAAATAATCCCATAACTACCAGCCAAACAATAGAAAAGATTTTAATTCATTTTTAAAGACAGAGGACCTGTATATAGTCTCGTCACTTCATTAATCATATATCTTCTTAAGATCTTCTTTTTTTGAATATATATAAATAACACCTACTTTTTAAGTATATATAAACGTCATTACCATTTTAACAATAATCCTCTACCTTGAGTAATTCACAAGCCTTGTATTGGATGAAATATAGTATAGAAAATCTCCATGTGCGTGTATGAGTGTACGCATGCGGGTTACTGAGTGCCAACGTACATGGAGCAATAAATATGTGTGTGCGTATATGTGCGCGTGTTTGATCATAATATATATGATCATATATTATTACGGTACTTGTTCATAATCTATATATATATATATATATATATATATATATATTGAATCATTCGTTATTTGATGTGCTGCTGCTGTATATTTTCGCAGACGTAGCTGTATAAATTTATTTATTGAATATTATACTCTGATATAAAATAAAAATATCCAAACAACCTGTCTGTGTTTCCATTTACTATACAAACTTTATTCTTTCATTAACTATTATTGGTTTATTTTTAATTAATTACCATCCTCATATACATATGTGTGTGTGTGTGTGTGTGTGTGTGTTAAGAAGGTATTAACTTACTGACCACTCGCTGAACGGCACGATCCTTGTTTTTATTAATTGTACAATGGATTAGATGTTCGGTCCATATTGCTTGCAAGTACTTTCGGTAAAAAACATTTACCATCTTCAGACACAGATGTTATTTTTTTTCTCAATTTCAGGTAATTTCGAATAAAATTCTATGACAAAAATGGATGTGATACTTGTCGAAAGATGATTTATTAAAAAATATGTGCTATTATTAACAGTTAAGATTTTTTTTTTTTTTTTGAACGTACAGTAATGCGCCTGTGTTCGTCATCTGCTGATGAAGGCGTGTTCGAAAATTCCGAAGTTGGGACCCCAATCTCCGTGCTTCATTTTTGTCACTCGGTTAATATTAATAAATTTTTTTCGTACTGATTTCATTAGTACCCGTTCGTTTGATTTTGTTTTATTGAGCAGCCTATCCTCCCTTATAAACTATACGAAACATACGTGGACTCTTTTTCTAATTATATATATATACATATACATATATATATATATATATATATATATATATATATATATATATATATTGGACATTTAGGGAGCAATCCTTCATTTATACATGTTTCATTAAAGGCGATAGACAAAGTACTATGATTAAGCTTTTTATTTAATTCCTTCTTGTGTTCGAACACGTGATTTTTTTTCTTGACACAGAGTATATAGAAAATGTCCAAATGTTCTGTAATTCCGAACGCTTTTAGCTATACTTTTAGTCATTATCTAGGATGATTTTGTTTTTATTCTTTAACTGGGTGTATGGGTTGTGTGTATGTATCTAAAACTATAAGAATGTTTTATTTTCAGAACAAAATCAGCACCTTTCGGCCGTGTTCTTAGTTAATATTATTGAGTGTTGTTTTTTTTTCATTTCATTAAGGCGTCCATTATTTTTAATCATTTTTAAACGTGGATGAGATTGTTACGTTTGTGTTTTCTACTCGTATGTTTCGGATAGAGTCTAGTAAGTGTGTGTGTGTGTGTGTGTGTGTGTGTGTGTGTGTGTGTGTGTGTGTGCGCGCGCGCGCGCGCTTAAATGTGTTCTAATGGGGCGATGTTTGGATAGCTGTAATGTAAGTCGTCTGGATAGGCATGTAGTTGTGTGACTGCTGTAATTATTCATGAATTCGGTTTGATTAGGAACACAGTAACTTACGGGGTATTTGAACTTATAAATAATGTTCGTTCGTTGCAATTTTGATTTTGCATGTGTGCTTTTATTTTTGCGGATAAGGTTAGCTGTTTTAAATTTTTGTAGTAGATAATTTTTTTTTGTTTTTTGATCTGGTCAACTGGGTTAGTGGAAATTCTATATGATATTTCTAAGTGAAGATTCATTTGTTTACAGTTGACGCGCATTTGTCCTTCGTAGAAAATATGTTATTTTCGTCTGTGTGTTCAATATCATTATCATTTAATTTGCAAAGAAATAGTTTAACCTACACACTCAGTTTCTACACACTGTGTCCAGTGACATATGTTTATGCGTTCTTAAAATAATTGTCGGACATTGTCCATTTCATAATGTGTGACGTCATTTGTTTACATTTGGATACGCATCGAGCAGATATGAATGTACGAGAGAAAATCATGGAGAATTGTAGTTTAAAAACAGTAAAATCGAACTTGCTAACCGAAATGCTCCACTGTGGATCAATCGGTAAAAGCACGTCAGGCTATATGAGGGTTCTGTATATGATACAGGTTCGATTCCTGCCGGAGGACGGATATTTTCTATGAAAATTTCTCGGACATTCAGGCCGGTAAATGTTGTTAATACTGTTTATTATAAACTGAGCATTTACTTAAATATTATAAAAAGAACGTATAAACATATAAAATATCTCAAAATAATTATCGGACTTTGTCCATTTCATAATATATATATATATATATATATATATATATATATATATATATATATATATATATATATATTTGTGAATATATTTCCAACACTAACAATCAACACATAAAAATCGAATTGTTACATTGGCCACATATGCACCACCCTTTCTCGTAGTTTGACTTGTCATTTGTCTAAATGTAGTGTAATTCGCACGCATATAGCTCAACCTATAACAAATAAGCAAAATAAGGCAACATTAAATGGAATATGTTTTTCCATAGAAGGTCGTATATTGAAGTGTGTTTAAAAACTACACATAAAAATTCCAGTTTGACTGTTTAAATGACGTCACCTCGAGAGACTTGAATTTGGAGCAATGGAATTAACCAAAACCAGTTACGAAATTCAATCCTTGAAAACGAATGTAGCAACATTCGAAAGAACCCGGTGAGAAAATAATATAAAATAATAAATAAGAACTTTGGCAAATTTACCGATAAGATAAGAAAACAATTCGAAACTTGCCTATATTATTTCACCGAACAAGCTTAAAAGAATTACTGCTGCCGAAATAAATCTTGTATAGACGAATATCCGCTGAAAAATGACGTTTAAATTGATACAAATCTGTCGGATTAATAATAATCCATTCTAAAATTCTCGGAGAGGATGCAAACAAGAAGGATGCTTATGCTTAACATCAGGAAGAGGTAGCTGAAGTTTCGGGGACACATAATAAGATAAGATGACTTGGAGAATTTGATACTTACAAGACGGATAGAGGGAAAATGAAATAAGGGGAAAGCAACGTATGTCATATCTAGAGGGCTTAAGTAAGTGGATGACGAAACAGGGTCTAGGAGAAGTAGGAAAATGACAAAAGATATTGAGAACTACATGGAATTAGGGAGAAGTGGAGAGCCATGATCGCCTACGTCCTGAAAGGAGACAGCACATAAAAGAACAACAATACAGGTATTATTCATGTGGTTATTATATTGCTGAAGCAGCATAATACTTGCCAGTTATACAAATGGCAGCAGAATAATTTGAAGAAATAATTTGCATTTATGTGGTACAGTTAAAATGTCTCTCTAAAATTAACGAATATATTCCATCATACCATTGTTGCTTTTTTTCACAACACTCTCAATTGATACAATTTTAACCCCCCTTAAGACTGTTGTTTTTATCACGACATTCTCTATCGATACACTGTTTAATACTCCTATTATTTGATTATTTTACAAGTGACAGATCACACCATTAAGTCCAAGGACTATTTCTCTCCGCGTAAAAACAAGAGCAGTAAAACAACTGCATAATCGACTTCAGCAGTAATAGCTGTAACTTTACACCGTTTCTTGTCCCGGGGACATGCTTGTGTACATTGGTTGTTTGAAAAAGGTATTTTTTCCGTTAATAGCTTTCTTTCATAGCCGGTCACAGCTTAGTATTTCCGATACGTGTTCCCCACCGCCTAATCTATTGCTATTATTGCCGAGCATCTAATTTTCTACTAGAATCTCTTTTCCCATAACAAATCGAGCTTAGGCTGCAAACTAAATAACTAATCATATCACATGATACATGTTTTATCAAGGGTTTATATTTCAGTGTATGCCGAAAAACAGAAATTTAGAAGGCTCAAAATAAAGTATTGGATTGATGCAAGTCTTCAACCTTCCTGACATTAATTGAATCAGTATTAATATATGGATCCGAAACTTGGACATTATCTGCTCATCTTGAAAGACGATTGGATGGAAAATATACAAATCTACTTAGAAAAATCCAGCTGTTTAATATTTCTATTATTTGATTATTTTACAAGCGACAGATCACATCCAAAAATGGACTATTGTTATCCTATGTAGGCTAGAGCTGTCCAATTCTCTCTTTCCAGCCTCGACAGTTTCCCACATGCGAAACGTCGCTCGCCTCTCGCGACTTTATCTCTATACCAATGAAAGATGCTCGGGCGAACTACATTGGTTCCACTAATCCCGACAATCGCAGCTTGGACTCGTCAACTCATCCTCATTTTCTTCATATTTCAGGGCGAAAGTTCAACTCAAACAGCTTCTTACCAGAATTGCTGCATTGTGGAACAGCTTCTTGAGATGATCAGTCAGTTATAGGTCATGCGTGATACACGCTTGGACGATCATGTATCTTTCGATACATGGCTGACAGTAGGTTACCATTTCTTTCTGCAATCCAAGGTTATAGAACCCGGTCTGTCCTGCTAGTTGTCCATAGCTGGGGCGAGAAGAAGATTCATACCTTTCCCGTAAGTGAATTTAATAGATTTGACTGGAATTCGAACGCGTCTCTCCGATTCCTCAATCCCAGCCACTATCCATTACTCAACCGTGCCTCCCTTGAGAGAATACTTACTTGATTACTACAAACTGTTATCCCACATATTTTCTTAATACGCACCTATTGCTCCCTCGTTGTACGTCCTTCTAACACCCTCAATAAGCAACTCTCTAGCTTGGGTGATTCTTGGGCCTTGTATCGGGTGAACAATAGTAAAACAAAAAGTTGAAGTCATTCAATAATACATGCATCAAAAGAATTAAGGACTTCAAATATCTTTGATCTCACATAATAAATTCCCCAAAAGACTTCAACATACGCAAACTTCGCAAGATGTGGCGCTCGAACCTTCCATCCGGCTTAAAAGTTCAAACCTTTTGAACAATGATTAAACCAGTCCTACTGTATGGATTAGAAACTTGGACATCTCTTCGTCTTAAAAGACGACTAGATGGTACACATACAAATCTACTAAGAAAAATCCAGAACATCAATTGGAGATATCATGCAAACCATAACACAATTTACGGAGAATTGAGACCAGTCTTTCTTAGTCTCAAACAAAAACGCTTACAGTTTGCCGGCCACTGCCACTGCCACTGAGCGGACAGATAAATCGTCTGATCCTTACTCCTATGGCATCCTTCAGGAAGTGTCTTCTCAGGAAAATTGACTTTCCCAGGCACCATATCTCGGGACACTGAGTTGAACATTGGGAATCTGGGGACAGCAATACAAGACCGAACAGTGTGAAAAGGGATTGTCAATGGAGTTCCAAACAACCATAGCGAGAACGAAGAATGATGATGATCTTTGGATAGTTTATGGTAAACTTCACAAGATTTGGTGCCCGAACCTTCGATCCTCCTTAAAAGCTCAAATGATTGATTGAACCAGTCCTACTGATTCAATCAATGTATGTATTTATATGTATAATAAATTCTGAAAAGAGAAATTATTTCGCACGACACAGTGAACGGCTACTGACCTAGCATTGGATTCAATGTTGTCTTTCCACTTCATGTCAGCTGACAATGTTAGAAGGCGCAGTGAGTCACTTTCCTGGTGGTTAGCATCAGCCATACTGATGGAAGATAGACAGAGTTAGGTCTTTCAGATGATTAATAGAAATAAGTTTACTTTTGGAGGCGTTAAAATTAACAAGACATTTTCTTCAATTGATAACAGACTGGAGGTCGTTTTGGACATTGACTGCTATTTTGACCTCATCGAACTGATCAGACTTATTATCGAGACAGGAGTAAACGGTTGTATCATCAGGGTAGATGCTAATTTGAAGGCTGATGCCATCGGATAGGTCATTAATGAGAATTAAAAAGAGGGGACACTTTATCCGCTGAATGGACAGCAAATCAAACGAGTCGGTCTTAGAGGAAATGAGAAATGATGCAGTTGGTTACGACCATTAGGAAAAGAAAACTGTAATACTTTGGCCATGTCATCAGAGCTCTCTCCCCACATCCTGGATGGACGCTTCCATGACAGGAGACCGAGGTGAATACTAAGACTACGCTAGGCTGATGAAATCAGTGATTAGACAAGAACACGGGCCGACAAAGAAGACAATAGAGAGCATTGATGTAATATTCTATGGTCGCCTACTCTCGACAATGAGGCTTGAAAGAAGCAGAAATAGATAATAAAATTCAACTATTATTTTTTAATCATTTTACCCTACGCAAGGTGGGAATGCCACTAGTACGCAGGAGGTTTACAGGTAGTGAAAGGGATAGAAAAGACTAGGTATATGTGGGGATTGAGGAAAGGATAAAAGACGAACGGAATTCAAGAAGATAGAAAATGGCTATTGCCGTTGGATTTAAATTTTCGAAGATTGGAAAACAAGTAAACGGGAGAGAGTCCCACAGGCGAGATTTTAACATCGGTGTGAAAGTGACTGAAGTCGATATGCCAAGTCAAGACCGATTATATTGCAGATCTTTTTTGGATATTGTCAAGAACCTCGAGATGAATAACAGGAGCACCAGACCAGATATAGCAACAGTATTCAATGCACGGATGAATGGTAGATTTGTAAATGTACAAGATAGACTGTGACGAGAAAAAACTTCTGGCACGACACAGTGACCTAACTTTCCTTGTAGTAGACTCAGTTATTGATTCGATGTAGTTGCTCCGCTTCAAGTCAGTGGAAAGCGTGAGGCCAAGAAGGCGTAACGTATTGTTCACCTGTAGTCTAGCGGAAGCCATGATGATGGCAGGCAGAAAAGTTTCTCTATAATAAATATTATGTACACTGTAAACCTCATTACATTTGGCAACTACTTTTACTTTTTATTTTTCTAAAATTCCCTGTCACTTTCAAGGCATAGGTGATCATGACTATCCACAGCTTCCTTTTTATTATTATCTGTCAATTTCTTTGCATTCTTGGGAAAGATAGTGGAGTAGTTTCCTATTGTTTTATAAACGGTTTTGTGATCCGGTTTTCATTCTTTTAGACTGGATGCCATCCAAGCTTCTAGAGTTCAGTCTACTCTATTATTTAACCCATAGCTTGAGAAAGAAGATTTGTACATTTATTAAATGTATTTGTGCCAAAGTAAAGGCAAGAGGTTCTGTCAGATTTTAAGTGTGGCTTGTCATCAAGAGTCATCTCTGCTTACAGTACTCTACTTATTGCGGAGCCAATAAGGATGTCGACCCCACAAGATGGCTTATGTTAAAGAAAGGTTTGAACAGTCAAGACAATAAGGAAACAACGTCACGGTTTTATATTTAACAAAAAACATCAGTTTTATTACACCAAAACGACGTACGCTTTTATAACAAAACAGAAAAGGATTATTCCAGGATGATTGTAGTCAGATCTGGGTAGTCTGGTCTGGTTACCTGGAAGGTCATTGGTTGGCATCGGCATTGGTCGTCGGATGGTAGGTCGGGGTTCGGGATCAGGAAAACAGGACTGTTGGCTAAGGCAGGAAGGACGAGAAAAAGCTTCGGAACTTAAACAACAAAGTTTTGATATTCCAACCTCCGACACCCTGGCCGTCTTCTTCGACAAATCGGCGAAACGTCGGCGATATTTCAACTTTCAGATGGAAACCTCTTCCCTAAACAGGGCCGAGTCGATGAAACGATACATCTACTCCCTGGCTACTGGGAGTAAAAAGCGCTATACATAAAAATATCCCGATAGTTGTTTAATTACTGTAGAATAACAAGACAATAAACAGCACTTACCGGCGTAAGAGTCCCAGCTAGCGTCCAGCTGGCAGACAAAAATAAAGCAGGTTGTAACTTAATACAAACCCTGCAAACTAACTGATGAATCAAGCTGGTATTTATATAGAAATACCTCCACTCAGGTACCAGCAGCCAATCACAGCCCAAGCAATGGACTATCCCACTTTAGCACAATGAGATGCTCCATTGCACCATAAATAGCTCTCTTTCTCAAGGTTGAATTACTTTTTACCTCAGCTTGCTCCTCGACTGAGTGTTTATCTTGACCACGTGATTGTTCGACAATTACCAGTTAGCATTTCCTTGTACAACACCTTATCCCTGACTGCTGGTTCAGTTCCGGAAGTAGAAAGTGCCGTAACGGTCAAGGTCGCCCTACTTGTTTGCGTCTAGAAGGGCCCAGCAACGGCTGCGACATACAAATATTTCTTGTTCACAAGTCACCCTAAGAAAATTATCTACTTCCTATGACCTGTGCAAATGAAAACTTTTTCTAAATCGTTCAAAGTAATTTTTATTTGTTTGTTTTTCTTATACTAACCAGAAAATTGACAAAAACAGTTAAATACGGTAATTAAACGTTACTTGATTTTCGTCAAAAGCACGACGGACTTTTCACTGTTTCACTACAACAACACTGGAAGCTGCATTTTCTTTACTACGTCTTTCAAAATCACAGGCCGCTAGACTTAAATTTACAATTTGTCCTAGACATACACAATTACCAATATACATTATCATCTTATTCCCACATAGACAAATATAGAATTTTTATACGCTTGCATACATATAGCAATATTTACATTTTTTCAGATAGGTTTCGAATCTGTTAATTTCTTGAAACTTCAGATGGACGCGTCGTCTCTCCTTTGAATTCGGAACTCAAAAAAATGATGCTAACGTTGTTTTAAAAGAGTCGAATTCCCACGAAACAAGACTGACCAATGAAAATCAAACAACAAAAAAGAACAAATACCAGAATTACTTTCTTCTTTTTTCTTCAAATCTCATTCTCTGATGAAGCATTAATAAAAGTGAAACATGTTAGATTGATAAACGTTTGATATTTGACATTTATCTTATCATTCTGTCAGGATCTATATCTGATCCCAACTCAGTTTATCTAAGCAAATGAAAAGAATGCATTTTTTCTAATTTATCCTTTGTAGAGAAAGAATTTATATTTGCCTTCTCAAAATTCAGTTTTAAATTAAGAAATCTACAGCGTTCGTTATATCGTCGTCGTCGTCTGACATTTAACATTCACTTTAAATTAGTCGAACGAAAATAATTATAGAAATTTTTGCAAGTGCAATAAGGATAGTAGCTATAATAATTTTTCTGTCATGCAAATTTTAGGCATGCAATGTATTCTTCGCATATATGGACCGTTCGCCATTGGTACCAATGCTTTCGCCTCTAACACGGATCTGCCAATCCACACAGTAATTTTGTAAGCCTATTTATCTATTGACTCTTATTTTGCCTAAGGTGTTATATTGTAGGATGGTTGTGGAAATATTGTTAGCTCTTATGACGGAGCCATAACATTTACATTTTCTCTTTTTGATGACAATTGTGAGGTTTTGCATCGGGCCTGTGTGATAGTGTCTTATACTGCGCCAATGCGGGCAATGAGATGTCTAGAGCCTAGAAAGAATCAACATTAATAATGAGCGGGAAGAGGAAAGAGTAATCAGGAGGACAGTGGATTTGCACATTAAAGTTGGCTGGAAAGCATGGAATCTGAAGAGAGTTACACAAGCGAAAAATGTGAGAAAAGAAATTTTTAGTATCGAATCGTCAATTACATCTCGCCAGCTCAACTCTAAAATAACGAAATCTCGGCGAAAGTTTAGCACTACGCTTAAAATCAAGAGTTCAACCAAACAATTACCCTGAAAGTATTTATAGATAAGACACAGAGAGGCAACTTTACGGTTGTGGGAATGTGACTGAAACCGAGCCGCCGGATTAGGACCGACAATATTGCTGATTCTTCTTTGGATTTCATCAAGGAGCTCATGATAAATGGCAGGAGTACTGGACATTATGTGATAGCAATATTTTAAACATGGACGAATGGTAGACTTAAAGATATGCAAAATACATTCAGGAAAGAAAAATTGCTCCGCACGACACGATGAGCCAAATTTCTTAGCAGCTGACCATGCAATAGATTCAATATAATTTTTCCAATTCATGTTAGCTGAGAATGTGAGCTCGAAAAGGCGCAACGAATCACTAGAGATTAGCATCATCCATGCAGAATACTTCATATAATACAGATATTTCCAATTTTATGTATATTTTTGTAAACAGGAAGTAGCGGGTCTTTTTCCTTTCATTTCGAAAAAAACATCATGCATGGTAACTTGTAAAATAAGAGGATAAGTTAAAAATTATCCAAACTTTTGCCATAAACTATATATAGGTTTGTCATATTGCCTTCTGATCATATGCGCTTATAGTTAGTACTATTATAGACACATAATCGATGTTTGACCTTGACTGCGACAGTTTTTTTGCTGCTGTTACAGTGCAAACATTGCCGCTCCGCTAGCAGTGCGCATCAAAGAAGAAATTAGATTTCTCTGCTCGGAATGTGTGTCAGGGGCTGAAATTCACCGGAGTCTATTTACACAATACGGTGACAGTATAATACCGCGTATAAGTGCGTATGAGTGGATCGCGACGATTGACAGCGATGAGACAAGTACGAAAAAGGAGCAAGATGGCAGTCAGCCGCCAACACTAATGAGAAGATTCAGGAAGCATGAGAGGTAGTAATGGCGAACCGGTGAGTTATCGTCGATGAATTAACATGTTCTCTGCATATTCGGATCAATGGTCTTTGGTCCGCTTTGGGGAACACTTCTAGAGGAGCGGCCATGTTTACACTGTAATAGCAGCTCGAAAACTAGCGCGATAGAGCTCAAGATTCGATCCCGTTATCGCAATAGTACCGACTATAAGCACGCATGAAGAGAAGGCAGTGTGACAAAGCTGAAGATATCTGAAGTGCCGTTAATCTTTGACTTACCCTCGTAATATGAATATATAGTTACGCTTAGAACTGTAGTTGAATAGTATAGTGAAAACTATTTGAATGTTATCAATTTCTCAATAGTACAGTGGAAAAATTTGAATGTTTTCAAACAAAAATAAAAATGAATATACCGTAATTTCTCGAAAATAATACGCACCCATAAATAATATATACCCCAACAAATGATTCAAAAATTAAGAAATATATCTATCCCTATGCATAACACGCATCTATAAATTTTGTCCAAAAAAAAAAAATAATTACGAAGACATTTTGTCGAGCTTGACATAAAGAATAAAATCGAAACTAAGCGGTTATATTAGGTTGGTGCAAAAATAATTTCGTTTTCTCACATAGTAACATATGTTAGAAAACGAAATTATTTTTGCACCAACCTAATAACAATGTTTTACTTCTGGTGGCAACAGAAAAAAAACAAAGTTGAAATTTATTTTAGAATGGCTTCAGGAATCTTGGGATTCCATCAGTGAGGATGTTATAAAGAGAGGTTTCAAGAAGTGTTGTCTCACGACTGCCATGGATGGCTCTAAAGATGACATCCTTTGGCAAGAGAATGAAGAGGCCGAAGATAATTTTGAACAGAATGAAGATAATATTGTGAATGATAATGTGTTTAATAACAATTAAGATATTGATTATATCATAAAAAGTGGTGATGATGATGATGATGATCAAAATTGAAATTTCAATAAATTGTTAACTCGATATTCTCTTTTCTTCGAAATTGCCTTTTTTATAATTTTTTTTATTTTTTCACCAAATAAAAAATGTGGTTACTGATAAAAATAAATTTATTGACAAAAATATTACAATTATTATTGTTGGATTTAAAATGAAAATTGGGATAATATCTTTCTTATTTTAGAACAATAATTACGTATTTATTATTATAAATCAATAACGAAAAAAATATTTTTGTTTAACCCTATTTATAATACGCACCCATACTATCACCTGTAATTTACAGTAAAAAATGCGTATTATTTTCGATAAATTATGGTATACAGAATTCAGAAGATTTAAGAATATATTTTATTGGTTTAGCAAATTCAATCGAAAGAATGCAAAAGTGGTTTAATGGTTTCATAGATTTATTTGATATGGCTGCGGTTAAATAAACAGTAATTTTTTTATTTATATCTATATTTCTTTTATTCTTTTTCTTTTTTTGCTTTCTTTCTTTTTTCTTTTTCTTTTTTTTTTCTTTGTGCTTTCTTTGTACAATCTTTATTTTAGAGGATAAGTGAGCAGTACGAAAAGGAAAAAGACGAGACATGGACATCGGAATGGGGATCATCTACACCCGTAGATTAAATAAAGGGTTCAGCGTGAATAGACAAACACCTGAAGAAGGCATGAGGTCACAACGGTCGTAACCTCATGTGTATAACATCCAGATGAAAACATTCGACCGAATGTAAATAATAACTTCTCATTCCAGATATTCAGATAGGTAAACATATAGATATATAAACAACCTTTGCTTAAAATAATTTTGCCGACTACATATACATACGTATATATATATATATATATTAAGAAATGGACAAAGTCCGACAATTTATTTATTAAAGACATTTTTTTATGTTTAGCGTTCTTTTTATAGATACAAGTATTTAAGTAAATACTCTGTTTATAATAAACAGTATTAAATAACATTTACCGGCCTGAATGTCCGAGAAATTTTCATAGAAAATATTCGTCCTTTGACAGGATTCGAACCTGCATCCTATACGGAACCGCCATTTAGCCCGGCGTGCCAACCGAACGATACTTTGTGGCCGAGCGGTTAGGCACGCCAGGATAAATGGCGGTTCCGTATAGGATGCAAGTTCGAATCCTGTCAAAAGACGACTATTTTCTTTGAAAATTTCTCGGACATTCAGGCCGGTAAATGTTATTTAATACTGTTTATTATAAACAGACCATTTACTTAAATACTTGTATCTATAAAAAGAACGTTAAACATAAAAAATGTCTTTAATAAATATATATATATATATATATATATATATATATATATATATATATATATATATATGCAGTATATAAAATACTAGCAGTATAACCGATCTTCGGCCAGGTCTTTCATTACTGGGAATTTTTGCCGTTCAATTGGAGCAGTTTAAGTTTAAAGTCAGCCCACCCGAAAATCAATATTAGTAACCACAATTGAGTGCAAATGAGAAATATCCCTAAATGAGGGTGCTAACAATTTGAATGGGAGTGGGGCCCTTAAAAGTGCAGTTTTTGCATTCTCAATCTTATTTCAGCCTCACGCACAGTAGCAGTTGATGAGACGTTTCTCTTCAGACGCTGAGTCTTTTGACCATTCTTTTCAGCCTCGTGCACAAAAGCATTCAGGTATGTTCTTCTGGAAAGCCGATGGCTAGGTTGATTTTCGGACTCAGGGGCTCTGATTGAAGCATTCCGAGAGGCATTTTGAGACAGGCGAACTAAACGTTCTAAATACGGATCGTTATCTCTTATTCACATGACGAACCTGGCGGCAGCGCTTTTGCGACCTAGGCAAGATGGTATGTCTTAGGCAAGTATGAATTGTCAAATGGAATGCGTGGGCAAATACCATAAGAGAATGCTGTAAAGCTACAGGGATCACTAAGCTCGAATAACTTTAGAAAAGTTTGGAAAAATAAATGTTAAGTAATAAAAAAGCAAGCTTACTTATTACTACGGTGGATGCAATGCAAAAACTGGCAGGACAATAAAAAAATTAAATTGGGAACGGCTAGAAACGATAATGAAAGCAAAGCCTTAAGGCTGTAGTAGTATGCTTTATGCAACGGAAAAGGTAACCTCGCTTGAGAGAGATTTAATGCTTGGTCAAGAGAAGTGGAATGTGTAATTTGGACTCAAAACCGGCTCTGAAGTATTATTATCAAACAAAAAAAAGTTTCATCGAAATCGGAGGAAAACTGTGGAAACATATAAACAACATCCGATCACACACACACATACATACACACACACACATTTTGAGAATTATAGATCGAGATGGCTAAGGCAGGTGCGGAAATTTAAATATTTGTGAAGTGTTTTGACAGAGGACAGGTAAGTGCGAAGCTGAGATCATATCTAAGACATAGTAGGATAGCCAACAGATAGACAGAGTATTACGAGACAGGATGGTTTCTTTGGTAACAAAGAAAAAGTACTAAGCTTGCTATGTGACATCTGTCCTACTTTACGGCAGCGAATGTTGGGCGGTCTTCTCAAAGATGAAGAAGAGACTCGAGACATAGAGAGTATGGTTCTTCAGAAGGATTCTAAGAATATCATAGACCGAGCGTGTGAGCAACGATGTGGTTTTGAAAAGGATACAGACAAGCTTATACTTAACAACAGGAAGAGGCAGCTGAAATTTCTAGGACACGTAATGAGAAATGAGGGTTTGGAGAATCTGATACTCTCAGGTCGATCAGAGGGAAAGAGAGACAAGGGAAAGCAATGCATAACATACCTAGCAGGCTTAAGCAAGTGGGTGACAGAACATGGCCTGGGGGAAGTAGTTTCTATATTCCGTATTATTGTGTAAGTTGCTTATGATCGTTTGGAGTTCATCGAAGGTTAAACGAGGGACACCTCCTCTCTTTCTTAGGGTGTAATGTGGTTAAAAGAGAAAAATAAGAAAGATTATTACGCGCATTTCTTATATGCTGCTTTTGGCAACGCTATCTAGCAAAAGTTAGAAGTTCTTTTGCGTACAACTGAAGTAATCCTACAAAATTTCAAAGAATGCAGTCGTATACGAAGAAAAATAAACCCCTTAAGGCCTTCCAACGCATGTGTAGCAGTGATTATTAACGCAATCCACTTGTTTTGTAGTCGCCGACTTCGAGATCAAATAACAGAATAACTGACATATTGATGTTGACTTCTGATAAAAAGCGTGTGGGCATTTTTTTTGCTGACTGATGACCATGCATTCAAGTTTACTGCGCACTGTCATGACGAGACAGGATTCACCTATTTTGGTCAGATTTGTGGTTCTCCACATCTTCCCGTTAGGACATTCAAAACGCTCTGCAAAATAGATTTAAGAGTTTTATTGTTAAATATGAGTATGAACAATTTCTTTCAAACTGAGACAAAATGAATGAACAAGAAAAAAAAACGTGAATTGCGACGAAACAGTAGAAACGCACAAGAACGTGAAGCGATAGGAAAGAAGGAGAATCTGCGAGAAAAAACGTGAATCGCGACGAAACAGTAGAAAACATACAAGAACGTGAAGCGATAGGAAAGAACGAGAATCTGAGAGAAAAAAAAACGTGAATCGTGACGAAACAGTAGGAAACATACAAGAACGTGAAGCGATAGGAAAGAACGAGAATCTGCGAGAAAAAAAAACGTGAATCGCGACGAACCAGTAGAAAACATACAACAACGTGAAGCGATAGGAAAGAACGAGAATCTGCGAGAAAAAAAAACGTGAATCGCGACGAACCAGTAGAAAACATACAACAGCGTGAAGCGATAGGAAAGAACGAGAATCTGCGAGAAAAAAAAACGTGAATCGCGACGAACCAGTAGAAAACATACAACAACGTGAAGGGATAGGAAAGAACGAGAATCTGCGAGAAAAAAATCGTAAATCGCGACGAAACAGTAGAAAACATACAAGATTATGAAGCGATAGGAAAGAACGAGAATCTGCGAGAAAAAAAACGTGAATCGCGACGAACCAGTAGAAAACATACAACAACGTGAAGCGATAGGAAAGAACGAGAATCTGCGAGAAAAAAAAACGTGAATCGCGACGAACCAGTAGAAAACATACAACAACGTGAAGCGATAGGAAAGAACGAGAATCTGCGAGAAAAAAAAACGTGAATCGCGACGAACCAGTAGAAAACATACAACAACGTGAAGGGATAGGAAAGAACGAGAATCTGCGAGAGAAAAATCGTAAATCGCGACGAAACAGTAGAAAACATACAAGATTATGAAGCGATAGGAAAGAACGAGAATCTGCGAGAAAAAAAACGTGAATCGCGACGAACCAGTAGAAAACATACAACAACGTGAAGGGATAGGAAAGAACGAGAATCTGCGAGAGAAAAATCGTAAATCGCGACGAAACAATAGAAAACATACAATATTATGAAGCGATAGGAAAGAACGAGAATCTGCGAGAAAAAAAAACGTGAATCGCGGCGAAACAGTAGAAAACATACAACAACGTGAAGCGATAGGAAAGAACGAGAATCTGCGAGAAAAAAAAACGTGAATCGCGACGAAACAGTAGGAAACATACAAGAACGTGAAGCGATAGAAAAGAACGAGAATCTGCGAGAAAAAGAAAACGTGAATCGCGACGAAACAGTAGAAAACATACAAGAACGTGAAGCGATAGGAAAGAACGAGAATCTGAGAGAAAAAAAACGTGAATCCCGACGAAACAGTAGAAAACATACAAGAACGTGAAGCGATAGGAAAGAACGAGAATCTGCGAGAAAAAAAAAACGTGAATCGCGACGAAACAGTAGGAAACATACAAGAACGTGAAGCGACAGAAAAGATAGAGAATCTGCGAGAAAAAGAAAACGTGAATGCTGGCGAAACAATAAGAACTTACTATAATCTGAATCGATGAATGAACGAGAATTTATAAGAAAAAGTGAATGATGACGAAACAATAAAAAACAAACGGAAATCTGATGCGATGCGAAAGTACAAGAAAATATGTGAATCAAAGCGAAAAAAGTAGCTATGAGAATGTGAAGCGAAAGGAAACAATGAGAATCAGCGAGAAAAGTCGTTAATGAAGATGTAACGAGAGGAGAGCTAGTGAAGAAAGATTTATTCTCCCATTCAATTTCCCCCATTATGGGCATTATTATTATATCTGTGGCATAATAATAACGTAATTCATGGGTGGAACGGAATGGTTGAAAGGAAAAAGAATGAAAAATATACTTTGATCTCAGAGAGTCTTTTATATCACTAAGACATACATAAAAGCATATATATATATATATATATATATATATATATATATATATATATATATATATATATATTGTGTGTATTGAAAACACAACTATACTTAAACATGAAAACAATAAACAAAAACTAAAAATTCTTGAACCTATATGCATAAAACATTTGAAACATAACCTGAACAAAATAAACTAAGAAATCTCCACAAATATTCTTAAATGCCTACAATTGATAACGGAAGCCATTCGTTTATACCAACGGCTTTCCCACACGTAATACTTCTCGTTTTCACTCTCGCGTTGTCATGTGTGACATCATGAGATGCGGTGCGATTTTCCCTTCCAGCGTCACGTATGCACGAGTTTCTCGTTGCTTCGAAGTCTTCCATGTAAACAAAAACAGACTACCATTATTGTTTTGCCTGTGTATTGTTTAATATATTGTAATGTAATTGTCATCTTTGATAATAGCTTATGTAAGCCGAAAACTTAGATAGGAAAAAATAAAAAATATGTATCAATATGGTGATTTTCTTTCGTCTTTTAATGATAATGTTATTAAGCTTATCAGACGATATGAAAAGAATTTACATAAAATAAACAGACAAAACTTGTCTATATTATTTAATGAAACATGCATCAACATATATATATATGTGTGTGTGTGTGTGTGTGTGTGTGTGTGTGTGTGTGTGAAACGCAGACAATAATATATCCCATATATCTACACAGCAAAGCAGTTGTAAGAAGAATCAAAAAGGAAAGGTCTTATATTTAATATAGAGATACTCCTGTACCTGGAGAAGCCATTTTTAGGATGCCAGTTTCAAACAGGCCGGTTTCATCTATGTCTCTGGTTAGACATAGATTCATCTATGTCTCATATTCCATGACTGGAAAACAGTGGATCCTGTGTGTTCCTCAATTGAGGACTGCCAGATCGAGTTTTATTCTATATCTGGCAAAGAATTGTCCCAAAAGGAAATGACACCATGGACTTGTAAGCTGCTAGTGTGGCAGATTTAACCACTGGCCGGGCCATTGGGGTGCCAGATAAAGAAGCAGCCTTACTGCTTGGTTAGTGAAATTGATTGGCGCGTTACAGTATGGAGTGACGTCATTTATCGGCCGTCACATGAGCCATGTGACTTATCTCCAATAAGGGAAATAAGCGCCTTCTGCATGCTCACAAAGACGAAAAAATAAAAAGTGATGAGGCTGTGAAGCGAGAGGAATCGATTAAATTTTACGAGAATAATCTTGAATCTAGACGAAACAATAAGATTTCTACGGGAGTTTGAAGCGATGCGAGACAATGAAAAACCCATGAGAAAATACGTGATTCAAGACGAAACAATAAAAACATACGATAATGTGAAGCGAAAGATAACAATAAAAATCAACGAGAAAAACAGTTCAGTATCTACCATGTACTCAATTGTGAAAGCAGAATAACATATATTATTTTTTATAACTTCAAAGCTTCCGAGAAAATTAAATTTCGACATTAAATGACCCATAATGAGATGATATACCGTTAAACAAAGAAATCAATCAAAATAACCTATTACTATAGTAATTATCTACTAAACAAGATTGATATCCAACATTAGGACATCTATAGATTAGATATTTGGGAATCTTATTTTACTCTGTCATAAAGCTACAAGCATGCTCTATGGTGTTAGACTCACAACTACTACAGGTGTATTCATCTATTAAACCAGCTAAAAACATAAGCGCATCTAAGTATTAGATACTTACTAAACATCGATTATTTTGATACAAGGCCACATATGTGAGTCCAGTGGTGAGGCTCAAACGCACTACTGTAGTCATGATCTACAAGACAAGCTCACTAAGCATTATACGTGCGTCAGTAAACACTAGATACTTACTAAGCTTACAAAAGCCACAAATACAGTATCACCATGTGAAGCTCCAAACAACTACAATAATAATCCACAAAAACCAACAGAAGCACGTCTCCTGACTCTGGATACATACTAAATTTAGTTTAGTCTGACATAAGGCCATATTACGGTCGAAAAGAAACTTCTCGAATATCTATCTCTCCTATTTGTTTTAGATACCAGCCATTTTGTTAATCATTTTTTCTCCCTTCCTTTTTGTTTATTCTACGAGATCTCAAAATGTATGATCAACGTAACATCTTACCTGATATGGGTTCGTTCTTTGCTGGAAAGTAGGTTGGAGTCACTGTGTCTCGATTTATACTCGTTACTTTAGCTGGAGTTCTTAATGTGATGACATTTGAAGACTCGTGATTTCTTGGCGTCGAACGACTCACAGGCGGAATTGTCGGTGTAGAAGTAGTTGTAGTAGTAATCGTATTAGTTGTAGGCGCCGTTATATTTATATCTGGGATTGAATGAGGCGTTTTTTCACGCTTTGGTCTCATAGTTTTAAATTTCATTGGATTCTTGCTGACGTTTTGTTTCGGGAGATTCGATAAAAAATCTGTAACATAGGAATGGAACGGAATAGTGCCGAGTCTTGTAGTCGTGGTCATCACCGTAGACGCTAGGATTTTTCTTTGTTTTCGAGAAGAGCTTATAGAATTAGTAGAGCGCTTCTGACGCATATTAATGATGTGCGTCGTTTGATATTTGGTAGTTGGTAAGACATTCAGATTACAGATTACGGTCAATTCTTTTACTCTTGTGCCATGTTTGTAATTGTTCCTTACAATCGAATTATTATCTGTTTTCATGTCATCATCGTCGAACCAAAAGTTTGAACCTGTTGAACAAAGGACAGCAAAAGAAGATTAAAAAAAATCCAAGAAAATGAACAAAAATTAAAAACTTTCTTTTCCAATGGTACATGCGTGGGTAAGGGGCTAGAACGTTTGTTTGCCGACCTTCATACCCGGTTTTGAATGACAGGAAGGTATCTTTTTCGGAGGCGATACCAGCGTGCGACAGATTTACTGCATGAAAAACAGATCACAGATTTACCGAAGCCTTGTGTGTGAAATTGGGTAGACGGAACTATTTAGGTGCCGCTATTGGTTGCGCTAGCAAGAATTTACAAGTCAACGTGGCCGAACGTTTGGGCGTACTGGCCTTATTCATTCTGTTGCTCCCGCCCGATAATGAGCTTTTTCCTTGAAACTGTATGTATGGTCCGCTCAGTATAAACCAGAGGTGGGTTATGTGGGTATCGAACAAACACAAACGTGAGCAAGGTCGAATTTACTGTATTTAAACTTCAATCTTCCATGAATTTATCACGTACATTCATATCTGCTCATGGCGTATCAAATGTAAACAAATGACGTCATACATAACCGAACGCGCCTCTTTGGCCAAATCGGTAAAGGCACGTCAAGCTAAATGACGGTTCCGTATAGGATACAGGTTCCAATCGTGTCGGAGGACGAATATTTTCTGCGAAAAATTCTCGGACATTGAGGGCGGTAAATGTTGTTTAATACTGTTTAATAAAACAGAGCATTTACTTAAATATTTGTATCTATAAAAAGAATGTATAAACATGAAAATGTTTTAAAATAATTGTCGGACTTTGTCCATTTCATAATGTGTGACGCCAGGAGCGAAATCCGATTGATTTGGTGTGAGTCAGTGTTTCTATAAATATATTATATTTATAATGCACTGTTACATTAAAACATGTAAGTAACCACTACAAAATTGTACATTTTGTTTCGACATTGAATAAACAACGTCTCTTATATGTGTATGTGTGTGTGTGTGTTTAAAATAGCTTATAGAATCCCGATAAGAAATTTGACAAATCAAAAACGTTTAATTGAAACTCGATTTGATTACGCGTTTCGCCTTTCTAAGCTTCATCAGTTCCAAAAACGTAAGAAAGTAAAGGTGAGTGTATGTATTTGTGTGATTGCTTAAATAATGAATCATCGTACATTTTCTCTAAGCTGGCGTTTCTCAGGATAAAAGGAGAAAGAATATGAGTGATTTAAAAAAAAACAAAAAAAAAACAAGCCGTTAATATTTATTCTGTATATTTCTTGATAATTCTTAAATCATGTCTAATGTTCTTAATATATTTTCCTAGTTTTTTTTTTGTTTTTTTTGTATGAAAGTAAAAGTAAATCCTTATCTCGTTTTCAGAATGGCTCAAAAGCAAGAATACTGAATTCTACCTAATACAAGACATAAAAGCCACTCAAGGTAGAGGATTACAGTCAACCAAATGGTAATGCCGAATAGGATGTTTGATATAAATGGAAGGTGATAAAAATAAAGCGCTCGATGATATGAAAAGATGACGATTGACCTTTGAATTGTTGTTTTACACTTGTACAAGAGCCAAGAGCCACTCGATGTAGAGGGTTACAGAGTAAGAGGCACAGTTTATGGGGATATGTGAAGATAAAAGTTGACCCGTGACTTGATCTGACTAAGATTGTAGTAATCGGGGAAGCATCCTCTTTGGAGTCGGTTCCACAGAGCAGTGGTTCGGGGTAAGAAACTGCTTGAGTATTTCTGAGATACGGTATTGTAACATGACCCAGTGATTGAAGTAATCCAGTCACTTGAACCCAAAGAGTTGTGAGTTCAATATCTGGCCAGAGAAGAGGTGAACAAAAACCCTGAAGAGTTGAGTTACTAAAGGAAAATAACTGAAACTGAGATATCCAGAAAAGCCAATCTACCCAAGTGCACTAAATAAAGGGTTCAGTTCTTAATTCCAATTCATATCACCTGAAGAAGAGCGGAGCGTATAACGTCTGAAACGTCATTAACATGACAGTAAATATGAAGACAATAGTCTGATCTTTGCCAATAAAGTAAATGGTTAACCTTAGATTGAACAGGTTTAGATTGTAGTGATCGGGGAAATATCCTCTTGGGAGTCGGTTCCGCAAAACAGTGGATCGTAGGAAGAAGCTGCTTGAGTGGAACTTACATTTCACCAATGGAATACGAAGGGGATAATGGCTGTTCGCTACTATGTGTGTGACATGGCGGGTCTTGGGTTTGAAGTTAAGAACTGTTAAAACTAATAAATGTATTAGGTTGGTGCAAAAATAATGTCGTTTTCTCAGATAGTAACATATGTGAGAAAACGACATTATTTTTGCATCAACCTAATAGTTCGTCTGAACATTTTTCATGGAAATTCCATCAAGCTGCATTTCGTCTGCGGGGAAAGGGGCTGTAGGATGGAAAATATTTCATTATCCACACGTAAGCGGAGACGCTTTTAGACTCTATCGTGACTGAAATCTGAAACTGTGCAGCTCCTGTCCATATGAGGCATTACAGAGAATTTTTAGCGATGGATAATTTGAGTTCAAGAATAATAAGGACATACAGAATGATACTGAAAATACTTTATCTAGCCTGGGCTATATCTCCCACCGGCGGGTGATTTCAACTGTTGGGCAGGCAATTAGAAAAAAAAAATGATGGGTGATTTGAAATTTTGGTGGGAAATATAGAATTTTGAATATTTAAAAGTACACGAAAAATATTCAAATGATATATGCAAAGAACCTGTTAAAAAAGGTGGCTGAATGAGAATAACTGGGTTACATTCCCCGCAAAAACGAATATTTTAGTATTTTTAATAGTTTTTTAATAGTTTTTAATAGTTTTTTAATAGTTTTGAAAAGGTCATTAACATTCAAATATTTCTTCAAATATACGCTGAATTTTTATTAGTTGCTAGTTGTGTATATTTTTTAAAAATTTTATAATTACAAAAAAATCGTTTAATCTGTTTGTCAACACTTGCTGCGCTAAACCTAACCATAAAACTAACGATAACCATAAAACTGAATTATATATGTAGTTTGTTCAAGTCTATTTTCGTTTATTATGTAATACGGTAGTAGCAGTAGAAACAGCCACATAAATCAGGCTTATTTGTTACTTCTCTTTGATATCTTTTACTACGCCAGTTTAGGAACCAGTAACAAACTTTTACTAAACAATGTTGATATGATTTGAATATTTACTCAACAGGTGAGCGATTTTTTCTTCCTCTGTGAAACTAAATGATGACGCCAGAAACGTTAGGAACACTTGATGTAACAATATCAAACGTAAAAAAAATGTTTATGAATATAGAAATGTCTACCCATAATGCACAACGCTTCTTGCCGGAGGGAAAATTAAAAAATAGATATTATCGTCTTTATCATCATTATCATTAGGATTATAACCAATGGTTGGTAGCACTTGTTAGGTTCCCAGCTATGAGCAAATAGTGAACCTAGAAGCAAAAAAACAAACACTATGAATGTATAAAAATACATTTTTTATGGTGAAGATTCCGGCAGTACATTTTATATTAAAAAAATTGCCAACAATTCATATTTATAGTAAAGTCACAAACAATATATTTTTAAAGCAAAATGACCTGCAATACGTTTTATAGTAGAATTACCAACGTTACATTTTATAGCAAAATGAACAACAATACATTTTATATCAAAATGACCGACAATACATTTTATCTCCTGTTGAATACATAAAATTGTATTAAAAATACACGGTGTCCATAAAGTTCATGCGTACTTTAAAAAATTATAACTTTATTTGTATTTACGCTAGAAATAATTTGTAAAAAGGATTAGAAAGAAGTAAATCTATATTTTTTAACGTTTTATTGAAATTATATTTAAGTTTCCACATGTCCTCCATCATTAGCAATACAAAGGGTAATACGATTTTGCAGTTCACGGAAAACATTTGCCAACTGATTTACAGTAATGCCTGAAATCACATTAGTTATTTTAGCTATACTTAAAACTAGGTACATTAAACTTAATAACATTTTTTACAGATTATTTTTATCGCAAATAAAAATCAAGTTATATATTTTTTTAAAGTGCACACGAACTTCATGGACACACTGTATTTAGATTTCGGCTTTAAATAACCCATAGAGATGTTGATATTCCGCTTCTTCCAAAACAACCAAACAATCAACTAAGTTTATGACCAGCTGTGATTGCAATGTCATTCTAGCATTCCTCAGGCGGTGAACATCCCTTTCTGGGTAAACAAATAAAAAAAAAAAATTTTACCTTCCAAATCAAGCTCAGACCAACTTTTCAAATGTAGAAGAATGTGTCTGTTGTCTTTGTGATGATCGGAGGTCCTTTTATATATGTCTTTCTTTTCTAGTTTAATATCGCAGGACGTTGTTGAGCAGACAGAATTTCGAAATACTCGAGACAATTTCTCTGACGCTAGAAAGGAAAAGACGTCAATTCATTATAACAGCGACATACAAGCAATGAACACCGGACAAATTAATGAACTATGGGAGAGTTTTAAATTATGTTAATAAATTGAATCATAAAACATAGTTTTAAGAATTTAGTTGATTTCAATGTTAATGTTTCTGTTTAACATTCTTTTTATAGATACAAATATTGTCGGACTTTGTCCATTTCTTAATGTGTGACGTCATTTGTTTACATTTGATAGACTATGAGCAGATATCAATGTACGGGAGAGATTCATGGAAAGTTGAAGTTTAAATACAGTAAATTCAACCTTGCTAACCGAGCACTCTTCTGTGGGCAAATGGGTAAAGGCACGTCAAGCGAAATGACGGTTCTGTATAGGATACAGGTCCCAATCCTGTCGGAGGACGAATATTTTCTGTGAAAGTTTCTCGGACATTCAGGCCGGTAAATGTTGTTTACTATAAACAGAGCATTTACTTAAATATCTGTATCTATAAAAAGAATGTATAAATATAAAAATGTCTTAAAATATATATATGAATGAATCATAAAACGAATATTTCAGAATTTAGTTGATTTCAATATAATTTTTTTTCTAATATATATATATATATATATATATATATATATATATATAAGTATTTGATCGAGTTTGAAAGAAGCCTCAACAGAATGCAGAAAGCACTGGAGGGCTGTTTCGTCCTATATTTGGGACTTATCAGCAGTGCGCATCCACTACCGAGAATAAATATATATATATATATAGTCACAGAAATAAATGCACACACCACACCACACCACTCTGTCAAAGAACTAAATGATAACATACACTTAACACACGCATTCTATTCTTAGCAATCAGTAAAAATGCCAAAATGACCAAGGATGGTATTCTTTAAGTCAGGAATCGCCTATCCTCTATCTTAAAAAACTACTTGAAAGAGGCCGTTAGGATCAACACAAGGACTGGCCGAAATTAACGATAAAGAAATAAATGAAAACTACAGATAAAGTTCACTTTATTCAGAAATAGACATTCACTCCTGTAGTTCACTGCTACTTTCCTGATGATGATGAGCATTCTGGCTGAAGCTATTCAAGGAACCTAATTGAAATAAAATAAAAAAAAATAGAAAAATATTAATATACAACCCTGCATGTCTGAAAATTTTAATTTTTTAATATTTTTTATTGTCCACAACACACACACACACACACATACACACACACACACACACATATATATATATATATATACACAAACAAAAAGAAGAATCTGTAAGAAATCGTTTTGACATATGTAAAAATAATGTATCCTTAAATTTTAAATGTCCAGCGTCCTTTTTCGTGTTTGTTGCATCAATGTAAACAAACTTATTCGTAAAGTACGAAATGCAACACACGAAAACTTTTCCAATTAGCTGTTATCGCTCTTTCCAGTATTGACAGGGTTTTCCTTCCTAAGTGTTGGGAAATGTTATCAATGTGGGATACATTTTTTTTAATATGGTAATATTAGCCATTTCCTTATAAGGAAACATTCGACATTCATTGAACGAGCACCATTGTGGATCGAAATTTATAAAATCTTTATCTTAAAAAAATATTTCAGGGAAAATAGTCTCTCAAGTGACTTGTTCTTTCCATTACTGAAGTGGCGGAGGCTCCCTTCCTAACCTTTTGCTTGAATTAGCGTGGAAGGGGTTTTTTTTTCTCTCTTTGAGTGATATGTGATATCCATTTTAATTGTTGCTGATGTTGAAAGTCCTCAATTGAAGTGGTTTCCGTTATCTGATACAGTTCTTTGTTTGTGAATTTTCTTAGGAAAACAGGTCTTTCATGTCCAATAGCTGCTATCGCTCTTTCCCAGATTAATAGCGGTTTCCTTCCTAACCTTTTATTTGAACTAGTGTCAAATGCTAACATCTTGATCATGCCATTATTTTCTCTTCAACAAAGTTTAGGACATTATCCCGAATGTAAGTCCTGTAAATAAATTTGAACCCATTCAACAATTGTCCGTTAACAAATGTGCGATATGAAAAACACCTGGAAAATTCTTACCTTCACTTGTATTATTTGATATTACATTCTGATGTTTCTTCAGATGAACCAAGTGGCATTTAATTTTCATGCATCCTTTCCAGACATTGTTGTTCTCGAGCTTATCACAAAGTTGAAAATATTGTCGGCTTTTGAAATATGTTGGAAGTTTCATAAAGCAAGCATACTTCGTGGAATAAACTACAAAAGAAAAATAACAAAAATATTTAGTCGAATGTTGGGACATTTTTGTTAGATCAGCAAAGAAACGCTAACGTTCCTAATTTTAAAATACAGAAGTCTAAAAAGAAAAATAAATCATTAAGTTGCATTCTTTTTATTGTTGAATAGAATTGTTATGGTCCGGATTCCTTGTACCACGGTGATAGCCCAAGGTAGAACCAATAAAGAAGAACTCGAATGCAGGTATGGAATAACACAGATATATTACAAACAGGAACGTGGGCACCATGTGGCACAAGGCCGGTTTAACGTGGGATCTCCGAGCCCGTGGGATCTCCGAGCCCGTGGGATCTCCGAGCCCGTGGGCTCGGCCATAAATATGCCCATTGAACCAGTATAAACGGGTTCAGGGCCGGTTTACCTCCCCGAAAGAGAATCCGCCCTTCAGGGTAGCCTCCTTCGGGTTCCTCCCCGCCCGCAGGCAGAGTATTCAACCGATCAGCCGGTCGTGAACTACTGACGATATTCAGTCACCCACCCGTCATGTGACACAAGGCCTTTTTAACGTGGGTATTCCGAGCCCGTGGGCTCGGCCAAAAAATAGCCCATTGAACCCGCATAAACGGGTTCAGGGCCGGTCTACCTCCCCGAAGGAGACTCCGCCCTTCGGCGTAGCCTCCTTCGGGTTCCTCCCGTCCGTAGGATGAGAGTATAACCGAATAGTCGGTAGTGAACTACGGACTGACTCATTGTTTGCCTACTCCTGAGGTGCAGTATTTATTAAGTATGGAACAGTCCATTATTATTATTATGGGTACGACCCCATAACAAGAATCTAAATTCATGGAAAACAAAACATTTTAGCTTTTCTCCTGAATAATAAAATTAAGCTGTTAATTTTCCATACAGGCAAAAACGAAAAATTTAAAAGGGAACTCCAAACTGTTAAGCCACTTCGAGCCTGGTCAGTACCTAGATGGGTGACTGCTTGGGAATGCCAAGTGCTGTACGCTTGGATGTGTGGGTGGTGTAATGGATACAGGCTTGGAATTGTTAATCGTAGGGCCGAGTTCCAATTTCTGTTGGGTTCGTTATATTCACTTACGCGAAAATACATTGGATAAGGAATGAATCCATCTCGTCTCTCCACAGTTACGGGTTAATTAGTAAGGATTATATCACTGAACCTTTATTATCTCAAAATGAAAACATCTCGTAATATAAAAGAAATTCTGGCTTTAAAATATGTGCAAAGGGCTGAGAAGTCATAAAAAACGAATCAATAGATTTTTATTACAAAAATATATTGCAAATATTAATACTTAAAATTAGCGTAAAAGGTTGTACAATAGAAATGCATTTTAAATGATTTTACTAGAATAAAGAAGTTTTAGTGGAGATGAAAACCGCATTGTCATTGGTTACAAATGCAAATACCATTGAAAAATAATAGGCCACTTACACAATGTCTTTACGTGATTTCAAAAAGTCATTACGGAAATCTTAGATGTGATAACTAATTTTTTGTTGTATATTAATACAGCGTGCCCCCGCCCCCCAAAAAAAGATTGACATAATTTTAAAAGCAATTATGTCGAAAACTACTAATTCTAGCTGAATGAAATTGAACAGTTTAGGTGTTGAACATCATAAGTTTATTATTTGACCGATCTCATAAGTGTTCCATATGTACACCGCCTGTGACACGGCACACGTTAAGTCGGTAGTTAAGCTCTTGCTAAACACGCTGTTGCATGTCTCCAGTAACATTATCCAGTGCGGAAGTGATTCTCTGCTTGAGTTCATCAATGATAGCAGGAAGAGGAGGGACATAGACCAGTCCCTTCACAATATCCCCATAAAAATAAATCACGCGAGGACAGGTCCGGTGACCGCGGTGGTCATTTTCATCAGAAAACTGTCTTCATCCCCACCACTCACGTTTCATCTCCGTGGCAGATTCTCATTGAGATAATCACGCACTGTCCTCTTCTAGAACAAAAATAAACCATTAAATATAAAATCTTGATCTGTTTCTATACATTCTGTGAAAATTTGAGATTATTTCAACAAGAATTGCCAAAATTATTGGCATGTGAAATGATGTCAAAATTTTTGGACCCCCTGTATGTTATTATTAAAGTTCTTTATAATAGTTTTATTAATAATAATGTCATGTTTTAATGTTCTAAACTATAATTAAATAATTACCAGGAGTCATCTTTAAAACTGAATGACGATGAATACTTTGCAAGAAAAGGCACAGTGTTTGTCTTGATTTATCCATACAAAATCACATATTCAAACACGAAGAAATTGCACAGAGACTATTGATGAAGTTACGTTAACTACATGGGCAGATATTGACTAACGCTTAGATGTCTTTCGTGCAACAAATGGGGCCCACATAGAAATTTATTAATTATTTCTGTACAAACTTCAGTATTTACTTCATATTATGTAAACATTTCAATAGTATCCAGTTTACGTTGTAATTTTAAGAAACTTTCCTATTTGTCTAATAACTTTCTGGAAAACCCTGTATTCAAGCCATAGTATGTTCTTTCACATTTTTCTAAAATTTACAATTAACAATCTTAAACGTTACAAAAACACTAAATTAATGAAAGTTTTTGATTTCTCATTAGAAAAAAAAGATTTATACGATAATAGAAAATTGTATTCAAGAAAAAATCTCCGTGAAACAATAAAAGTTTTCTGCAAATTATGTTAGAATCTAAAAACCAATGAATTCTTTAGAAAGTCAAGGAACCAATATACAATAACAGAATAATAGTTTATTTAGATATATGGGATAATGTGTTAATTCGGATATACGGGATAATATATTTACTCATATATATGGGATACTGAATTTATTCAATATATGGGACAATGTTTTAATTCAGATATATGAAATTATGTTTTAATTCGGTTATATTGGATAATGTGTTAATTCGGATATACGGGATAATGTACTTACTCATATATATGGGATAATGAATTTATTCAATATATGGGACAATGTTTTAATTGAGATATATGAAATTATGTTTTAATTCGGCTATATGAGATAATGTGTTAATTCGGATATACGGGATAATGTACTTACTCACATTTATTGGATAATGAATTTATTCAATATATGGGACAATGATTTAATTCAGATATATGAAATTATGTTTTAATTTGGTTTAATTGTGTTTATTCTGATATATGGGATAATATGTCAATCAAATATTTATTTTTCCTAGAAATGGCTAACAAAGTCGACTTAGAAGATAACTGGGGAGGTGGAGTAAGGTTTTAGGACAATATTGAAGGCACTAAAATTATAGGACCCTTCATGTTGTCGAGGTAAATACAGAGAATATATAGTGGATAAAATGTTAATCAAATACATGTAAGTTCTTGGAGAAGATGTTTTTTGTTTGGTACATTTCCGAAAGAAGAAGCTTATTGCCAAAATATATAGAGAATGTCCACAAAATCTTTAGACAATTTCAAAAAGTCATTACAAAAAGCTTAGATGACAACTAAATTTTTGATGCAATTTATATTATATTATTATCAAATTTATTTTAATATATTAATAAATTCTTAATGTTATGTTTTTTTATATTTCAGACATTGACAGAAATTCAATATCGCTTAGATATCTTTCGTGCAAAGTATGGGAGCCAGATAGAAATTTATTATTTATTTGTATATAAACTTCACTGTTTATTATGCAAATATTTCAACAATATCTACTTTTCTTTCGTAATTTTAATATTTTTTCTGTTTGTCTAATAACTTTGTGGAAAAGCCTATATGTACTCATTTAAATGCGGCTTTTGACGGCCTCTACTTGATATCATGTTATTTCCTACTTATAGAATTTATATATTTAATTTTATTTATTACTATCATTAATTATAATTAATGATTCATAAATTGATTGATAGAAGCATGTCAAGGATTCTACCCTGCTTATTCACCTTATTTTCGTAGAGAAACAATTCAATCAGCAGATCATTTTTTTGAAGGCCATGACCCTTCACGGTGTAAGCGATCATGATTCTCCACAGATTTGCTTTCTCTATTATCTGAGAATAATCATATATTCTTGGTCTATAGAGTAGAGTGTTTTCCCGGTATCTTCTCCAAATAGAGTTAGACTAGTTCCAACCAAATTTTAGGGAGCCAAATCTAATCTACTGTTTAAACTTCAGGGTTGTGGAATTTCAGGTCGATTGTTTGACTTAATACAACCATTCCTGTCAAATCGAGTATTGAAGGTCGTTCTCAACGGATTCTCCTCCAGCACCTATCCCACGAACGCAGGTGTTCCCCAAGGCTCCATCTTAGGCCCTACTCTGTTCCTTATCTTCATCAGCGGTCTTCCTGGCGTCATAGATTCCTAAGTAGGTATCTATGCGGACGAAACTACTATTTACTCCTGCCTCAAAAACAAATCTAGTGTCGTTGACAAAACTAACCTGGCCGCTCGTCTCGAAAAGGACTTCTAATCGGTTGTGAACTGGGGCAGGAATTGGCTGGTTAACTTTAACGCCTCCAAAGCAAAACTGTTCTCTATTAATCACCACAGAGATCCGTCCCTGCCCCCCCCCCACATTCGTATGTCCGACGCTCAACTTCTAGAGATCTCCTCTTTGCGACTTCTCAGTCTCACATTGACTGCTGACCTGAGATGGAACAAATACATCAATAGCTTCGTCCAACGCAAGGAAAGTTCGCTCCCTGTGCCGCGCCAGGAAATTTTTCTTCCCGGAATCGATCCTTCAAATCTACAAATCAGCCATTCGCCTTTGCATAGAGTATTGCTGCTAAATATAGTCTGGAGCCCCTTCTGTTTGTCTCAAGGTCCTTAATAAAATCCAAAGATGGATATGCAATGCAATTGGCCCTGATCTGGCATCTCGTCTGCGGCCGCTCTCTCACAGACGTGCCGTCGCCTCCCTCTGTCTTTTTTACAAATATTTTCATGGTAGCTACTCCGATGAGCTGCTTTCGCTGGTTCCCAAACTTCATGAATTTAAGCGTTTTACTAGGCTCTCACCCTTTTACTGTCGAATCGGTTAAATGTAGCCGTCTCTTCTACTCCAATAGCTTCATATCTCGCATCTCTCGGCTGTGGAACTCCCTCCTCGTTTCCTGTTTCCCTGATAGCTATAATCTCGAACTATTCAAATGTAATGTCAATCGACGTCTCCGGATGCCCTGATCTATCCCCTATCCTTCTCTTCATACTTTCTTCTATCATTCCTCTTTGGTCTAGTTCAAACTCTCTGTAATCCTTTGCGTGCTAGTGGCTTCCCGCCTTGCTTGGGGTGAAACGCTTAAAAAAAAGTTTAGCTGATGGATAAAAGACTATCTTTCCCAATAGTAACTGTGCCAAATTGATCTCAGTAGACTAACCCGGAATTTGAACCCGACTCAAACATTTCTTGTGTGCAGATGGGAGAAAGAGGATTAAAAGAATTGTAATTCACTTAACCGAAAATAAAATAAGCTGGCTTTCTTAGGTGCTTAGAATAAAGGTATACTTTTCCCCAGTGGTCGATATCGAAAGCCGATTAAAACAAGTACGTTGCTTATTGATTATTCAGTTAGGTATGCTTCTCTCAAAAAGATTTAGAATATTACCGCAATAAAAACTTCCGTTCCCACCGTCTCACGATTCCGCGTTAGGCCCTCTAAAGTTTACAGTTAGTAAATAGAATAAATATTATCGAAATATATAAATCCACGACTCTGGTTCGTTACCAGGTTGCAATATCACGTCTCTTGATGCAATGTAGAAAGTTCACAGGAAATATTCAATCATAACAGTTTCAACTTAATAAAAAAACAAGTTTTTATTTCTCCAAAAGTTTTTGAATTTGTTTTCCTTATCTGGAGTACTTGAGTTGCACACAATAGCATGCTGATTGACTTTGTGATGACCTTTCGGTAAATGTCGATCTGCGGTCGAAACCGTCAACTAATCACAAAGCCGGGGTATATAATTGATGCAGTGTCTTAACCAGCCGATATTGCAAACTACAGAGTTTAAAAATTGCGAAAATGCAGTTGAAACTCCAGCGATTCTTGGAAGGGGGTGATCAGCGCGCTCCCCGACTTCCTATTTCTTGTATCTCTTAGCAATGTTTGTCGTTTTGCTATCGCCCCAAGTCCCTGTTCTGCCATTTAGACAAGATCTTTAGGTAAATGAATAACTGATTACCAATGACGCCCTCTTTTTCCTTCAAAATATGCCCTGTGTGTGTCTTCGTCACTCTTTACGTTTCCTCGAAATTCCAACTGTCTCTTTCTGATTCTAAGTATAAGTTGGCCTTTTTGCGTGCATTTTCCTAAAATTATCCTCATGCTAAATGCTCTATCTATGAGATTCCAGCGATCAAAGGATCAATTTTTGGCGCTTTTGAACTCTTTTACTCAATAATGTCGGATCACGAAACGTAAAAGTAAAGATTACGAAAAAACTCGTTAACTCGTGAGTGAAAAATGTAACTTTCACTTTTAAAATATAAAAATATTTTTCTTACAGCAACTGTTAAATCTGTTCAAATTGGTAATGAATTAGTTTGCCTTACAGATCTTCTTCTAGTTGCCGTTTTCTTTCAAGACATGGGCGATTATGAGCCTCTACTACTTCCTTTACTTTTGCCGCTCTTTTTGCCATCTCTTCTAATCCCTGTTCTACTAACTAGTTACATAAGCTCATTGGGTAGGTTATTCGCTGCTTTCTTGTCTCCCTTGCCTTCAATACATCCTTATTCTTTTGTGCTGCGTCGTTTCAGGATACAGACGACTATGACTCTCCACAATTTCCTTTGTTGTGCGTTTCTTAGCAGTTTTTCTCTCTTTTCTAAGCGCTCCAATTTTTTCATCCATTCACACAAGCTCATCAGGTAAGCAATTCACTACCTTCTCCCAACTCTCTTACCATTAATATGTCCGTTTTCCCAGCACTCCTTCCTGGTTATGCGCCCAAGTTCTTTCAGCTTTCTTTTCCTGATTCTGCGTAGATGTCTTCTTCCTGTTGTTATTTTCTTGAAGCTTTCCTTGCTACAACTGGCTCCATCCATAAAATGTTCAGTATCCTTTTGTAGTACCAGATTTCTGTTGCTTCTTGTATTCTCCTTATAGATGTGGAGATTGTCCGGAATTCATATAAGAGAATGGATATCACATAGCAATTCAGCTTTTCTTTACCTCTAGCTTAGCTTTTTGAATGCTTCATTTACTAGCCTTACGCGTATTCGGATCGCCATGTTGCATTTTCTATTTTCTGTTAACGAGCTTCCCAGATATTTAGAATTCTTCACCTACTTGGCATTTATATCTCCAATCTATAATTCACATCTTGGTTTTTCTTTTCCCTTGCTGATGATCATTCTTTCTGTCTTCTTGTAGCTGAGAGTCCCTTCTCCTCGCTTTCTTCTATTACTCAGTCTAGGAGGTCTTGTTTTCTTTCCGAGTCGGCCATCAACGTCATTTGCGTATCTTATATTGTTAAGATTACGTCGTCGGAAAATAAATCCTGGTAGAGTCTCCAGTTCCCTTAGGATAGCGTCGCTATAGAGGTTGAATAAATCTGGGGGAGAAGACATATTCTCGTATCGTGAACCTTTCTATATTCGTGTAGCTACTCAATTTCTTTACCATTCGTATGCAGGCGATGGTCCTCCATGTATATCTTCTGGAGTATTCTAACATATTTTCCAAATACATCTATTTTTTCTAGCGGTTTAAATAGATTCTTGTGCCATACACTGTCAAATACTTCTGTTTATAAAACATTACATATCTTCTTCATGCGTAGAGTCCCTTCAGAACGTAGGTGATCATGGCTCTCCACAATTTCATGTCCTTTGTGACTCTTAATAAATATTATTTTGCTATTTCTCCCAGAACCTATTCCGCCATCCATTTAATCAAGCTCACTGTGTTATGCGTTGTTTTCTTCTGACCCTCTGCCACCCATCTGTCCTGTGAGTATCAAATTTTCCAAGCCCTCTTTCTTCATTATGTGTCCTATAAATTTCAACTGTCTCTTCCTGATGTTAAGTATCCTTTTGTTTCCATTTTCTCTAGAACATCGTCGTTGCTCAAATATTCGGCCCATTTTATCCTCAGCATCCTTCTGTGTAACCACGTTTCTGTTGCTTCAAGTCTTTTCTTCGTCGTTGCCGAAATTTTCCAACATTCACTGCCATATAGGAGGACAGATAACAGTTTAGTACTCTTTTATTTTATTTTTTTAACGAAATATTTCTCGTTTCTTAGTACTCTGCTTAGATTTTGGAAAGCATTTGTGGACATCCCAATGTATGGCACTTTGCGCCATCTGCTAAAACACTTCCCAAATATTTACAAAATTTTACTTGTTTTGTTTGTTATCTCCGTTTTGTAATTTGCATTTTGGGATCATCTTTTTTCAAACTACCATGCAAGATTTTCTTGGTGAAGTTGAAGATTAATCGTTTCTTTTCGCTTTTCTTAACTAACTTCTGTTGAAGTTTTGTAGCTTTCTTTCCGTGTCTGCTATCAACACCGTGTCATCTGCATATTTTGGGAAGATTGTGGCCGCCAATAATGAATCCTGACAGGACTTCCAATTCGCATCGCTGTAATGGCTACATAAGTCCTCTGACAAGACACATCCTCGTTGTACACCGCTTTCTAGTTTTGTATATCCTGCTAAACTCGTTTTCTATCCCTATGCAGTTGATTTGCTGCCATTTGATCAAAATTCGTTGCCATTTCGAGTATCACGTGCAACTGGAGAAGTACTGATGACGAAAAATAACAAAATCTGATATGATTTACAATTTATAAAAGAATATTCCCGACATTACAACATAATCACGTGACAGGAAGCACCCTAGCTTTTGAGTTACACTTACATTTGAAGACGGCTTAATTACTCCGACATCTATTGTAAAATGTATATGCATTTTTATGCGTGTATAATCAGTGAGAGTACCTTTGCAGCGAAGCGGTTGACCATGCTTTAATCAGGTGTAATTAGGATGCTGAAGATAGCGACGGAGAGTGAGAAGAAGGGACTAAGCATAAACAACAAGAAGACAGAATTAAGAGGAAGAGTCCGAAATGCAATTTGCAGGTCGGGAACACTAGAATCAAGCAAACGTGGAAGTTCAAATATCTGGGAAGCGTCTTGATGAGGACGGTAAGTGCGACATTGAGATCTGTAGACATATTAGGATGGCCAATGACACATTCCAAAAGCTGAGCCGAGTATTGCAAAACAGGAGGATTTCTTTGCTAACAAAGAAATGAATACTGAGCTGTTACGTGACATCTGTCCTTCTTTACGGCAGCGAACGTTCGTCGATTTCTTCAAAGATGAAGAAAAGACACGAGGCGACGGAGATGTGGTTCTACAGAAGGATGCTAAGGATATCATAGACCGAGCATGTTAGCAACGATGAGGTCTTAGAGAGATTGCAAACAAGGAGAAGGCTTATACTTAACATCAAAAAAAGGCAGCTGAAGTTTCTGGGGCACATAATGAGGAAGGGTGGGTCTGGAGAATCTGATACTCACGGTTCGAACAGAGGGAAAGGGTGACAAGGAAAAGCAGCGCGTGACAAACCTGACGAGCTTGAGCAGGTGGATGAAATAACGTGGTCTGGGGGAGAGAAAAGAAGGAAGGAGCTTGTTGAGAGCCACAAGGGATAGAGGTAGGTGGAGACCTATGATCGCCTATGTTCTGAAAGGACATGGCACATAAAAGTAAAGAATTAGGATGCTGAACTCAACTGAACGACCTGTATCCAGCTTTCGCACATGGCTCCAAGAAGTTGCATGGGCACTGCGACGCCCACACCACGTTCAACGGTATCGACCTGCCAGTTAAACTGTGTCTGGGTATTCCAAAGAGGTTTCCGACACGACCGATGAAGAGGGACGTCTCTCCGCAACCTACTTGCGTCATCGGCCAGTCGTAAGCCTGGACGTAGGAGCTGCGCCTCTGATATCACCTTCTTTACCAGTGTGCGGGGGAACTTCTGAGAAAAGGGACGGTTTAGCATCAACATCTCCGGTGCAAAAGTAAAACTTTTCTATGTTACAACATTTTGGCGACGAGGATTTGACCGAAAGCGACTAAATGTTCACCAGTGCATCGTTTGACGAACAAAGATTTCGACAGAAGAGAACTCACGTAAATGTTCACTGCTGTAATCAAGAAAAGGTTACTGAATGAGGAATAACCAAAACGGAGATTGGAAATGGAATGGTAATCTTTATAAAATCAACAAAATACAATATTCGCGAGCGGCGTGAAGTAGGTAAACCACTTCTAGTGGTGAACTACTTAGCATAATACCACACTTACAATAGTGTCCAACGTATTAGGTTGGTGCAAAAATAATGTTTTTGACGCATTTTTTAACGCCAAAAACCGACATTATTTTTGCACCAAACAAATATGTCTGAGGATGGGGACATTAGTGTTCATAGGCACGGCATACAACTATATATATATACATACATATATATATATATATATATATATATATATTGATGTTTTTTCCTTACTTTTTTGCACTCAGCAAAAGGAGGATTTCCAGATTTCTACACATACGCCACCGCCGATGCAGCATGCGTTCAGTCTAAACTAGAAACGGAGTCCACATTCCATGATTTTAGTGCTGAATTATTTATTTATATATATGTGTGTGTGTGTGTGTGTGTGTGTGTATATGTTTGTGTGTGTGTGTGTGTGCTGTAACCTAGAAAGGTTTACTGAATGAGGAATAACCAAAACGGAGGTTCGAAATGAAATAGTAATCTTTATAATATCAACCAAATACAATACTTGCCAGCGGCGTGAAGTAATTAAACCACTGCTAGTGGTGAACTATTTAAACAGTATATTACGGTGTTTATTTTTGTTAAAATACAGAAAATGTGGCACAAGGCCTAAAAAAGGGGGGTTGGGAAAAAGGACGGCCTTCATCTGTCTTAACGTTATTAACTTAGCTAGCCACAAACACTGACCCAAACATACAAACAATATTCCTAACACCAAAACAACAAACTCTTACTAACCGTCCTTACTACATCTACTATAATACCTCATTGTCTCTCTATGAAAAAACTAAATAGTCCCCATATGTACAATTCTTTGTATGTGGGGGGAGGGGAATAAAAACAGCAAATGAAAAATCCTCAATGAGTATGAATATAATCTATTTACAAGAAATTAAACAAAATAATGTTGGTAATACCCACCACCCACAACCCTTAAATGTGGCAGAAACATCAGTTACCTGGACGAAATCAATACGGGACTATAAAAAATATTAAAAACATTCATTCATCCCTAGCACTCACATAGACATGCACTCATTCAGACATGACAACAAAAACGAAAGACACACAGGCTAAAAAACGAAAATCGCCCCGCATCCACCAGAGAACTGACATCACCGACCACCTAGCGAGGGAGGGTATGGGGAATTAAACTGAAGAAAAAATAGGGACAGAAATAAAAGGGGCCAATGAAAAAACACACGCTAGCTAATTTTACTGGGGAAAAAAAAGAAAAAACTAAAGAATCAAAAACAAAACCTACACTAATCTAATTTCGGGATGGGTTTCCCAAGTTCAACCCAAGAAGAACAATATCCTGATGCCTAACCGGCATCAAAACTCCACTCTAGGTCAGCCCCTTTTACTCGGCACAAACGCGTAAGATTCACCCACTTTTGCCAAATTCTGATGAAGTGAGCCGCCGCTTTTCCGTCCTAATTTTAACTTTAAGCTGACGCATAAAGTACATGATCAGTTGGGGAGAAGTGAACACACACCATCATAGAATTCCTTCTTACGCGTCGTCCAAATCACGACTCTCATAAACCCTAGTAAGTAAACGAATATATATTGTTCAGTCTTAGTCATCTGCGGCACCACATTTCTACAAACAGAACTGGCTTCAAGGACAAAGAACTTTCCTTGCAGCATGCTAATCATGAGGCCTTCAACAAACCTGCACAACGGCGCTACCACCCTGCAATGAAAGAAGGTGTGACCAATTGTCTCGACTTCTCCACTACAGCGTCGGCAGTTTGGCGATTTCTCTAAGTCCGCTGAACAAAGCCTTTTGGCGACTCAGAGGGCCCCACGAATCACCAGCCAGGTGAGTGATGTCTCATCGGTACTTCAACACGGGCACCCAAGGCCATATTGAGTGAGCCCCACTTCGTAAGACCGAGCTCGTCAATCAGCTCATCACGAACGGACCCCCTGACTAACACTTGATACAGCTCCCTATGAAACAAAGTCTGGACGTTGGAGAGGCCATCTGACGCCCATAAGAGGCGTTACAGAGCACAACGACATTCGCGGTAGGAGCATTCGGCTCGGGGTAAACGGTGGGCCTCCTCCTCACCCGAGTGCACACTTCTCAGGGATGGGAAAGTCTTACGGGCGTCTCCCCTCTTCATCCGATTCACAACACATTCGATCTAGCAACCCGATACGAAGCATATATTGATGAATCTCAATGCTAGCTATACCCAGACCGCCTTCAGATGGATGAAGACAACAGATCTCCTGAGATACCATAGCGGCTTTGTCTCTCCACAAGAAAGAGAACAAGAGCCTTACTAATGACATTAGTGTGGTATACGGAAGTGGAAGTACAGAGAGTCGGTAAAGGAGAATCCCCTCATGGAAAGATTCCTCCGAGACCACAGATTAACTGCGATTTCGGCCTTCCCTTGTACCTCCGGCTATTCATATCCAACTGGATATCAGAACCGAACGCCGAGTATCTTGACCGGCCCATCCATCCATAGGACAGGTCCGGGAATAGAAACTCCTTTCCACGCACCCAACCGCAAGCCAACAGACTTATCGCAGTTGACCTTGGCCACTGTCACCATCTCATAACCACTGATCTCTTTGCTGACTTCGTCAGTCTCGGCTCTGCTCGACACAAGAACCGAAACGTCATCAGCTTAAGCAGAATACCTGGCCAAGGTGATAGCACGAAAAGCCTCACATATGCCCGCGTTTGAAGGTCCGCTTATACGATTATGTGACCCATGTGATATGATATGTGATATGATATGTGATATGTCGCCGAGATGCATTCCGAGCCTCTTTCAGCGGCCATATTCGTCGCCTCAGAGAACATTCCTTTTAACCTAGCCCTAACTACCAGAGCTTTCATCCTTCTTGATAAGCAAGGAGACCAACTCTCTCTTAGCTAAGGCTATTTCCCCATCATCCCGAGATTTCACTGCCCGATCTACTTTTTGCTCACAAGCCGTTTGCGCCGCTAATCTATCTAGATTGAGTCGACGGCTAAAATCAGCAGCAAACGTTCTAATTCTTGATTTTAAGTTATCCCACCAGGCATTCCCAACAACCGCCCCCGTCAATTCCCTCTGTATCATTAGTAGCAGCTGGTCCCGGAAATCCTGCTCAGCAGATAGTGAGCAGTTTGATTTCCAGTAGCCAGCCAACCTAACCTTAGACTTATCTAAATTTACACGGACCTGGACAAGCCTATGATCCGAATAAACTATATAATGAAAACTTGGACACCCTAAGAACCCTACATCGACTCTTCTAAGACTCGGTTGAGGTTGCTAGAAGCCACTCCAGCATCTGAGCCGCCACAGTTTGTCCGAGTCCAAACTATCTCCAGATTAAACCTGTCGATAAAGTCCCGAAACGGTTTCACCTCTCGTAAGTACCCAAATTTGGCCCTGTACGATCTATGGCGGGTTCAAGGACGGCATTTCAATCCACGCTAAAACTACCCGACGAGATGTCGTCAAAAACGGCTCGATCTGCTGAAAGAAAGCAGGCCGACCAGCATGGACACTGGGCGCATGAACACCAATGAGACGAAGAGCCTTATCCTTTATGGTAACATCTATCACGCAAAGTCTGCCCGCCGGATCTGCGAAAACAAGAGTACACGCAGCCTTCAAAGACTTGCTCACCAGCCAAGAGACATCTCTCGAACGACCATCAAAATATGCTGAATAAAGGGAGAACTCCCTAGACAGAATTTCCTGATAATCATTATCAATCTTTTCGGTGTAGCTGCAGGAGTTTTGACAGGGGGTAATTTGGGGCTAATAGCGATAGTGGAAGGGTGGTCTTTTGCAGGTGAAACTCTGATGGAGCCCTTTTTTTAAGGTTGTCATTTTTGTGGGAAAGGGAGATAAGGATCTTAGTACTTGAGGGGTAGTCAAGATGTGTTGTCTAGCAGACGGGGAAGACGGTACAGAAGATTTAGGGCGAGATTTTTTCCATGATTATTCAGTTTGAGAGAATCTTTCAATTGTCGCAATATTTCCGCTTTTGGATCGAATTTTTGTTTTTGCTGACGAAGTTTTTCCGAGTAGCTGGTCCGGAGAACACCCTTAGAACTGGTAGAGGAAGTGGGACTGTTTGTATCGTTTCCCATGGAGGCTTCATTGCGGCGAGGACCCGTTGCCTGGAGCTTCCCTCTAGCCTTACCAACAACCTGTCATTCCCTCTTTTCCTCCTCCGCAACCGCACTAATAGCGGGCAGATGTTTTTCGGGGAATTGGGGCTGTGAGACGGACCCAATCGGTGGTTTTACCACACCGATCCCGACTGTTGGCATGTCCATTAAAGGCGAGACGGGAACAACAGACTCAGCCCGGGGGGCATTTGGATCGATGGGGCCAGAACTACAGAGGCCTTCATCTCTGGGCTGGAAGAGGTCTGGTGACCAGTTTGCCGACACTTCCAGCAAGCCGGTCTTCGAACTGTTACTATGATCGGCCCTCTACATCCAGGCAAATAGGGATGGAGACGAAGGACTTTCTATCTAACGTTAATTCAAAACTCCATCCTCCAGTCATATCGTCAGTGGAAGCACTGAGTATCTGACCAAATTTGAACAGATAAGCGGCCAAGTGTTCCCCGACAATCTGAGGATGGACCTCATATACTGAAATTGGGTTCATATTTGGTCCGCACTATAAGATATTTTTTATAAGATCACGTTTGCTGACCGCTTGACAGTCGGCAGGCGTGGGTGAAGTATGTCCCACGTGAAGAAGCTTTTGCCTTTTATGACTCTGTGGCTTAATCCCCAGGGACGTCAACAATTTTATGACGATGTCTTTTGTCGAGAGACAAATTTTGCGCGTACGGTTGTCCACCACAAAGACCGACACAATTATTTCCTCAGCTTTCAGTAGTTCCTCAAGATTTGCCAAGAGCCCATCTTGTTACACAAGATGGGCGTAGATTTTAGCTTTCTCAAGGAACTTCGTGATGTTGATACTGCATTTTGGTGGGAATGACCAGCAAGAGGGCGTCACCCCGACCACTACATTGTCATCTTTGTTGGTAAGATCTTTTCTTGAAGAAGAGTCTTGGCCTGTTTCGGCTTCCATATTCCTTTTTTAGATACTTTGGCCTGATTCAGCCTCCATATTTTGAACAGAAATCTGATAATTTTCGCTTTTTCCGTTCAAATCTTTTCCTTTACATTTTGGCCATTATAGGCCACCATACTTGATGACGATTCATTAAAATTTTCCGTATTTTTATTTTCGTCAAATTTATCAGGTGGCTCAGTCTTTTTTTACCTTGTCCCGAATAAGTTTTTTTAACGTTCCATTTTTTTAAAACAGTTAAAGCCTTTTTTTCCCTTTTTTTGCTTTTACAAATATAAAACATAAAGAAATAAAAGGATAAATAAATCACAAAAACAAATACAATAAGACCGTTGAGTGTGCAAAATACAGAATTTACGCAAAATACAGACGACAATAAACGTTGAACTTTAAAAAGGTGGACAAAAAATAAATATACAAAACAATCACAAATTTCCTTTAAAAGGACTATACACAAGAAAGTTACAGGTACGAAAAGGAATAAAAATACACGAAAAAATTCAAACAACAATAAAATAATACAGTAATAAGACTATAAGCACAAAGAATGTACGAAACTAATACGCTCAACCACGGCAACAGTACTTAATTGTTGGACTAATCTGATTCTTGTAAAAATAAAGACAGCAGAAATGATTTTGAACTCTGTCAATTTTGGAAACTGCAGATTGGGCCGCTCAAGCCCAGACAAGAAAATAATACTCCATCTTTGATATAATCTGACTCTTGTATATGATGAACAAATTTTTTTTAATATTATTGTTCAAGCAAAACAAGTCTCTAAATCCATTCAAGTTAGAGTGTTAATGTTATAATCTTCATGATGAATATGTGTGATATGAATGAAAAAAAAAGATGTTAGATAGTAAAGTTTGTGAGGATAAGGATGATAGATAAGGATCGATCATTAACTTGAAGAGCTTTAGATTGTAGCGTTCAGGTAAGCATATACGCGGAAATCTGTTCCACAAGGAAGCAGTTCTTGAGAAAAAGATTTTTGTGTTGAACTTTCTTATTACATCTAGAATGCAAGGGAAATAAGGGTGTTTCGATTCCGTGGATGTAGCTGTAAGGGTCTGAACTGGTGGAACTAACGAATAGAACGCTCATGTGAACAATTGGCATAGAAATAGCGTTACAATAGCGACATGCCTGCTACGTTGCGTCTGTGGGGAAGAGATGGTTGTGTGGAGAATAAGACTTCTTCCAATTTCGGAATCTGTCACGGCAAAAAAGATTCAGATTTAGCAGCTCAAGCGGAGATATAGCAACAATAATCCGTTTTGGTCTACTTTGTCTTTTATAGAGATGAAATATTTCAGAAGGAATCAGACACTTCCCGTAGCAACACAATGAGCCGGCCATTATTCCAGGATCTTTCGTATTAAATTGAATCTAGGAGATCTGGAGTGAGCTTAAGACCCAAGAGATGTTCGAAGAAAGACGCTCTCAAAGAATGTAACCTATACCTAATCATTAACTTTACACAATACATCCTACCTGTGATATCATAGTGATTTCCTAAGCGCAGCTTAGATGTGGCACAAGGCCAATAGTATGGTGTATCGAACTCACTACTCAATCGTAACTCATCTAGCAATACAGGCTTTCTAACCATTACAGCACATTGAGGTACCTAAAATATAGTGATTTTCCTAGCGTAGCTTGGGTGTGGCACAAGGCCGAAAATAAAGGGCAACCAGTGAGGATCGAAGTCACCACTCATTCGTAATTGTTCTAGTGAGACAAGCTTTCTGACCATTATACCACCTCTAGGTGCTCAGGTATAGTGATTTTCCAAGAGTAGCTTAGATGTGGCGCATGGCCGAGAGTGTGGTGCACCCAGTGAGGATCGAACACTGCTCAATCGTAACTCATCTAGAAAGAAAAGCTTTCTAACCATTACACAATGTCGAGGTGCCCAGATATAGTGATTTTCCAAGCGTAGCTTGGTTATGGCACAAGGCCGAAAATAAAGGGCACCCAGTGAGGATCGAACTCACTACTCATTCGTAATTGTTCTAGGGAGACAAGCTTTCTAACCATTACACCACGTCGAAGTGCCCAGGTATAGTGATTTTCCAAGCATAGCTTAGATGTGGCACAACACCGAAAGTATGGGGGCACCCAGTGAGAATCGAAATCACTACTCAATCGTAAGTGTTCTAGCGAGACAAGCTTGCTAACCATCACACCGCCTCGGGGTGTCCTACCTGTGATATCATATATAGGCTTAGCATTATCTCTGATAGTAAAAATCTGTACAGTTATTCCAGCTTGGACGTTAGTTATAGGAGTGTGTTTTAGCTAAGGTCTCATAGATCCTCTTTTTTTATCAGTCCTCGTGGCATGCCAGTGACAGGGCGTTCGTCAGTATATCTTGAACAGGGTATAAGAATATATATTCATTTCTTATCAAAAGGGTATAGGTCCCAAGTGAACATAAGAAGGTTAAATTCGAACCCGTTTTACTGAATTTATTTTCTATGCAAATCACCGTCAAAGTTGGATAGTCCCACAATATCAGAGATTATACGAGCAGCTTGCATATCTATCAGAATGAAAACAACATACTATTTTAGGTAAAGATTGGAAATGAAATACTCCAGATTTAAAAGTTAAAATCAGAATTCAACTTTACATCTTCTTATATGTATCGTGACCATTCGGGACATCTGCTATAATGGTTCTTCGCGCATTCCTGTCCTTTGTAGCTCTTACCAACGTTTTTCCCTTTGCCAATTCCCAACTCGTCCTGCAGGCGGGCTGTTGTTTTTGTTGTTCTTTTTGCCTTCGACATTTCTTGTGAGTGTTAAAATCCCCAAGCCCTTCTTTCTTATGCGTATAAGAAAGGACAGCTGTCTATTTTTAAAATTCTGAGTATAAAAATACACAAAAATTACATAGAAAAATATTTATGCAAATAAAAGATGGCAGAACTTACCGTATGAAACGCTGCATAAGGAAATACTTAAAGTTAAGATGACAACATTCTGAATAGTGAAGTCGGCCATGCTTGTCTAAGCGAACTTTTTCAGCAACTGCAATGATGTTCTTTCTGTCGCTTCTTCACGGCGGTAAATGTTGAGATGTCGAAGACGCAAACAATACTGAAAACTTAAAGTGAAAGCTTTTTTGTTGCTTTAATCACGTTGCTGAAAAGTGTGTGATGCACAAAATAACAAACGAGGACTTACTGTTGACTTAAATCACCGGAAATTGATTATTGGTCGTCTCCTGCTAACTTCCGGCGAACGTTCGAAGAAAGCAGATGATCCGAGAACATCTCTCTCTTTAAATTTTGACATAGAGGGAATATTAATTAATATCCTCGCATCGATAAACACATGCCAGACGCTCTTTTTCATATCGCCAATATTCATAAAGTTTTTAAGACAGACTTTTCTCCAACACACCTAATATTTCCCGAAAGACTTATAAGTCATATATAATAGTAACACTAATATCAATAATTGAAGTAAATAAACACACATCGACATACCCAAACTTTCTTCAATTACACAATTATTTCTCAACAAATTTTATATAATATAAAAATAGCAATAACAATATTGATAGTAGAATTAGACCAAAACACTTAAGTAAATGCTCTGTTTATAATAAACAGTATTAAATAACATTTACCGGCCTGAATGTCCGAGAAACAGAGCATTTACTTAAATACTTGTATCTATAAAAAGAACGTTAAACATAAAAAATGTCTTTAATATATATATATATATATATACATATATATATATATATATATATATATATATATATATATATATATATATATATATATATATATAAAACAGTGATTTTCACCTGTAAAAGGCCAGGGATCCTCTCGAGGTAGAAGGTTAAAAAGTAAGAAGCAAAGTTTATGTGTACATCTGTCAAACCTAGACATGAACAAATTAAGATTGTAGTAATCGGGAAAGCATCCTCTTAGGAGTCCGTTCCACGAAACAACGCTTTTGTGGAAAGAAGCAGCTCGAGTGAAACTTACATCTCACTAGTGGAATACGAAGGAAATGAGAGTTGCTCGCTACATTGTGCGTGGCATTTCGGGTATTAGCTGTGATAGAACTGGTGGAACTAAGGAATGTAGTGCGTCTGACCACTTTCCATGTAAGCAGTGGGAAGTTTCGGCTGTAAGAAAGTGGTTGTAGGGTGAAAAATAATGACAGTGACGTTTTGGGACTCTATCGAGACTGAAGAGCGTAGACTATGTATCTCCTGTCCATATATGGCAACAGTACTCCATTTCCAACCTGATCTGGCTCTTGTCAAGGTAGAGGATACTTGCTGGAGCTGTACAGGGAACCGGCCATTTTTCCAGCATCTTTAGCGATCGATCATATGCACGATTTCCAGGGGCCCTCTCTGAGTGAACATCAATTCATCGAGATTGCTGATAGTTCAGTATCCGATCGGCAGTGACGGAATGTACTTTAGTTTTTGTTGCTTTTCATTGTAACAAGCCAGTTTTAATCCCAGTGAAATGTTAGACCTCGGTCAGAGAAGAGATCAGTTGCCAATCTCGATGCACGCATGCCTAAATTCGATTATGCAAGCAGAAAAATATGTTAGCATGACTCAGATGATGCTTAGCAATTTCCGTCAGTAAAAATGTTATCATCTCTCTCTCTTTCTCTCTCTCGCCCTCTTTCTCTATCTCTTTGTGTGTGTGTGTGTGTGTGTGTGCGCGTGTTTGCCCGTGAGGATAGCGAAATTGAAAAATATGGACAGTGTAGACATAGGAATCAACACTGCATGATAACAGTCCGTTTCAATCTCAAAGTGAACTTCAGACTTGATCAGAAGATTGCAATGAATACAATTATTATGCAGTATTGATTTCTGTGTCCGCACTGTCTATATCAATGATTCCCAACGTGGAGCGCATGCCCAACTGGTGGGGCACGGTAATATTTTGGTGGGGCATTCGTAGGATATGCACCCTTCGGCTTACTAAACCAACAGAATAAGGGGGAAATTCGAGAATGAGTTATTAACAGTGAATTGTTTTCTAGTGAGTGAGAGCGTTAATGTTAATGCGTCTTAATACATAAGATGCATGCACAATATTCATATATAAAATTATTTTGTGTGTATGTACGTACATGTGTAATTAGCGCACATGTAAGAATTAAATATTACTGGGGGCATTAGACTTTTAGAAATACCAAAGCGAGGCATGGCCCCAAATCGGTTGGGAACAAATGGCCTGTATCAACAAATGCTCTATCTCCAATATTGATCAATATTTCCCTGTAAATATTGTAATTATAGAGCAACATATATCACAAAGCCACAAGTGATAAATAGTATATAGCACGAAGTCACAAGTCATTGTGACCGAGGGTTTGAGCGTACTGACCTCATTCAAGAAGGATGCTGATAATACAATGAACAGAGCATATTATCAACAAGGAAAATTTAGACAAAATGGAAACAAAAAGGACAATTATACTGTTTTAAGGGAATGCCTCACTCTCCCTATCGCCTCTGTGGATTGAATATATCAATAGCTATATATACTGAGCACGGGGTATACCTGGGGGCTTGCTTCGGCAATTACATGGAGATTCGTCTCCAGCTAAGCTGGTCGAACTCTCTGCCTTCGAGCGGAGAGGAACCCAGACAAGGCTATGCCGAAGAGCATAGTCTCGTCTAGGGTGGTAAACAGCTATCCGGAATTTTGCCCGAGCATACGGGTTCGGATACCCCACGTCAAATTCGGCATTGTGCCACATCTGACCGCGTGGGGCGGTTCGCAAATATCCTTGTTTCGGCAATTAGTTGGAGATTCGTCTCCAGCTGTGCTGGTCAAACTCTCTGCCTTCGACACAGCCTCGTCTGGGGTAGTAGACAACTACCCGACCCCGTTTTTACAGCTTCTACTGAGAATTTTTGCCCGAGCCTACGGGCTCGGTTTTGCCCCGCATTAAAAAACGGCCTTGTGCAACATCCTGCTTCGCGGGGAGGTAAGGTAAATAAACTTCCTTCGGCTATTACTAGCCTGCCACCCGATTCCCTGTCTTACAGTAGTGTATTCTCTTTTACAATAAACCTCTCTTCTTTCATCTACGCGCGTGTTGCTGTTCCTTCACTCGAGTACCACCTTTGTCTGTTTGTAACCTCTTTAAGGATACAACATATGCATAAAACCAGAAATCGTCATTTCTGGGACAAATAATGATGGCCTGGAAAATTTGACACTTAGAGGAGATAGTGAATCCAAGAAGGACAAAGGCCAATACTTAGTAACCTACCTAACAAGCTTGTTTAAATGGATTACAGGAAATGGGAAAGATAATAAAAAGACATACATTTCTAAGAGATACAAATATTAGGAGGTTGTGGAGAACCTTGATCAATCACGTCCTCACATGGAAGAAGAAAAAAAGTGTGCTTGTTCATCATCAATAGGAATAATTGTTGATTAAGACATTGTGTGACTTTTCAAAGAGCATCAGCATGATGATCTTTGAAAAGGCATGAACTTAAATCTCCCTTTGCATCAAATATTTTTAATTTTTTTTTTTTGTAGAGTGATTACAACTATAAATTATGATGCATATATTTATTATTGTTCTTCATATTAGTCACGTAACTTCCTCTTGCTTGTGATGCATGAACAGACATATGTTTGCAATATGGTGGGAAAAATTGAGATGTTTAACTTTAGAGTATCATTTATTTGAAATTTTATTCAATAATGCGTAGGGTCCCAACCCAAACAGAAATAAAAAGGAGAATAATACATAAAATCAGAAAGCGTCAGTTAAAATTTCTGGGATATATAATGAGGAAAGTAGGTCTGGAAAATTTGATACCTAGAGGAAATAATGAGGAAACAGGACAGAGGCAAATACTTAGTAGCTTATGTAACAAGCTTGTATAAATGGATAAGAGGAAGCGGGAAAGATAATGAAAAGACATACATTGCTAAGAGATACAAAGATTAGGAAGTTATAGAGAGCCATGATCACCCACATCTTATTGGACACTGCACATTGAAGAAAAAAAAAAGTGTGCTTATTCATCACCAACATAGGAAACAGAATTCTTGATTATGACCTTATGTGAATTTTCAAAGAGTATCAGTATGGTGATCTTTGAAAAGGCATGAACTTAAATCTCCCTGTGCATCAAATGCTTTAGAGGCTTTTTTGTATAACAGCGAAGATTACAACTATAAATTATAATGCATATATTTATTATTGTTCTTCATATTAGTCACGTAAATCCTGTTGCTTGTGGTGCATGAACAGACATGATATGTCTGCAATATGGTGGGAAACATTGTAATATTTAACATTAGAGTATGCTTTATCTGAAATTTTATTCAATAATATTTTATTTAAAATCTCTTACGTGATCACAGCATACATTCATATCCGCACAAATAATCTTTGTAAAATGAATGAATCCATCCCAGATGTGGATTAAATATCTATTATGGCTATCTCCAAAAACTTGTTAATGCAACATTCACTCGCAAAAAATATTAATTATAAATGTTTTTTTGGCTTTAAATAACTCACAAAGGATTGAAAAATCGTAAATAATAAGTTAGTCATAAAAATATCGCGTGCTCAGCCTAGAGACTCAGTAGCAAATAACATCTTGTGTAAAGGTAAAACATCAAATTTTTGTTGGCAAAAGCTTTAAATCAACTTACAAGTAGAAATCAAACGATTTTAAAAATGGTGTTCGGAATTGGCATTCAACACCGCCCTTACTTGAAATACTATTGTCCGGAAAAGTTTCATTAAAATAAAACAAGGTTCAGATGATGACTTATACGAATATTGAGTTGCAACAACAGATGGCGGTCACCTTTAAAAGCCTTTCCCTTTGGTATTTCCACTTTAAGAATGGAAAGGCAGTACTACCGGGAAGGGTTTTAACAGACGATGGAAAATACGATACCGAAATCCGAAGTTGCATTGGGATAGCGAAAGATGCTTTCCAAAAGCTAAACTCAGTATTAAGAAAGAAAAATTTCATTATCAAAAAGAAAAGAGTACTAGACTGTTATGTAATATCAATCTTCTTATATGACAGTGAATGCTGGAAAATATCCTTACAAATGAAGAAGAGACTTGAAGCAACAGAAATATCGTTCTACAGAAGGAAGTTGAGAATACCACGGACCGAACATGTGAGCAACAATGAAGTTTTATAGAAAATGGAAACAAAAAGGACACTTATACTCACCATCAGGAAGAGACAGATGACATTTCTATGGCACATAATGAAGAAAGATGGCTTGGAAAATGTTATACTCACACGGCAGATTGAAAGCAAGAGGAACAGCGGAAAACAACACATAACCTACCTAGCGAGCTTAAATAAATGGACGGTGGAAAAAGCTGTAGGAGAGATAGCAAAAAGACAAAATATATTAAGAGCTACAAAGGGCAAGAAATTGTGGAGAGCTATAATCGCCAACGTCCATAAGGGACACGGCACATAGAAGTGTATCAGCAGAAGACAGAAAGTGGACAATCTCTTCGCAGATGAAGAAGAGATTTAAGGCAAAAAAATTGGTTCTACAGAAGGATGTTGAGAGAACCATAGACTGAAACTGTGATCACCGTCGAAATTTTAGAGAAAATTGAAATAAAAAAAAAGATGCTTATACAGAATATCAGTAAGAGACAATTGAAAATTCTAGGGACATAGGAAAACAGCACATCACCTACCCAGAGAGCTTATGTAGATGAAATGAAAAACAGAGATTAGAAGAGTGGCAAAAAGACAGAATTTACTAAGAGCTACAAAGGACAGAACGTTGTGGAGGGCCATGATACTAATGTCCTGACGGTCCACGGCACATAGAGGAAGGAGACTAGATTGGCAGCTATTTCCATGGCAAGTGTTTTGACGAGTCACATTTCCTAGTTTCACCAATTCAGATATGACCCGTCATGCCATGGACGCAGGGAGCAAACAAACCTCTTTCCCTTCGTATTCCATTGGCAAGGAGGAAGTTCCATTCAGAAAGCTTCCTCTCAAGAACTACTGCTTTGCGGGGCAATTTTAACCTTTTCAAATAAAATAAACACAAAAAACAAGCCAACATTTCCAGAATTATGGCCACACGCTTGATGCTTGAATTAGAGAAGGATTCATCTGGGGCGGATTTGCTACATTACGCCAGTCTTCATCAGACTAATCGGTGAAGCCAATTCTCGCCAAAATCTGTCTTAGAAATGCATTGCTTTGAATATTGTCGTCATATTTGATCTGGTGACCCTGGTATATATTTAGAAATTCTCAGTGAAATCCAAAGAAGAATCTACAATGTCATTAGTCCTAACCTGGCATCTCGGCTCCGGTCACTTAACGTAACTTCCCTGGGTCTTTTCTATAAATACTTTTAAGATAATGGTTCTGATGGGCTTTCCTCTATGGTGCCTAGACGTTATGATCTTAAGCGCAGTACATGATTGACGTCAAGGTCTCATCATGTTGCAGTTGAAATGGCTAGATAAAACCGTAAGTTCTATGACAACAGTTTCTTCTCTCCCACTTATCGCTTGTAGAACTCTTTTCCGACCTTTTGATTTCCAGTTGAGTTTGATCTTCAAAAATTTGAACGCAATGTTAATCGTTATCTTCTGTCTTCATTCCACGTGGGCAAGACTTGTATTCATCGAAAAATCAACATTATAGATATCTTTTACGAGAACTTTAATGTCGATCCTCTAGGTAAAGTGCGAAATAGACAATTACTTTACCCTCGAGGCAAGTCAAACGACATATTCATATGAATAACGTCTCGGTGAAACTCGTTTAGTTGGGCGTAGACTAAAAGAAACCAAATCACATTTTTGCCTCTTGTAAACCTGTTCAGCTGAACAGTGCTTTGTTATATAACCAGTAATCATTAATCATTGTCACTGGTTCAACTGCTGTCTGATCCATCTTCAGTTTTACAAGAAAAGGATACAGTCAAAAGAAAGTACTTATTGTATCATGAACGAATTATGTTCATTTTCTGTAAAGTTAAAAATTGAAACATAAAGACCTCTTGAGATATAACGTTTATGTAAAGGTGAAAGGAATGAATGTGTATTTTGTCTCAACTGCCAAATTGCGCCGTAACTTTGGAAGAGATCTGTCTAACTCTATGCATGCTTATATATATATATATATATATATATATATATATATATATATATATATATATATATACTCACAGAGAGAGAGTGTGTGTGTGTAACCTCGTCTGTCAATGTCATTGAACTTATTGAAATTACCTAAATCGTAGATTATGTAGAACTTCTGCCCTGTAATAGAATTTACACACAAATACACGTACACCCAATGCGGAAAGACAGACAAATACATAGTGAGTCAGCTCAAATGTACATAGAGTTTTAAGTAAATTTCAATGACAATATTTACATATATATATCTAAATCCAAATCCAAATCCAAATTGGGGGGGGGATCTTATTTCTGTTGGAGGAACCCTTCTCTGATCACCCATGTCTTCATGGGTGTAGTTGTATTCACCATACTTTGCCAACTGTGGGGAGGTTATTTAACCCATAGTTGTGGTGGATGGCTGATGACCCTTGATATTTGTGATGATGGGCTTCCACTTACCGGATCCGGTTTGGATGTCGACAAAGGATTTGAATTCAGAATTGTCTTTCTCCTGGACAGGTTGCCACCTAAGGCGATAGAATATTCTTTCCTCTTATTTACCCATAGATTGGGGGAAGTGGTGGATTCATACCTTCCTCAAGAATGTTTATACTTTCTGAGGGATGATCTACTCTAAATGCTTTCTACAGGCTTTTATTAATAAAATGAAGCAACCATCATTTTCATAAATTCCCATTCATATACTTTGTTCGGATGCGTCATATTAGTTATTTTATCATATATAGATAGCGGGAGAGAGAGAGAGAGATGTATGCATACATAAAGATAGATAGATAGATAGATAGATAGATAGATAGATAGATAGATAGATAGATAGATAGATAGATAGATAGATAATTTTTATTATTTTGTCAACGTTTTGAATTGTCCAACTATGCTGGGAACAACCGAAAAAATCTATAGAACAATTCGTTACTATGGCAACATTATAATTTAGATACACTGAGGTTGAGTTGAAAATCAAGCATTTGACCAAGATATTCGTATGATGTTTAACTGGAGTAATTCTGAAAAACAATGTTTTTTAAAGGAAATTATTTTCTAATTATCGTAATTGATATCAAGATTGATCGATTGGCTTATCATCAACGTCTTATCAACCCTTTTCATGTTATTTAAAACTAGAAAATATTTTTAAATTGTAAGATTTTATTTCTTTGAAATAATAATGGCTTAGTGATACAAGTCTTACGAAGAAAAGATCGCCTTTCCCAAGGATATTTGCGCCTAAGTGAATATAACGAACACAACTGGAACATAACCATCATCGTGAGAAAAAATATTTCTGCTTTGCTGGTAGCAGTGAACTACAGAAATAAATGTCTTGTTAGAGAAAATGAACTTTTGTCTGTAGTTTTCATTTGTTTTTTTTTTGGGGGGGGTTGCTTTTTTTTTAACATTTTAACATGAATTTTTTAACATTCCTTGTGTTAGTTAAACATTCTCTTTTAAGTTATTATTTGAGATAAGAGCTGGACAGATCCATGCTGCTCTGAATTCCCTTGGTTAGTTTGACAGTTTTATTGGTTCCTGGAAAGGGGATGTATCTCTGTTAAGTGTGTGATATTTGGTTCTTAGGGAGTGAGTGAGTATGATATATGTACGCGTGTATATTACTGTGGGTGTGTGTTATCATTTGGCTCATTAGAGAGTCAGTAAGTATGATGTGTGTAAGTGTGTATATTCGTGTGGGGGGTTTTCATGAAACTCTAAAATCTTTCTAATGTTATCTGCTCTGAACTTTTCTATTCTCTCAATTATAGTGAATTTGGCATGGGTTTTGAAATCGTGTTTATTCTAGGGGGAAAAGGTTTTCTACAGGTAGTAATTCGATTGCGATAACTATTAATTCTGTAGTGAAAGGGCCATTCAGCTTTTCCTACATATTGTTTCTGGCATAGTGCGCATTCTAGAGGGTAAATTATGTTATGAATTCTACAGTTAGAATCGTGGTAGATTTTGAAAGTAGATTTAGTGACTGAGCTAGTGAATGCGTGTGTTTAATGTGGTTGCAGCATAAACTTTTTTTGTTGTTACATGGTTGGGAAAATCCTGTTGTTTTTGTTACGGACTACCTTGTCCCCTGAGTTGTGGTTACTACCTATGATTTCTTTTAGGTTCTTAGGTCTACGATATGCTAGAAGGCCGGGTTGCTCAAACATATTTTTAGGTCTGGTTTAAGATGTAGTATTTCCCAGCGAGATTATTTGGGATAATGGAGGCAGAGTGGGGTTGAAAGTGGTTACTAGAGAAATGCGGCTAGATTTATTTTTAATCTTGTACATTAGGGTGACTTCACTAGGTGTGGAAATTGCTTTATTTATTTGTTCCCTGATTAGGTGTTGTTTATAGACACGTGTTGTGAATTGATGCTCCAGATTTTCAATGTGTTTATTTAATTCTTCATTGTTGGAACATATCCTTCTGAGTCTAAGTGCTTGTGAATAGGGAAGATTCCCTCTGAGGTGTTTAGGGTGGAAAGACTTTAAGTGTAGATAGTTGTGGGTGTCGGTGATTTTAGTGTGTAGTTTCGTTTGTAGTTTCCTGTTTTCATCTGTGTAAATGCAGGTGTCTAAAAATGTTACCGATCTTGTGGATTTTTCATAGTCAAACTTAATTGAGTCGTGCACTGTGTTTAGGGCCATAAGGAATTGGGTAAGTTTGTCATCACTGCCCGTGTATACAAAGAATATATCATCGATATATCTTGCATAGAATACGCAGCCGCTACCGATGAGGGGATAGATATGGGTCTTCTCAAATTTTCCCATGGATATTGTAGCATATGATGAAGCTGAAATATGCTCCATGAGTTTTATGATAACTTCTGTGGGGGTCTTGTTTTTTTTTTAGTAAGTGTTTCCTGAAGGGCGGTTAGCCCTTCGATGTGTTTAATGTTTGAATAGAGTGACCTAACGTCCATAGTCACTATAATAGCATTCTCTGGAACTGTTTGTATGTGATTAATTTTGTTCAGTAGATCTGTTGTGTCTCTGATGTAGGATTTTACTTCCTTAGCTAGCGGTTGTATGTAATGGCCTACATATTTAGAAATTTTGGTCGTGTGGCAGTTGAATGATGAAATGAACGGCCTTCCTGGGTTGTTGCTTTTGTGTATTTTAGGAAGGAGATAGAAACGAGCAGGTGTAATGTTTGTGGGAGTAAGTGTTGTGCATGTTTCCTTGTCGATTAGATTGTTGCGAAGCATCATGTTTAGTGAGCTAGTTTGGTATTCGGGAAGACGGTCTGTAGGTAACCTTTTATCAAACCTTGGGGGACGAGGGCAAAAGCTTAGTACTTTAATTTAATAACCTGAATGTGATGAGTGAAAATTTATTGTTACTTAAATTTATAACGAACCCTGAGGGGTCAAGTTTGAATTTGCAATAATGGCGAGGTTCTTTCGTAAAAGCTCGAAAGCTTACATCATGTCTCCTATTAGGGACCCTATACCCCCATCCAGGTGTCCTGGTTGGGGGCTTATTCTGTTTTTTGAAGGTTGAGTATGTTTGCTGTTGCTTGTCTACTTTGGGCTAATCTGTGTGGTTGGAATGTCTAATGGGCTTATGCATTCTGCAGAAGGGCCGCTGTGTTTTGGTTTGTATATATTTGTACGGCACCCTAAGGATGTCCGCGTAACTTAGTGGTTTGTTTTTTGTATGCGTTTATTTTGTGGATCTAGCTATCGTTATATATATATATATATATATATATATATATATATATATATATATATATCGTGAACTTCGACCGGACGGGATAACTGAGTACATATTAGATAGATAGATAGATAGATAGATAGATAGATAGATAGATAGATAATGAACAAGTGATCTCGAAGCCGCAGTGTGTTCGATGTGTCGATGTTTTTACGACGTACGAGGGTCAGGCGACTCAGTTCCTAAACAACCGGGACATATGATTTGGTTATCGTGGTGAAGGTTTTGTGCAGAACTAACCACACTTTTTGAAGGCCCGAATACAGAGACCTGGTGCACACGTTTGGGGATTTTTTGCCAGTGTGTGTGTTGTTGTTGCTTAAAATACCCGATACATACAAGTCGAGCGTATTCAATATCGGCGATAGAGCATTTATATATTTGGAGAATAGAAAAATCAATACTGGTTTTAGTTACACGTTTCAGTTCGAAATCTAAAGATCGAATTGACGCCCGAAACTCAGTCACCATGTATTGTTGATTGTTGCATCCACACTCTCTATATACATTCAATATGTATTCAATATATATTCAATATATTGTTTGGAGACGATAGTCAAGATTATTTTTTATTTTTTTATTTTTATCTCATTTTTCTTGTTTATTGACAAGTAAGTAGGAGTTTAAGTCCAATGAATATAAACATTGTCAAAAGGTTCTTTAATTCTTTGAGCATTCAGTCCTGTTTCTGGTCATTATCGAAATTCGATGGTTCTTTAAGTGTGTCCAGCCCACACATTCATTAAGCAAGGAAACTGAAAAAATCCATGTCTGTTGCATTTAATCAAAAGTTGACTGAAGGAAGACTGATAACTGAATACATATTAGATAGATAGATAGATAGATAGATAGATAGATAGATAGATAGATAGATAGATAGATAGATAGATAGATATGAACAGACTGAGATAGATAGATAGATAGAGAGAGAGAGAGAGAGATTAACAGACTGAGATAGATATGAATAGACTGAGATAGATAGATAGAGAGAGAGAGAGAGAGATGAACAGACTGAGATAGATAGATAGATAGATAGATAGATAGATAGATAGATAGATAGATAGATAGATAGATGAACGGACTGAGATAGATATGAACAGACTGAGATAGATAGATAGATAGATAGATAGATAGATAGATAGATAGATAGATAGATAGATAGATATGAACAGACTGAGATAGAGAGAGAGAGATGAACAGACTAAGATAGATAGATAGATAGATAGATAGATAGATAGATAGATATGAACAGACTGAGATAGATAGAGAGAGAGAGAGAGAGAGATGAACAGACTAAGATAGATATGAACAGACTGAGATAGATAGATAGATAGATAGATAGATAGATAGATAGATAGATAGATATGAACATACCAAATCAGATCGTAATATAGCAACAGACATACAGGATGCGATAGATAAATTTTCTTTTCTAGGTTTTCTGGAATAATAAAAAAAAGTATGGTCTATTGCAAATATGAGTATCCTGTATATTTACTCTTGAATAAGAAAAGCTTTCGATTAAAAATTTACATTAAATATATACACACGATAGGCCAAAATTTTGTATTTATCAATTAATAACTTTAATACCTCTGGTGTATTTAACTCCTACTAAGCTATGATTATGAAACTAAATCTATTAGTGCATGGCCTCCAATTTTTTAAAGAGGAGATTATCTAAAATTTTAAATCTGTTAGCTTAGATTAATATTAATTAGATTAGGCAAAAAAGAGCAAAAAATTTAAGGAAACCTCATGCAATAAATTATTATTATTATTGTTATTATTTGTTATGATAGGTATTGTCTCTGATAGATGTTGTCTCGTCAAAAGCAGATAACTTTCCCATAGATATAGCGATACTGCCTTTTATACAATACCTCATTTACATATCACTACATCTCCTTGAACCTTAGAGGCGTTATACCTTTAGTTGATTTTTGACTTGTACGGACAACTTCAGAGCCTCTCAGAGTGAATCTCTCGATTTCTTTTCATAGTAGATCTAGGCCCAAACAGATTCTCCTTATTTGAATCATCATGATACCTCCGGTCACTCTCTTCCCCAGATTGTTCATCACACTTACTGGATACATTCATTCTCTCCTCCCTCTTCTGTTCTTCACTTTCATATCTCTGGTGGTCTTCCTGATCAATCTCAATATTAGATTAATTCATTCTTTCTTGCGTCGTCTGTTCTTCTTCTTCATCTCCCTCCTCCTTTCCCATTCCTTCAATTTGTGGTTCTAAATTGGTCCTCGTGATCCAGTATTCCCTGTTCTTTGTTAACATAGATGTGATAAATCCCTTTTGTATTACAAAATTTGCCTTTTCAGTACTAGAAACCTTGACCTTTTTGTACCACACACTCGTTGCGAATGACATGCTAATTGTAGCTCTTATTTGTCTCCCCATCAATACGGATGGGCTTTTTCTTCTGCCTGCATGCAGAATAGCTCTATAACTTAGGAGTAATCTGGGTAAATAAGTCTCTATATCACAATCCACTGGAGAGAATGATTTTTACCGTTTCAAGCATTCTCTCCTTAATTACATTTGACTGTCGGTGGTAAGGTGTTGTCTTGTATGGAATGCAGCCAATACGTTTTAACCATGCACATAAACTTTCTTCACGAAACTTAGGTGCATTCTCGGAGACCACGGTTTTTGGAACTCCATTTCTCAAACACACTATTCTCAACACCCGCTTCACAGAAGTGGCTTTTCTATCCGCGACTTTGATAACTTCAGATCAACCTGAATACGAGTCGACTAATATCAGAAATAATCGTATACCTTTAATATAGGCATGATCCATATGTACTCGTATCATCGGCTCCATTTCCTTTGGACAAGAGTGAATTTTACTTTGTCTAAATTTCTTTATTTCTGCAAACTTTGGGTATTTTTTTAATAAAAACTTCTACGTCTCTCGAATAGCTTGGTAACCATGCTTGCAACTTTAACCTAATTTGCATAACCAATATGCCTCCATCTATATTATCGTTCACATCTTTAATTACTTTTTCTCAGAGACTCATCATAAACAGTATTAAACAACATTAACCGGCCTGAATGTCCGAGAAATTTTCACAGAAAATATTCGTCCTCTGACGGGATTCGAACCTGTATCCTATACGGAACCGTCATTTAGCTTGACGTGCTTTTAACCGATTTAACGGAGGACGAATATTTTCTATGAAAATGTCTCGGACATTCAGGCCGGTAACTGTTGTTTAATACTGTTTATTATAAACGGAGCATTTACTTAAATATTTGTATAATAAAAAGAATGTATAAACATAAAAATGTCTTACAATAATTGTCGGACTTTGTCCATTTCATTATATATATATATATATATATATATATATATATATATATATATATATATATATATATATATATATATATATATATATATATATATATATATATATATATATATATATATATATAGGATGAGCCAAAATTAGGTAGAGAGTAAATGATAATATTTATTTTGAGATTACATACTAATACAATTATATTTCAGAATTCGTATAATTGAGCTTTGTGAAATGTCATATTCTTCTGAGTTTCTTCTGCTGGACCTTTTGCCACTGTGAAAAAATGCTTCGGCATCAAGTTGCTTATGGTCCCCTGTGTAAACTGTTTTCGGTCGAGCAATTTTGGTGGCATTAAGAATTGAACCAATGGTATGAAATTTGTCCCGAATGCGGTAAATGGTTCATCCCTTTGGGATTTATGTACCAAATGTTACAACCCATTTTGTACTAACGCTTTCAGCATTTAGAGACTTTCGATACACTTTTAACAGCCATTTTCTTACATCAGTATTTAAATTATTTGCCATTGTGGGTTCTCTAAACTATCTGAAAAGATTAAATTTAAATAATTTAGTTATAAAAATTTAATATAACACAAACACCATAGTTATAATATAATCCTAACAGAAAACCTATTCAACGTACTTCACACCTACTTTTGGTTCTGCCTGTATATGTTGATAGATATATAGATATGAAAAATACATATAAACAGACTAAGATAGATATGAACAGACCCAGATAGATAGATAGATAGATAGATAGATAGATAGATAGATAGATAGATAGATAGATAGATAGATCAAGCCTTGCAACAAAGAAAGAAAAAAACGAATTCTTAGCCCAAAAGAAGCAGTGTCGTAATCGTGCTAAACAATCTTATTATTAAGATTATATAGCTCAAGCGAGCGTACCACAGGCTACAATACTAGGATACCTTAAATGAGCAAATGGCTTGTGACAACAACTGGCAAATCATTTCTATTTCAAGGACTTTAAACACTTACTAACTTTAATCTTACTCATAGTCAGGTTTTGGCGGCATCTAGTAAAAACGAAGTGTCTCATCTACCGAAAAGTCTGCAATATTAACTTTGCTAACCATTACTCTCAGGAATGAACAGAAATAAATATAAACCTGCCGAATGTTTGCATATAGACTCAAGCATAAACACAACGTTTGTTTGTGCATAAACACGATCAATGACTGCGTTTTGACTGATAAACCTGAAGCATACTCCTGACCAACGTTTGATCTATATCCACGAATAAACGGGATCGGTTTTTAAGCATAGACTCAAACAAAACCCTGACCAATGTTTGCATATAGACTCGCATAAACACGACCAATATTTTCATATATATTCAAGCATAACCTAGTGTCTCTATATAAACTCAAATTTAACCAACGATTGCCTATACACTCAAGATTAAGCCTGACTAGTGTATATGGAGTCACGAATAAAATGGGCGAGTTTTTGAGAATTGCCTAAAGCACAGTCCGGACCAATCTTTGGATATAGACACTAGAATAAATCCGATAGTCGTTCGTGTATAAATTCAAGGATAGAACTATCCAATGTCCCCGTATGTACCGTACATATTCGGGTATAGTTCATGATTTTGTTATACGTTTTTTTACGCAAAAAATAGTGGGTCACACTATGCACAAGCAATTTTTTGAAGAGATAAAAAATCATGCATTTTCTTTAAACGTTTGCTCTAATGACAGGTAATCTTTTCTGGGTGGGTTAAAAATCATGCATTTTAGGTGACAGTAACCAACCTGGTAGGGCTACGTTCTCACTGCACCTTTGTCTAAACTTCACGGTATAGGTAAACTCCCTTCGCCTTCTGTAGCCGAGATTCTTTCTGTTGCTACATGAACAGCTGAACGTCATTTACTAGGTGTATCCCTAAAAATCTTCAAATACCTTATATAAACGAAGAATTAACAATGCTTTTCCTTTTCCCAATTTTCATTCACCTTTGTTCGCAACTGCTTAAACTGCTGAGGTATTCCCAATGGTACTACTTTTCTGTAATGCGTGTCTATACCCCGTCCTGGGTATGACGATAAACTACGTCGAGCAGTAAGGCCTCTGATCAGGAGGTTTTGAAGAGCGTGGAACCACCTCTTAATTGCTAGTGCTCCCAGGTCCACTCTGACCTGGGGTGGTAGCACCTGTTAATGTCTCAGCTATACATTTTTAAGTTCCACATGCCATTCCTCTTCCGGGTGTCTCAGTTATTGAGGACACGTGAAACAGTGGATAAAGGCGTTGGTTAGATCCAGTGACAGGACCCAAAGAATGTGAGTTCAATATCCGGTTAAGGCAGTGGAGAACTTTCAGAAGGAAATTAACAGGAGATAACGGATAACTGACATCCATTAAAACATGCCACGTGGAACTAGAACAGTCTACCCCAGTGAGCGAAATAAAGGGTTCAGTTCGACATTTCAACCACCTGAAGAAGGCCGGAGCGTACAACGGCCGAAACGTTGTGATAAATACGGCGACAAAGATGAGGACAATAGTCCGAATAATGTAAATAATGGATGTAGTTTGTCGTCATACCCAGGACTGGGTAGCTTTGCACAAAAAAGAATATAGTTCATTTATTTACCATAAAATACGTCCAGGATTACGCCCACTACTGCAATATTTGACTACGGTAAACCTACTAGTATTGTTCAAAAGCTGGGGTCGTATAGCTATATGAAAATATTATGTTTTTCACAAAAAAAAATGCCTGTTAAGTAATGGATAGCAGCTCGGGTTGAGGAATCGGTGAGCCGAGTTCGAATTCCAGTCGAATCCATAAAATGTGCTAATACCCTTGGGAAAGGTATGAATCCTCTTCTTCTCCCCCCAGCTATGGGTAAAATAGCAGGACAGACCGGGTTCTAGGTTCTATAGCCTTGGATGACAAATTGTCTACCAGAGAAAGAAATGGCAACCTGCTACGGGAAAACAATCTGCCTCGTCAGTCATGTATCGAAAGATACTTGACTGACTGACTAAGCGTGTATCACGCATGGTACACAACTGATTGATAGTCACTTACATGCTAATACGCTTGGGAAAGGTATGAATCATGTATCGAAAGATACATGATCGCCTAAGCGTGTATCACGCATGGTACACAATTGACTTACATTTTAGTACCCTTGGGAAAGGTATGAATCCTCTTCTTCTCCCCCCAGCTATGGGTAAATAGCAGGCAGGCCAGGTTCTATAGCCTTGGATTGCAGCAGGTCTGCCGCAGAAAGAAATGGCAACCTACCACAAGAAAAAATCTGCCTCGTTAGTCATTTAACGAAAGATACATGATCGCTTAAGCGTGTATCATGCATGGTACAAAACTGACTGATAGTCATTTACGATACTTGGGAAACGTATGAATCCTCTTCTTCTCCCTCTACCTATAGATAAATTGCAGGACAGGCCGGGTTCTATAGCTATACATAAGCGTGGTATCACGCATAGTACACAACTGCTTGACTATACACGAAGTACTTAGACACACACACAGTACTTAGAAATCACGTATCCTGTTATATCTTAGGAAATCTTATATGTAGATAATTACAAATTTTCAGTAAATTTTTATTAGAAAGAATATATAGCGTCAATTTTAGAATTTGGAAGATACTTCGTTCTTTAAAGAAAACCTGTTAAAGTACTTTATTATATTCCCTTGTGCCTGTTGTAGATTAAAAATCAGTGTTTGAACTAATTTCCAGCTTGGATATTCAATTATCAAGCCATCTGCTTTCTCGATCGAGAATTCACTAAGTGCATAAGAAAATATTTGGTTAATGCTGTTGCCAATAATTATTACAAATGTCCATTACTGTTTCTTCCGTCTTCATCCAAGCACCATTGTTTGTCTTAATCTGTAAAAGAAAGCGACGCGTCAATAAATTTATTTGCACGGCTATATTAATGCGACGTGAACAGATGTGAACTAAAATTATGTGACTACCAATCGTTGTTATCGATTTAAAACAATCACTCGCTTCCGGTCACTATCGACTCAGTATAGTTGAAAATAGACCAGAACCTACCTAGATTGTGTCATATACTCTGACGTTTCGTTGAACAAAATTAGACACCAGAGATTGGCTAAGGCAAACCAAGATTTCGGTAGACTCTACAATCAAGTCTACGAAAGTAATAATCTTGGGAAAGGTATAATGTCTACAAAGCCATTGTGCTGTCTACCCTTCTATATGAAGCTGAATCCTGGGTAATCTATCAGCACTACCTACGCTTATTCAAGAGATTACCTCAGCGATACTTCCGGGATATTTTAAATGCTTAATGAAGCGACTTCATCACGATTAATGACATTCCAAAAGTCAGATAAGGCCACAGGTATTAAGGTTATGATGCAAAAGACACCAGCGTTTTTCATGCCACCTGGTGAGGATAGAAGACGGCAGTCTAATAATCGGTGCAGAAAATCCAATCAGTGTTAAAAATCTGTCCTCGTCTGTTGCATCCACTTTAACACAAATATCTTTTGGAAATTCGTGAATCCATTTGTTATCCCCCTACCTACAGGTTAAATAACAATTGTGTTCTCTAGCCTGGGGTAGTGTCCTGTCTAGGTAACTCTTAACTCAAAATAGTGGAGAAACAGAAAACCACTCCCAAGAGGTAGTGACAATTCACAAATAATGACGAATTGTAAATTATGTTAAAGTCATGACATCCTGACTTGGTGAAAAATTGAAACTAACAAAAGAAATATCTATACCACGAAAAAAAAAAAATTGAATCTCCCGTGCGATCAACGACTTATAACTGGCGTCAAATGTAAAACATTATTCCGTCATTTATACGATATGCATATATTTGATTAATTTTGAATTCTAGTGTACCAAAAATTGCCAGGATATAGCCAAAAAAGTCTTGTCTAACATACTGATAAAACGCCCTGTTCTTGAAAATGAATAAGATGGACGAAAGCACGAACTCTGCAGCGATTATCCACAATTTTGTTTTGACTGTGTAATAATTTGAAAAATAAAATAAAAATTAATCATACAGACCTTGTTCGATGAATTTAATAAAATTTGTTGAAATGATTTCTTCCTGCTGAAATAAATACACATACATACATACATACATACATACATACATACATACATACATACACATTTATTTAGTACTATTTTCCTCCTGAATATTGGGTAAATAGGTTCGCTCTTTTAAACTGTAGTAGTTTCTAATTTGCTTCGTCTTTAGAATAATGTTTCGAGCTGATTTTAAAGTTTAGTCTATACTTCTAGCGTCTCCACCTCATTATTTTCATTTTTTTCTTTCTTTTTTTTTTTTTTTTTTTCTTTTTTTACCTCAGTAGCATTAAATAGATTCACCTATCGTCCGATTCACAACCACCTTTGGCAGGACTTATACAGTTATATCCCATGTTTAGAACTGGGTTTTCCATTCCTTCTAAAATCTTTTCATTCTCTTTCACTCTTAGTAGTTTCTAGCGTCTTAGCGATATTATCACCTTGCGTGGGGTGAATTGATATATATATATATATATATATATATATATATATATATAGAGAGAGAGAGAGAGAGAGAGAGAGAGAGAGAGAGAATATCCGAAATGCTGGCCGTCTTACAAAAGAGGACGCAGGTTCAAACATGTCGGAGGACACAATTTC
>OZ010595.1:86710403-86732903 GCA_963932145.1 Acanthosepion lycidas
ACATAAATGCCACCGATGATCCCGTCCCTTCCTTGGCCAAACATTATATTAGATATTGTCATCCGTATTCTCAGCTAATCGTAATAATTACAAGTTATATCTTTGTGTCCTCGTACGACTAACTGCGATAAACAGTATATTTGCTCGTTGAAATAACGTTTAATAACCTTATTTTTTTTTTAATTTGAATCGCTGCTTTTACTCTCTGCAGTAAGAATTATTTAAATTTTGTTTCTATCGCGAAAAAAATGTCTCCCCCACCCCCACCGTTGAAAACACGTCAAGTGAGGCAGAATTATGACTCACATGTCATGCAAATAACTTGAAACTTCAGAACGTTCAAGACATAACACAATGGTTTCTTCTGTGACGTCATATATCTCTCCTCAAATATTTTTTTGTCATTTGTTCATACATTTTTTTTTCTTTTTGGTTTGTTTGTTTAGATTTTAGATGTTATTTGTCCAAAACTAATTCTTTCCCCTAACCTTCACAGATATTCCTACTGACACCACTGACGACCTCTGACCGACTAGGTGACGAAAATATTAAGCTGTTATATATATATATAGGATCATATGCAAACACTAAGTATTAATAAATTGCCAATTGTGTTGGTGAGACCACAACTGATTTCTCTACAAAAAGTAAGTCATTTTCTTTTCAAAATCATTTTGTATGTATACTTTTTAGCGTATAAAACAATCGCCACTGAGAGAATTTCTTTTCATTTTTTAAACTCTGCTATTGTCATATTTTAGTTTGCAACCAAAGTGCTATAGTATGAGCTGGGGTAGGGACTGTCTTAATCTTTGCTTGGACTGGGGACTAAACAAAAGACTAATTTCGTCCTGTCAGTCAATGACAATGCTACTAAGCTGTGTTGTATCACTTGTTTAAAATCATTATGGCCAAATATAGCTGTATAGAAATATTATGCCAAAATGAACTCTGTAATATCTTAAATTAAATCAAAGTCTGGTGCTGACTATATAGGCAGGACGACACAACATCTTTGTCTTCTTTATGTGACGTGTCTTCCCATGACGGGGGCGATCATGTCTCTCCACACCTTCTGTCCTTTATAGCTCTTCATAAATTTTGTATTACTGTTGATTCTCCTAAATCCTGTTTCCGCCATTCATTTACTCATGGCTCTCCACAATTTCCTGTCATTTGTAGCTCTTAATAAATTTAGTCTTTTCGTTATTTCTCGTAAACCCTGTTCCGCCATCCATTTCCTCAAGCTCATTCTTCTTCTATGTGCCGTATCCCTTCAGGACGTAGGTGATCATGGCTCTCCACAATTTCCCGGCCTTTGTAGCTTTTAATAAATTTTGACTTTTTGTTATTTCTCCTGAACTTTGTTCTACCATCCATTTACTCAAGTTCATTTTTCCACTTCTATGTACCGTATCCCTTCAGGGCGTAGCCGATCATGGCTCTCCACAATTTCCTGTCCTTTGTAGCTCTTAATAAATTTTGTCTTTTTCTTATTTCTCCTAAACCCTGTTTCCCCATTCATTTACTCAGGCTTATTCTCCTTCTTTCTGTTCCTTCATATCTCTTCTTGTTATTCTGGTGTATTTCAGATAGAAATTATATTGGAATATATATTGGAATCTCTTAACATTTGATCGCTTTCACAGAATCGACAATTTTTGACACATTTGTAGACAAAAGTTAATTCTCGGTTTTAAAAATCTTCCAAAAATAAAATATACTTTTCTGAAACTTTATTTGAGAAATATTACCTGATTTAAATAATAATTAATCTGATTTGAAAAAAAAAATTATTTACTTTAATTTTAAATAACAGAGAAATGGATTTTTAAAACAAACAGTAGCGGTGATTACTCGCTTATCATCGTCACTTGTCACTCGTAGATTGTTTATCAAGTGATGATAAAATCTGTCAACACCTTAAATGTTGTCCTGCGGAGACTATCTGTTAAAACATAATTTAAGAAAATGGCGGGTGTGAGCCTTTTTTATATAATTCTAAGTACTCCGTAATCTTAAAATTGTTCGAAAATATTCTTCGTAATCTACTTTTAGGAATGTTGTATTGAAATTTACTATAGTCATCGTTCTTATTTTCAGAATTTGGGGTTTATGGTCGATCCTACATTTAAATTTAATTTATATACAGAAAAAATACATATATTTTTTAAATATTGGGTGTAAACGGTTTTTATTGAGGTTTTCAATTTTTGATTGAGAAATATAGTTTTCACTTAATGACAATATCACCCAACCGGATTGAAGTAATGCAGAATTTTAAATGATTTATAATATTATAAATTATTATAATTATTTTTTTAAATGAAAATAATTTTGTAAAAATCCATCGAAAAAATGTTTTTCTTAAGATAATAGTGTCCTTAATAAATCTCATTTATAAAAGCAATTAAAAGCTTTTCTAATTAAATAATGCCATAGTTTTATTGCATTTTTTATTTTACAATTCAGAGCAGATTTTCGGTAACTGGGTGTCCTGTTTTACAAAAAAAAAAACTATGATTTAAATTGTCCAACGAGACTAATAAAACAAATTTTGAGATTGCAATTTAATTTCTCGAAATTTCATGAAATTAAGTAAGTGATGGGTGTAATATATGTAATACAAAATATTTTTTACCAAGATTTTCTATAAAAAAAGCAAAAATAATATTATTCATTTGTGAATAAGTCCTGAAAGTTTCATTACAATCCGACAATTATTTGATTTTTGCAAGAATTTCCAAATCAATGTGTTTTTCATGTGAAACAAAAGGCTCAAAATTACATCGACCCTGACGCACAAAAAAAAAAATTTTAACCAAAATTTCGAACATACTAGAAAGAAATAAAAAATTTAATAAAAAAAATATTTTGGTCTTTCCTCTTAATAAAAACAAACATTTTGATGATCAAAACTTGGGGCCTTTTTTTCATGCTATGCCGTTTTTTCAGCGAGCAAATTGAGGTACCTAATCTAACATATTAGTTTTACATCATAAACAGTTTTAAATTAAACAATGTATGCTATTTTAAAAAATACTGTTATTTCTGGCTTTCTTCCGAGTTACGTTTTATTTTCTTACCATAAAAAACGCAATACGATGTTTTAGAGTTGCATATTTCAATGCTTTTTTTATTGAAATGCTCCAAAGTTTGTGTAAACAATTTGATTGAATATTGTGAATTTAATGTTAAAATTTAATTTAATAACAAAACACAAAGAGAAAATCGCTGTTCCATCAACATTTAACTTTTATATAAGAATGAATTAATTATTAATATTATCTAACATCAATATTACGTCAAAAAAAATTAGGTTAACCAATTTCCTTCATTAGAACGTTTCTGGCCACAAAAATCTACCAAGGGTTTGATGCGAACAAAAGCAATGGAATCCTGAGCATAGATTTATCGAAATTAAATAAAATATCTCGTTTTATTATTCATATTTTTGTTTTTAGTTTGAATTTTTTTTTAATTTTCTTTAATAGCGCCACACCTCTCCCCCTTATTTCGGGATACATAACTTTTAGGATTTAAAAAAAAAAGAGAAAAAATAATAAAATAAAAATAAAAATTGTAAGAATTCATGAATTTTTATATCATGGGATTTTATTAGGTTCCCCTGTGAGTATGTGACATTTTGGTGTAAATGTAAGATTGGCTGAAGAAGAATGTGACATTTTGGTAAATGTAAGATTGACTGAAGAAGAATGTGTCAAAGGCAATGAGTATGAATATAATCGTAACGATGAATGGCTTGCGAGTCAGATTAGCTAGGTTTAGGATAGTCAATGAAAATCAGCCTCAACCCACTTCCCCTTCGACCTTATGCCAAAATTGCAGCTAAAAATACACACAGATATATATAGCCATCCACCAACAGCATATGCGCTGTCTCCGACGGATCCTGAGTATTACATGGCATGACCACGTGTCCAACAAATCCACCCTGGCACGGGCTGGCATGCCAAGCATGTTTGTCTTGCTCACTCAGAAGCGCCTGCGCTGACTCGGTCATGTCATCAGCATGGAAGATGGTTGCATCCCAAAGGATATGCTCTACGGTGAAGTAGCGACTGGCTTCAGACGTGAAGGAAGGCCACTCCTTCGCTAAAAGGATGAGTGCAAGCGCGAGGTCGTATCGATCGAACTGTTTGGAAAGCCTTTGTTGGAGATAGGGGCAGATGAACGAGGTTGTCGGGAAGAGCACGCAGCTAGACGAGAGACTGAGATAGGATCGATGGGAGGCGAAGAAGCCCCGCAGACTCCATCAACAGATGAATAGATGCACGGCGTAACTCTCACTGACCCTGGAACAGAAGGAGGCTAAAGACTGAAAAATGATGGCAAGGCTTTATCGTGTAGATGAGATGTTTTGGGAAAGGAAATAATATACGAACGACTGGGGTCAGTGACTGAGCTAAGTTATCGATAACACCAGCCTCACCCATCGCTATTTTGCCCTTGTGGCGTATTTGTACATTTGGTAATTAATATCTGGGTTGACGATTGTGTATAGGCATGAAACAGACTTTTCGCTGCTGAGTGTTGACTTCAATGTCCACTTTCTGGGTTTGTAAACAGTGACTATTACGGCTAATAATACAAGACACTTCATTAAATCGAATAGAGATCTCTCATTCACTGTGTGTTTATCTAAAAATAAATACGCTTAAATTCCCCTTCACCCCTGCCGTGCGCCAACGGATTAGTGGTAAAATTGCCGACTGACACTAACTCAGTCGGGTTTCGATCCTAACTAGATGCAACCGGACGGTCTAGCCACACTGATGAGCTGTGATACAGCGAAATAGTCTGTCTGTGGGTAACTATATATATTATTTTAGGATATTAAATCAAAAACATGTAAAAAAATCGCTACAGAATTCTAGTCGTATTTCGACGCATATCAACGCGTCTCCTCAGGCGATTGTAAATTACTGGCGAGTGAACGATTAATTAAATTAAATTAATTGCTCACTCGCTGATGTTGAAAGACCTCAAACTTCTTGAGGAACCAAGTCAATTTTCATCTCTGTCGATTCCTTTCGGCGCCCTATTTTATATTTTAAAAAAATTTATTAAATATATTTATTTATTTTCGTCTACCGGCCTGAATATTCAAGAAATCTTAGAGAAAAATATGCGCTCTCCTGCCGGACACGAACCTACGTTCCCCTAGAGAAAACCATTCTTAGATCTAAGGTGCAGTGACCTCTAGGTTACAGAGTGCGTACAAGACGAAACAATGTTGAATAGTGCCTTTAAACACAGATTCTTTCTCTGGCTCTTGAAATAGACATTGCTTCTCAACTTTGTATCCTAACGTAAACAAAACAATTTGTAAAGAAAAGATTTTTTTTAATTTATTAACCCGACTGATTTTTATTACTTTATCGTTATTTTTAGTGGATTTTCCTATTTGAGTAGACGCTCCGTTTATTTATTAAACTGTATATTTATTTATTTTCGTCTACCAGCCTGAATATTCGAGAAATCTCATTAAATAAAATATGTGCTCTCCGGTAGAATTCGAACCTACTGGAATTAATGAATAACCACCATTTAATAAATAATACACGGATGTTTAATCAAATACTAATATCCACTAAAAATAACATTTAAGTACTAAAAATCTGTCGAATTAATAAATAAAAAATCCATTCTTTTCTTTCCAAATTATTTTATCGGTAATATAACACGGAAAAGACTAAAATACAATATGTGATTACACACCATGTAAAAATACAATTAATGTTCGCCTAATATCAAATCAGTTGTCTCCAATTATTCTTCATTTGTGAAACGATGCGCAATAAAAGGTTAAACCGTCTGTTTTACAATAACAGACGTTTATGGCAGCCATATTGTGTTTTTAACATTTTTTTATTTTTGATCTATTTGATCATTCATATATTGAATACGTCACACATGGAATCTGTCTTTGTTTAATTTTCTTCGCTAAATGACTTAATTTGATCAATATGATTTGATTTGATTGCTGTTTTCTACGGCTTATCAAACCACTGTAGGTTATTTAAAGCCAGAAAATATTTTTAGACTGTAAGAATGTTTTTTGGAGATAATAATTTAGGGATACATTTCTTACTATTTAATCCATAGATATGGGTGAGAAGAGGTGGATTCATGCCTTTCCCAAGAGTAATTGCTCGTAAGTGAATATAACGAACATATCGGGAATTGGAACTCGGCTCTCCGATTAACAATCCCGAGCCATTATCCATTACACCACCTGAACATCTACGCTTACAGCACGTGGTATTCCCAAGCTGTCACCCATTTACTTACTAACCAGGCTTGATATTGCTTAACTTCGGTGATCGGATGGGAAAGTGATGTGGTCATAAGACTAGGCAAATAAGAATGTATAAAATAATTAAGTGACTTTTCTTTTTATTGCAGGACATAGTCGATCATAGGTCTCCACATCTTCCTGCCTGATGGTGCTCTTTATATAAATGTTCTGTTTATGATATACAATATTTACTGGCCTCAACGCCTGAGAAATTTTCATAGAAAATATGTGTCCTCCAAAATGACTCGAACCTATATCCTACACGGAACCGTCAGATAGCCTGACGTGCTATACCAGCTTAGCTACAGAGAAGCGGCTTGTTAGCAAGGTTGATTCTATTGCTTTTAAACTATAAACTTCTATGATTTCCCCCGAACGTTCATATCTGCTCGAAGCGTATCTTAACGTAAACAAATGTCGTCACAGACTACGAAATGGACAAAGTCCGACAATTATTTTAATATATTTTATTGTTATACTATATTGATATAGTTACAAGTATTTAAGTAAATGCTCTGTTTATAATTTTGAAAAATTCAACAACATTTCGGGGAAAAAACATCAATAATTAAGAAGACAGTACATACCGATTGATATTGCATTTTAAATTTTTGAAGATCAAATCTGACTGGGAAGCAAGAAGCCATAAGCGAGTACCACAAGCGAGAAGTGCGACACAAGAATCTGTTAGCATAGAATTTACGGTTAAATCTAGCGATTTCAATTGTAAAATGATGAGAGCTTGCCGCCAATCTAGTATTGCGTTTAAATTCATAAAATATTGATACCATAGCAGAAAGTTCATCAGAACAATTACTATGAAAACATTTATAGAACAGGCAAATGGAAGCTATATTACGTTCGTGGAAAAATGATAGAAGCCGAGATGCCAGGTCAAGACCAATAACATTGCAGATTCTTCTTTGTATTTTATCAAGGATGTTTAAATATATAGTAAGACTACCATATCAGATGTGGTAGCAATATTTAAAGTATGGGCGAATTGAAGACTTATATGTAAGATTGTCTGGTAAGACGCAAGGAACCAACTTTACTAGCAGCGGACCTAGCAATCGATTCAATATAATCTTTCCAGCTCATGTCAGCGGAAAACTTTAGTCTGAAAAGACATAATTAGTCATTTTCCTGGGAGTTAGCATCAGTCATGCTGATGAAAGGTAAAAAATGTGTTCTCTCAGACGATTAAAAAGAGCAATTTCGTTTTTGATGTATTGAAATTAACAAGTCATTGCTTGCCCCAGTTAACAAGAGAAAATAGATAATTTTTTAGATCTGCTTCCACGATTATCTTATCGGACCACTCAGATCTACTATTAAAACAGAAGTAAATATTTGTCTCATCAGTATAGATAAAAAGTTGATAACTGATGCTATCAAAATTGGTCGTTGATGAAAATTAGGAACAGCGTGGGTCCAAGAATTGAGCTTGCATTAATGCAAACAGATCAAGAAGAGTGGCCGTTCCAGATAACCTTCAAAAATCAAGCCTGTAACCTTTTATTTTTGCTCTGAACGTCTACTGGGACTCAGGTTCAGTCCAGACCTCAAGTGAAACTCATATATACGATTCATTACTAAATATGCAGTAAAATAATCGGCTCATTCCGTCACCCCAGGAAGTATTTGATATCACTTGCTAGCCTCCCTAATAGAGTCAGATCACATAAAAAAGTGGTATTGCTGCCATATCTGGCCAGCAGCTACTCAGTCCACAATTTCCAAGCTCGAATTGAGTTTTCCACTCGGCAACCCCTTTCCTACAGACTAAACGTCGCAAGCCTATCGATACTCTATCACTATTTACATGGAAAATCTTCTGACGAGCACTTTTCCTATGTTCCACCAGTTCAGACCTTCACAGTTAAGACCCGTCATACCATGTACAATAAGACGAATCATCCTCGTTTCCTTTCTATTCCGTTAGTAAGAAGATGATTATTTGTGGAACAGACCCCTGGAAGCTTGCTTCCCTGGTCGCTATAATCTTAACCTCTTCAAGTCGTAGGTCAACTCTTATCTATCCTACCTATCATCATAATCTGCACTGTTTGCCTCGTCATCTTTTTCGGTAACTCTTTACCTATTGGCATTTATTGCGTGAACAATAGTGTAAAAAATCACTAATGGAATGGTAACATTGTGAAATATTTTCAAAGTTAATTTAATTCATGAATATTTTTATACTATTTACATTATTCGGTTTATTGTCCTCATCTTTGTCGCCGTGTTTATCACAACGTTTCGGCCGTTGAATGCTTCAGCCTTCTTCAGGGGGTTGGAACGTGGAACTGAACCCTTTATTTCACTCACTGGGTTAGACTGTTCTAGTTCCACAGTGGATAAAGGCGTTAGTTAGATCCAGTGACAGGACCCAAAGAGAGTGAGTTCAATACCTGGTTAAGGCAGTGGAGAACTTTTAGACGGTAATTAACAGGAGATAACTGACATTCATTAGACATAGTACGAATAATGTAAATAGTGTACATAATACCTCATCTCAGAAATATAGAGATACTGAATATTTTTATATTAAAAAATAACAGATTTTCATTATTTTTCAGGATTTGGAAATGACTTTACATTCTCTTCTGTTGATTTTGTTCTGTTTCTCTGAGATCCATGCTTTCCAATCGACCGAAGAACGTAAGTAAAGGCCAAAAATACAAAAGTGAAACGTTTATCTATATTCATATATCTTGAATCTATTATTAGGTGATATATTTTCAGTTATTATCTTATATTGCAACTTCAGTAGATAAGAAAAGTAGAGAAAGCTGAGAAAATTATACTTTTACAGTGTTTTGTTATTTAATACAATTGGAGCATTTACAATTAAGCCGAGATACAATTTGTGAATTCATGAAATAAGAAAATAATGAGGTTGTTAAGTTTAGAAAAAAAGTAGGAATTTTCGACGTTTGCTGGTTGTACAGATTGTCGTCTAGCAGTAGATTCAGAACGGAATCTTGCTGTAGCATGTGATCCACACCAGAAAATATGCGAGGTTTAAATTGAATTTATTATCAACAAGGAATCTTTGTCTTAAGAGGAGTTGAACTGTGGTGACTCCAATATGTACTAGACTCAAACTAAGAGGAGCTGATTTGTGGTGATCCCAATATATACTAGACTCAAACTAAGAGGAGTTGATCTGTAGTGACCCCAATATATGCTAAACTTAAACTATGAAGATTTGATCTGTGGTGATCCCAATATGTACTAAACTCGAACTAAGAGGAGTTGATCTGTGGTGACCCCAATATAAACTAAACTCAAAATAAGAAGATTTGATCTGTGGTGACCTCAATATGTACTAGACTCTAATTAAGAGGAGATGATCTGTGGTGACCCCAATGTATGTACTAGACTCAGATAAGAAAGTAGGCTTTGCATTCGTTGTCACGGCAAAGCATGAGAGGAACCAGGTTTGTTCTATAAGGTGACTTCATATCTACTAAATGCAGTATCAGGTCTCAAAGGATGCCAGTAGATGCACAAGGCTAATAGACATATGGTCCACGCAACTGAACATAGAATGTGCACACGTGAGACAACGGTATAACAGAAATGTATGTAATATATATACATTTGGAATTTTTAATATAATTCACTAAACTACATATAGATGAAGTGGTATGGTCATCCTGCCCGAAAGTCACGACTTACATAACTGTAGTCCTTCCCCCTGAATTGTGATAAAACAATTTAAGCGTAGGTTAGAAGAGAAAGGTAGACAATGCAAGCGAGCTGATATACAAACCGTGAATGAAATCAAACAATTCTTTGGTGTATGGAACAGAAAACAACTTTATGAAACAAACAATGAACGAGAAATAAATGCACATTTGTGGTTTGTATATAAATTCTGAAAATTGTGCAGTAGCTGTAGTCTCTATCAGAAACAATTACATGTGTGCTGTCTGTGGAAATTGCATCTGTAGACGGTGACCTGGCATCCGTTACTTCTGAGAGCACAATAAAAAGAACTATCTTCGTGACACCAGTCAGAGAAAAGAAGACAGGAAAAGAATTAAAATAGCTAATTCTTTTTAATCGCCGTCCTGGGAACGACGATAAACTATATCCGGGAGCAAGACCTTTGATCGGGAGGTTTTAAAGAACGTAAACCCACCTCTTACCACGTACTCTACCAAATAACAGAAACCACATCACTTGACGACTTTCAACAATAGATACAATGAAAGGGATATCACATGCAAATCGAATAGAAAATAATAGCATTCACATTATCTGAAACAACTACTGGGATGGTATTCACCATCAATATCGCAAAGAGGTATGTTATTCTGCTTTCACAATTGAATACATGGTAGTTTTATTCATTTTTGTGCATATTAATGTTTGTGTGAATATAATTACTAGAGACAGTGATATGTTTGTTTTATGCTGTAGTTTTGTTGAAGATTTTAGAATACAGTCTGATTTCTTTAAGAAATTGTAGAATATATGTATTAATGTCATAAAAGAGTTATTTCATCTTGATTGATGCATTGTTCGTAATTTTAATATATTTATAGTAAATTACTAAATTGTAGGTATTGTTGGCAACATTTTTATGTAAAAATGTATTTCTTGTATTCTACTATAAAATGTATTTTTATACTTCTATAGTTTTTGTTTTGCTTTGTGGGGAGGACTCACTACTTGCGCATAGCTGGGACCCTAACGTTTAGATTGTGAGATATTTAAAACAATGAAGAAATAAAAGCTATAGAAGGCTAAATGAGGTCATATAAATTATGGTTTGGTTTATTTTTAATTTTATTTAAATGGCTTATTTAATGCCGACATAATTTTTAGGATAGGTTCGTATGAATAGAATATGTATTCTATGTAAGAAATCAGTTTGATTTGGCTTGTTTTTCTTTACGGCATATTAATCTTAATGGGTTATTTAATGCCGACAAGATTTTTAGGATGGGTTCGTATGAATAGAATATGTATTCAATGTAAGAAAACTCTTTGTAGATCAGTTTTCATTGACGTATTTTTGTAAAGAGGGTTTTTTCCTCGAGAGTTAAATGTATTGCTGGTAATATTTTTTTCAGAAATATATGGCTGGTATTTTTTATATACTTTCATAGTGTTTTGACCCCAGATTGGAGATAAACTATTTGGCGATAGCTGGGACACTAACAGATGCTACCACCCCGGGCCAGGGTGGACCTGTGAACAATAGCAATTAAAAGATGGTTCCACACTCTTCAGAACCTCCAATCTCCCGATTATAGGCCTTGCTGCCGGATGTAGTTTATCGTCATACCCAGAATTAGAGACAAAAAGAGAAGAAATAAAAATATAAAAGCTAATAGATATATATATTTATTTTTTTCTTGATAGATATGATGTGACTGAAATAGTCAAGGGTGTGATAAGGGATATAGTGAGACTTGTCCACCTAAAAAATATATTTTAAAATCATTAATATATTCTGAATATTAACCTGTTTTATTAAAGTTTGCAAGACTTGTCTGTTTTGATTTTCAACCATACATAGAAGAATGATTTCCCTTTTTTAAATGTTACATGACATGACGTACATTTCAGTGTGTTCCTTGAGGATTTCCCAAGGAAAATGTGTTGGAGCAGAAGAAGTCGAACGCTGGTTCTTCAACTCTGGTGTCTGCGAGATGTTCCAGTATTCAGGTTGTGGCGGCAATTCCAATTCATTTGAAACCGAAGAGGAATGTCTCGGAACATGTGGAGAGATATGCAAGCAACCAGCAGTTGAAGGATCCTGTGAACAAAACTATACCAGGTAAGGATTGAAAATATTTTACTAAAATGTGACCCTACTTTTTTAATGTTTATCAGAAAAAAAATCTCTCTCTTTAAGTGCCGTGTCTCCAAGATGGCTCTCAACAATTCCTTGTCCTTTGTAGCTTTTAATAAATTTTGTATTGCTGTTCTTTCTCCCAAACACTTTCCCGACTATTTCTTGCTTCCCTCCCAACTAAAATCTTAAAAATTTAAATGCAACGCCAATGGCCATCTTTAGTCTTCTACAACTGTTCGTTTATTGTCGTCTCCTAACTTTCCACTAAAGTCTTCTCATTTTCTTTCACACTCAGTAACCTCCAGTGTTTTGGTGTCATTACCGCCATGCTTGTGGTGAAATTATTATTATTATTATTATTATTATTATTATTATTATTATTATTATTATTATTATATAATTGTATATTTTTAAATATTTGTTTTTAGATTTAATTTATCTCTAAATTTATTTTTTATTTTATTTATTTATTTCATTATATTTTTTCATTTTTAAATGCAAAAATTTTTTATCGTATTATATTTTTTATTTCTAAAAATATTTTTTATTCTTTCATATAACCTATAATTTTACTTAATTTTAATATAAGTTATTTAAACATAATTTATTTTTAAATATAACTTATTTGGTTTATCTCATTTTTAAATGAGATATATTAAATATTATTATATTTAATAATATATATCATATATATATATATATATTATATTATATTATATTATATTATATTATATTGTATTATATTATATTATAATATAATATATTAAACGTATTAACTTTTCATTGGAATAGTACTTTTAAATATGATTTTGTATTTTTAGACATAACTTTATATATTTGAACTATTTTTCAAATCTCTTTTTATTCCTGTCTCTGTTTCAATTTTAATGTCATAAGATTAATATCTGGCACGCAGACGCAAATGACATCACGAAGTCCGAACCAATAACTAGTACAAAAGAAAGATATTTAGCTGTTTCAATTTTAACATATACTACAGTATATATTACTACATAAAATTTATTGTAGAACAGGTATATTGACCATGACTTGTATAAAAATGCGTATGCTGTTGGCACACTAAATGATTTTAAAACCCTAAGTCGGCACATCGTTAGCAAAGGTTGCCGTCCCCTGCTATAGAAGACTGCAAAAGTTTCTTCGAACAATTCTATGGTGATAATGATTTTTGAAAAGGTTTTCGTGTGGAATCATATCTTCTTGGTTTGTTTAAATTAAGAAACATACAAATGGCTGTAGACTCCTTTAATGACGAATCTTATAAGACTCGTCATTAACTAGCTTAAAAGGCGCCCTATCGCCCGGCATTTGAACTAGATCGTATTGAGGACTCTTGGTTTGGCCATCATCACAGTAAATAGTGGGGAGTAGATGCGATAAGTATCAAGAAACTACAGAAGAACTCAAAATTGGTCGCTGCATTTAAGTATTGAATTAATGTCTAAGCTTACCTTTTAAAAGTTCAACGATAATTCTGCTGCCCCTTAATTTAAAGACGATTATATATAAAGTATAGGTATTTGTGTGTGTTTATGCATGTGTATGTGTTAAAGAAACTCCTCCGCTCCTACTGGTCTGATTTCAATGATTCATAGCTCATTCAAAAGCCTTAGAAAATTTAGTCGCAGGGAACGATTTTTGTTGAGCTCAGATTCAGGGTTGCCAGATTATGCGAGGTTAAAATATATATCAATATATTATATTCCATAATATAAGTTTTACTTAATTAGCTATTGTGTTTTTCTAACTCTTCAAATGTCGAATGTATAACTTATTCCAATTTCTGTTTTCCCATTACACTATATTAATTTTATCTAATAAATTATCCCCTGTTCAGTCACCCATGAAATAAAAGTAATTGTTTGTAGGGAAAATAAGGATCAACGTACATCAAATCGTCTTTAATTAAATGGCAGCAGGAGAATTATCTTAGAACTTTTAAAAGATATGCTTGGTTGACATGGCTTTGTTTTGCTCTTTAGTCAAAAAGCAAATATAGATCCGGATTGTGTTTGAAGCAAAATGTAGATATATAAGTACATAGTGACCTGGTTGTTTCAATAGGTAGATATAAGTCAAGTTTATATTTTAGTTAAAATGTATAATTAGCTTCTACTTACACTAAAAGTCACGATCTATGTTATGCCCTTGAGTCAAATTCTAGATAAAGATCGTGTATACGCTTGTGTCAAAAGTGAAACATAGTTCCGGCTTGAGTCAAAAAGTAGATTTAAGTACGGTTTTGGCTTTTTATCGGTATCACTCCAAGCAAGGCAGTAAAGCTATTAGGTTGGTGCAAAAATAATGACGTAATAATGTCGTTTTTTGACGTATTTTTAACGTCAAAAAACGACATTATTACGTCATTATTTTTGCACCAACCTAATACTAAGACGCAGGAGATTACAGGATGTGGAAGAATTAGAAACAGAAACATTAATTATGAGCGGAAAGAGAAAAGAATACTCAGGAGGACAGTAGATAGCGATTGAGATTGCATTTAATTTTTTACAGATTAAAGTTGTCTAGAAAGGCGGCCCCTTTTGAGATCTCGGCCCCACTGCAAGGGATGCGGTTAGCGCATTCTAAGCTCTCTCTTATAGGGAAATCACGATGTTCCTGGAGAAACAGATAAACTATGTTCCTCAATAATATCGAAAGTTGTTTTTTAATTTAACTTTTTCGGTTACCCAATATTTTCTGTTGCATCATTCAAAGACATGTTTATATATTTTTAAAAAAATGTCTTTTCTCTACAGATATTATTTCAACGAAAGCAGCCAGGAGTGCGAGACATTTGTTTATTCTGGATGTGGTGGAAATGAAAATAATTTTGATGATTTTGCTTCTTGTCGGAAAGTGTGCAAAAATGAATGCACGCTAAAACCGGAGTCTGGTTTGTGCAGAGCATTAATTCAACGCTTCTTTTACAACTCGGAAAGTGGAAACTGTGAATCATTTGTTTACGGTGGCTGTGGGGGAAACAATAATAATTTCGAGAGTATACAAGAATGTGAAGAAAGGTGCCAGACGTTTGAAAATTATATCATGACCACGGATAATCCGATATCGACAGAGGACACGACGTTGGTATGATTGATAAAAAAAACCGCATCGACAGGTTGAATAATGTTGGCTCATGGGATTTAATTGTCTAACAGTAAGATAGATATATAAATACATATATGTACTAAGGTACACTTTAGTCCGGAATAAAAGCGGGTTGGAATAAAAAGGTAGATTGGAATGTTCCTTCAAAAATACTTTCTTTTTTTTTTTTTTTTTTTCACTTGCATTATTTACATTATTTGGACTTATCCTCATCTTCATTGCCATATTCATAACGTTTCGACCGTTGTACGATTTGGCCTTCTTCAGGTGATTGAATTTCGAACCGAACCCTCTATTTCATCCACTGGGGTAGATTGTTCTAGTTCCACGTTCCAGGCCTCTCCCAAATGTCTCAGTTATTTCTCTTTAACTCAATTTTCCAAGTTTTGCGTCACCACTGCGGTATTGAACTCATACCTGTCCTCAATGTCAAATGGCCCAGTGGATAAAGACGTTGGTTAGATACAGTGACTAGACCCAAAGTGTTCAATACCAGGCCACAACAGTGGTGAACCTAATCTTGGAGAATTGAGTTAAAGGGAAATGACTGAGACATGATACGTGGAACTAGAACAATCTGCCCTGGTGGGCGAAATAAAGGGCTTGGTTCGAAATTCCAATCACTTGAAGAAGGCCGGAGCGTAAAATGACCGAAACCTTGTGAATATAGCAATGAAGATGGAGATAACAGTCGGAATAATGTAAAAAATGCAAGTAATCATGATACCTCATTTCAGAGATATAGACAGATACTTTTTTAAAACTATAAAGGGTGGATGTGCAAATAGTCTACGGGATAGCGGTTCGGAATAAATAATCGGTGATATGAGTTCGAATTCCGGTCGAGTTAATTATATTCACTTACGCGTACTTACCTTGGAAAAGGTATGGAGGCATCACCTACCCCCGCCATGGGTTAATTAGTAGAACTTGTATCTGGAAAAATCATTGTTATTCTTAAACAGATGTTAATGCAATATTAACACGCAAAAAAAAAGAATTGTCCTTACAATCAAAAATATATTTTGCATTAAATAACCTACAAAGGGTTGATAAACCGTAAAAAAACAAATCAATCAATAAGAGGGAGGAGAGTTTGGAATAAACAGAAAGGTTTGAATAAAAAGACAGGTTTGAAAAAACTGGAATGTAAATAAACGGAGGATTTTAAATAAAAGTTTGTAATTTGGAAAACAAAATATAAAAATTTAAATAACCGGCCAGATTCCTCTGTTCTGAACGCGAGAAGAACCAGAGACAGATCCGAAATAATTCTTGTCATATGTATATATATATCTATCTCAGTTTGTACCTGTCATAGATAGATGTGATTTTTGTATAGCTATGAACTGACTTGGATTGGAAGCTAAGCAGATTAATATTGAAATAAAGTTGACATTGCAGTGAAAATGATTCCTCTTTTTTATAAATATATCTTCGTCTCTTTTTAAACACTTTTTTTTCTTCAGGCATGTTTTCCTTGTGTCTTGAGGGTATGATGCCTGGAAAAAGAAGTTCGGAAAAACAAAATCAAGGGGAGATAACCATAATTCTGTGGTCACCAACCAGAAACTAAATAAGATCTTAAAAGATACCACAAAATATATTAGTTGACAATCGGGCGGGAGCAGGACGACAGGTGATTCCAGTTTGTGTTGAATTAAAAAAAAAAAAAGACGCGAAGTGAAAAGCCATTTTTTTCTTTGTTTTATTTACCAATGTTATACTAATACTAGAAGACAATTTCTGGCCTTTGTGACAGTCCTTCTTTCAAATCCACAAATCAACCATTCGTCCTTGCATTGAATATTGCTACGGTATATGGTCTGGTGCCCCTGCTGTTCATCTCGAGGTCGTGAGACGAATATGCAATGTGATAGGTCCTGATCTGGCATCTCGTTTACAGTCACTTTCTCACAGACGTGCTGTGGCTTCCCTCTGTCTTTTCTACAAGTACTTTCATGGCAACTTCTCTGACGAGCTACTTTCACAGGTTCCCAAACTGTATGAATTTAAATGTTCTACTAGGTTGGTTGGCATCTTGGTTCCACCTTTTCACTGCCAAAATGGATAAATGTAGCCGTCTCTTCTACTCCAACACCTTCTTACCTCAAACTTCCGGACGGTGGAACTACCTTCCTCTTACTTTCTTCCCTGATAGCTGTAATCTTCAAATTTTGATACCCTGACCTTAATCCCCGTCCTTCTCTTTATCCTTTCCACAAACACCTCTCTTTACTTTTGCTCTCACGCTTTCTAACCCCTTGCGTGCTAGTTGCACTCCTGTCTTGCTTGGGGTGATATGCTTAAAAAAAAGATAGTTATCACTTGTTAGGTGTCCTTTTCTCTTTAGTCGGGAGCATTGTCATTTGCATATTTCTGCAAGTGATGAAAGAATACTTGGTATTACGCTAACCGAGCCGATCTACACTAAGTTAGAGAGCGTTCGCTTAGATTGAAACTAAAAATATGGTGCTTTAATTAGCTTATCAAGGGTCGAAAATCCACAAATTTCAGTTGGTGATAAAGAGAAAAGAAAAATGTTGATACCGTTTTAATATATTCAGATTATTCTCAATATTAAGCAGCCCGAAAAGTTCTCAAAATAGGCACCAATATCCACAAAATTCCTACAGTTCATAACACACTTTATTTCTTTTATTCTTATATCAATATCTTATGGATCATTTAATGCAGAAATTTAATTTTCTCGGAAGCTTTGAAGTAATAAAAATATGATAAATGTTATTCTGCTTTCACAATTGAATACATGGTAGATGATACTCAGCTTTTGTCCATATATTTGTGTGGATATAATTACTAGGTGTTCGTATGTTTGTGTTTTATGTTGTAGTTTTGTTGTAGTTCTATTTTGAAAGGCAATTTGATTTCTTCAGCAAATTATAGAATATTATATGGATTGATGATATAAAAGAGTTCTTTCATGTTAGTCATTTGGTTGGTTTTGTTTAGCGATTTATCAGCACCTCTATGGCTTATTTAATGCCGAAATGTCAATGTTTTAAACAAAATTTTAGGTCTTCAACTAAATATATTTTGGACGCAGTTCCAAGCCTTCAACTATAGATGAAATATCGGTCATTTTGCTATAAAAATGTATTAATCGCCATTACACAAAAGCTTTCATGTTTCAGTAATTCCTCACCACATAGAATTAAAACCTGAAAGTTTATGTGTAGCTACTTAAAATGTTTTTAATAGAATCTCTTATAATAAAAAATATAATAAAAAAATTTGGCTCTAATTTGTATTGAGCACTTTTTAAAAAGTAAATGCTACGAACTGTGGATTTTTACTCCATTTGTTCTTTCCCTTAAATATATATATATATATATATATATATATATATATATAATACCAGAGGATTTTAGTCCATATGAGAGATTAATGTATGATACAAAACAAACTTTAATAATAATTAGGAAAAACCTTAAAAATTCGTAGTCAGTAATAAATGTATTTCGATGAATGTAAGACCGACTACATTTCATAAAATGTTATCAGCCTGATTAGATGTATATACTTATATTCATCGAAATAAATTTATTACTGAGAATGGATTTTTAAGGTTTTTCCTAATTAAATATATATATATATTTATATATATATATATATTTATATATATATATATATATATATATATATATATATATATATATATATATATATATATATATATATATATGTCTCTGTGTGTGTGTTTGTGTGTGTGTTTTTGTATTTATATATAACACATTTCTCATTAAATAATTTAGACAAATTTTGTCTACTTATTTTTAATAGAATCCTCTCGTAATTACGAACAAGTTTCTTAGTATCCTTATTGAAGGAAGAAAGAAAATTGCAATGTTGATGTATATTCATTTTATTCCGAGTAATTTCAACATTAGCACAATGTCGTCATCCGGGTCTTGTTTTTCTAAGAAAAAACGTTGTGTTCATATGAAAGTTAAATTTTCACGAGTGAAGGGAAAAGCAGTAAGGTTATGTATTGTACAATTTAAAAAATTTTCTCCTGTGGACACACCTGCAGACGAAAAGGGAGGTAACTAAATGAAACGTCTATTAAAAAAATATTTAAAACTATTAGTTAAAACCTGGATATGTTAAACTATCTACTGTAAACAATTTAAAACATTTGTGCAGTATTCATAATTACTTTTATTAAGGTTTGGTTTCAATTTTTTAATATAGATAGCTTCAAGAATTTTTAGTTTATGTATTTTCATGAAAAATTATGGACGTATTTTCAACAAGAATTTTCCTAAATTGTGAATGTGGACATCAGGCTGTTGAGAGATGTTAGATGCATCATTCAAACGAAAACTCTAACTTCGAGACAATTTTAATAAACATACTAAGATGTAAATGGCTACCGGAAGTGAAAGAGACAAGGAACCGGAAACCTAATAATAGTATAAATTTTAAAATATTTAAGTTAGAAGTTTAAAATTGAAGTAGAATTTAGAACGAACCAGAAATCCAATTTAAAATTTGTAACATTGGATAATCATTTAATCCTGTTCAAAAGACTGGAGAGTTCTGACAGGCAAAATAACATATTACCTTGTTGTCTTTGTTTAGATTTATGAATGGAAGAAGCGAACTCAAATTCCATAATGTTTCTTTCATTTCCAGTTTGTAAATTATATGTATGGATTTTTTTAACATGCCTTTTTGAGGAAACAACAAAAAGTGTGTCCAATGACATCAGATTTTAATCCATATTCATCAATGATAAGATAGGTTGAGTGAGATTCGCTGATTCCGCAAGTTTACATACTTACAGGTAAGAATCACTATGATATAAAAATAGCGTCGCACCAAATTTATACCATTCTTTGGATACTTTCTGTTCCAGAGCCATCATTTTATGTAACATCCTCCAGAGAGTATGCTTCCACGGCCGTTATAATCTTAACTTCTTCAAGTCTAAGATCAAATGTTACCTATCGTAGCTATTTACATAATTTGTTTGGTCTGGTTTGGTTAAGTTTGTTTTACGACATATCAATTTCAATGGCTTATTTAATGCCGACAAGATTTTTTATTGCTGGTAATATGTTCAAAAATCTGTCCTGGGTATGATGATAAACAACATCCTCGTATTGGGTAAGACGATAAACTACGTCCAGCAGCAAGGCCTCTGATCAGTAGGTTTTGATGAGCGTGGAACCACCACTTAATTGCTTAATTGTTCCCAAGTCCACCCTGACACGGGGTGGTAGCACCTGTTAGGGTCCCAGCTATGGGCAAATAGTTATAACCGAAACTGGGATAAAAGCACTATGAAAGTTTAAAAATAGGTTGTAATACCAGAAATACTTTGTAAAAAAATTATTACCAGCAATAAATTTTTGAAAAAAAAAAAACTATTTTAAAAAAATATTGCCAGTTATACATTTTTGAGGAAAAAATATTACAGGCAATACTTTTCTGAAAAAAAATTATTACCAGCAATACATTTTTGAAAAAAAGTTTTACCAGCAACACATTTTTTAAGGAAAACATTACCAGAAATAGATTTTTGACAAAACAAAATATTACCAGAAGAAATGGCGGCAATAATAACCCATTGAGATTGGTATACCGTAAAACAAACCAAACCATGTTCAAAAATGTATTGGTGGTAATTTTTTTTTTCAAAAATGTATTGCTAGTAACAATGTATTGCACGTAATCATTTTTTTCTTCAAAATTTCTGTTATGGGGTCCACCCTTTTCTGATATAAATGGACTCGTCCTGCTGCCATAAAATAGCCACAGTCAGTCAGTCAGAGAGTCTGAAGGTAGAGGAACGAGTAGAGGAACAGGGTGGAGGAACAGAGTGGAAAGTACATAGACACTGTGATTGAGTTGACGTTAGAAGTCAGTTACAAGGACGCCCGACTCTTAGGAAGTTTACTTCGAGACTGTATATAGCGATCTTTGATTAATACTAACCGGCGTTCCTGGATTTTACTAACAGCATTACCTTTTGTATTTTGTGTAAATACATTTAATTTCTTAGCTTAAATACTTGCGCTTGTCATTTATTGGAGACCGATTTTTCACGCGGAATCCACAAAAAATTCAGTGTTGATAATAATTTTACGAAAATGGATTGCTGGTATTAAAACATATTTTTACGCTTTCATTGTGTTTTGACTGCTGTTTGGTGTTAACTATTCGCCCATAGCTGGGACCCTAACAGGTGCTACCACCTCGGATAATGGTGTACCTAGGAACACCAGTAATTAAGAGATGGGTCCACGCTCCTCAAAACCGCCAAATCAGAGGCCTTTCTATCGGATGTAGTTTATCGTCTTACGTAGGACGCCTCATTAGGGGGTTACCCCTCTGCAGAATTGCATTTGGCGTATTCTGAAGCTCCAGCCAACAGGGCTTCGTATTTTGTAATTACCACTTTTATGTCTGTACAACAACATTATTTAGTAACCGTCTAATTTGAGTGGATCTTGGGATTATATAGGGGAATTACTTAGTAAAAACACAGTGAACTTCATCAGATACTAAGCATACTTATAAAAGGTTTGAGAACGGACCGGTCGAGATGTTAAATGAAAAAATGGCAATGTTTCATAATCAGAATACTTGACTGGACTTTACAGCCATTGTCGGTAACCCGACTGGTAGAACGAAAATTCTGAATTCAAAACTCGGAGTTGATTTCACTGTATAATCTTCTACACCCTTGTGTAAATTAATTGAAACAACCGTATAATTTTCTTTCTTTCATCATACGGTCAGCTTTAGACTCATTGAAGTGACAGGGTGTAATCAATTCCTTTTTTTCTTCAGATTAGGTCATTTGTGGTGGTGTGCCGTAATATGAATCTATTTTGGGGTGTATAATGAAATTTGTTTGGCCTTGAAAAACATTGCGTCATCCGTGATTACATCAGATTTTTTTTACATCCAAACACTGTTGTCTCGAATGTCGATTAGTTGTCCTACGGCCGTTGTCTGTGATTGACGTTACCCTAATGAAATTGCGAAAACTGTAACGTTGCACGAACAACTGAACCCAGTGAAGAAATCAAAGTACTATAGACTGCCCGGAAACTCTTCTGGTTTAAATCCAGTCGAGAACCGATGGTCAATCTGCAAAGAACGACTTTGTGGAATGGACATACGAAGTACTAACATGTGCACTGGGTCATGTTTCTTTGGAAAAATACCAAAATACATTAAATAATAACAGAAT
>OZ010595.1:86737903-86830403 GCA_963932145.1 Acanthosepion lycidas
TTGATGCATTTAGCTATTTCAACAGTAAAACGGTGAGTCTTAGATGCCAATCCAGGAACACGCTTAGAATCATGAAGTCAGGACAGCAAGGAAAAAGCTCGTCAGATCAATTGCTATGAAAATAGTTGTAGAAGACATGTCATGGTGAGTTTAGTCACTAAAATCGAGATACCTTTTCAGAATCGATTGCATTCCATATATATATATATATATATATATATATTAGTGAGAGAGAGAGAGAGAGAGTGAGATCTACAGACACACTGCTTCGCAGCTTATCAGTGTGGGTAGACATCAGATTGCCTCAATCTCGTATCGAAACCTGACTGATTTGGCATCAGACGGAGATTTTTCCCCTAAGCTATCAGCTCCTAGCAGTGAGGAAGGTTAATTTTTACGTATTTATTTTTGAATAAACACACCATTGACTCAAAGCACTCGATTCATAGAAGAGCTTTGCATTATCAGCAGTACCAGTCACTGTTTACAAATTCGAGTTACCCTCTAAACGGCTCGACAGAAATTTATCTATCTATCTATCTATCTATCTATCTATCTTATATAGACTATATATATATATATATATATATATATATATATATATATATATATATATATATATATATATATATATAGAAGTCAACACTTAGAGGCGACAGTCTGTTTCATGCTGTATGCAATCGTCAGGCCACATATGCAAATGTGGCCTGACGATTGCATACAGCATGAAACAGACTGTTACCTCTAAGTCTACTTCTATGTTCACTTTTATATTTACACACGCTCTATCTCTGATATTGAGCACTTTATTCCATAAATATAGCACAACTTAAGACTATATTTCTTTATATATATATATATATATATATATATATATATATATATATATATATATATATATATATATATATATCGTCTTAAGGTGTTCTATATTTATAGGATAAAGTGGTCAATATCAGAGATAGCGCCTGTGTAAATATAAAAGTGAACATTGAACTCAACACTTAGAGGCGACAGGCCGTTTCATGCTAGACGAAATCGTCAGGCAACCTGTGGCCTGACGATTCCGATTATATATATATATATATATATATATATATATATATATATATATATATATATATATATTCAGTTGTATGATTTTGTGACCCTGGGTCTCGGGCTTTTGCGATTATCAGACAAACTGGTTAAATCCAGTTTGTCTGATGATCGCAAAAGCGCGAAACCCAGGGTCAAAAACTCATATCCATTAAACTGAATATGTTAGCTCTGTCACTGATATTGAGCACTTTTCAATCAGTACTGCACATATAAAATAATATAGATAGATAGATAGATAGATAGATAGATAGATAGATAGATATTGTGTACTTGCGCAGCTATCCCTCTATTACATAAGTTACTTTAAACACGATTGACAAGTTACTGTGGTTATATAAAAATTTAGCACTGTTAGTGTGAAGTAGAATATTTCTTTGGTATAACTTGCAAATGATTTTAGTGGTTATTTGTCTATGTTTAAGTTCATCATTACTACTTACGTACATATTGTATTATGCATCGTTATATTCAGGTACGGACAAGGTGTCTTATGTTTTGGGATTTCATTATTTAAATGTTGGATTTCATTTTTTAAGGATGTACTGTTACTTCCCTTGTTGGCTACCGGGTCATATGATTTAATAATTATGTATTTGGGTAGCAATCCCTCTTTTATACGAAAAACAACTCACAAGTTACTGTGGTTATATAAAAATTTATCACCATTATTGTGAAGTAGAATTGATATTTTTTCTCGAATATAATGAAGCCCAATACCATGTCACCCTTAGTAATTTTAAACACAAACAAATAATTACTAAGAACTTTTGCAACTTATACTAAGTAACATTGATAAATATTAGGTTGGTTCAAAAATAATGACGTAATAATGTCGTTTTTTGACGTAGTTTTAACATCAAAAACCGACATTATTACGTCATTATTTTTGCACCAACCTAATATATAACAGCAGTATCTTGTCAGTTGTTTTTAATGATACTTATATATATATATATATATATATATATATATATATATATATATATATATATATATGCGCAGTGCTTAGTGAAAAGCGCTCACTATCAGTGATAGAGCTGACATATTCAATTGTATGCATATGAGTTCGTGACCCTGGGTTTCACGCTTTTGCGATTGTCAAACAAACTGGTTTACTTTTTTTTTTTTAAATTGGATCAATTTATGCTTGTTTGGTGATGGGAGGAGGAATCTACTTCTGTATTTGTCTGAGATGACATTCTCATACACATAGACACACATACATACAGGTGTACGCATTTTAGTTCACACAAACACATCGATATAAACAATCCGAGGCTAGGCGCAGATACACGTCCGTGCTTTCAGGCATACATACATATACAGTTGTAATTTAATTTCGGTGTCGAGACTATACCTTTTACGTACAAGGAGCGGGTTGGGGTGTTTTTTACGCGTTTCAGATCTACCGCCTGCGCTGTCAGAGAAACTTATACTCCCTCATACACACATATACACATGTAGACGAACACATACACTCCGATTGGTTTGGGCGTTCCACCACCACTTTGGTTAAGCTGGGTTCTGTTTTGGGGTATGGTGATGATGATGATGTTTGTATTTTCAACGCTAGCCGCTTGTGTGTTATTGACAATTGTGATTATACTGACAGTGATAATGACTTTGATATTAATTATTATTAATATGTCAATAATAGTTGTTGATGTGTTAACGGTAAATTTACCCTTGTCACCCAGACAAGAAGAAGAAAGGGATCCCTGCTTACATATTAGAAAAGTCCTGTTAAGCACATATGAGGCTTGATAAAAAAAGTATGTATGTTTCAATTAAGCCCCCACACAATTTACAATATGCTTACTTTTCTTCTCTTCCCCCTTCTTCTTCTTCTTCTTCTTCTTCTTCTGATTATTATTATTAGTAGTAGTAGTAGTAGTAGTTGTTGTTATTACAGTTTTTTTGTGTATATGTTTCTATATATATATATATATATATATATATATATGACTTGTGAGCCAGTTAAAGTGACTTAACTCCCTTTATAGTCTACCAATAGAAGGTTAACCAATCAGAAGCCGCAGAACATTCTATCTGTCGTGTATAAAGGTGGCCATTTTTGTTTTTCCTACCCGAATGACCAGTGCCAACTTGTCAGGCGAAGATGACAGAAGGAAGTACTACGCTCTGCTACTTTGCTGCGATATCCACTGCTAACCTGAACTACGCTTTCCTACTGTCTCCGAAATATTCACTGCTAAACTCTAGATTCTATACTCGAAGACGACCGTCAAAATGTCTAACAGTACTAGCTGTTTCCTTATAAGGAAATACTTGGCTTTGAAGCCAGTGCTACCATCGGTTGAAACATAAAACCTTTCAATATCAAAATCTTTCGAGAAAATATGTCACTCAAGTTCGGCAGCAGTTATCGCTCTTCCCAGCATTAATGGGAATTTCCTTCCTAACCTTTTGTTTTAAGTAGTGTAAAATGTCAACATTTTGATTATGTCATTATTTTTTCTTCGATTTGCTTATTCTATCCATTTTCATCATTGCCGTTGTTGGATTTATATTATTTAGTACAGTTCTTTTATATGCTTCGAAGAAATGCATAGGTAACTTAAATAAGGATACGTACTTTAAAAGATAAGGCATAGGTAATTTCGATTAGATTATGGGATATTTAAAATAATGATGAAATAAAAAAAAAACTATAGAAAGTTAAATGAGTTCAGATAAATTCTGGTTTGGTTTATTTTGTTTCACGGCATATCAACACTTCAATGGGTTATTTAATGCCGACAAGATTTTTAGGATAGGGTTGTATGAATAGAATATGTATTCTTTGTAAGAAAACTCTTTGTAGATCAGGTTTCATTGATATATTTATGAAGAGAGTCTTTTTTTCACGAGAGTCAAATATATTGCTGTTAATATCTTCTTTTTCAAAAGTTTATTGCTGATAATATCTTTTTTTCTTTTTTGGTTTGTTTTGTTTTGCTTTACGGCATATCGACGTCAATGAGTTATTTGATGCCAACAAGATTTTTATTGCTGGCAATATTTTTTTTTCCTTTAAAAATGTATTGCTGGTAATATCTTTTTTTTTTTCTTGCAAAAATATAATGCTGGTAATATACTTTTTTCCAAAAATGATTTGTTTGTTTGTTTGTTTGTTTGGGTTTTATGGCATATCAACCACTGTGGGTTATTTAATGCCAAATCCAGTTTATATGAATTTTAAATGCCTATTTTCTATGGAATAAAAAACTTAGAGCTGGCAACATTATCGTTTCAAAAACTTAGAACTGGCAACATTATTTTTCTGAAAACATTATCTGAGACCTTGCTGTTGGATGCAGTTTATCGCCGTACCCAGGACGTGGATGTAGTTTACCGTCATACCCAGGACGCGGGTAAAACATGGAAAACTAGGAGTTCACTATTTGCCCATAGCTGGGACCCTAACAGGTGCTACCATCCCGGGTCAATTAAGAGGTGGTTCCACGCTCCTCAAAACCTCCAGATCAGAGGGCTTGCTGTTGGATGCAATTTAACGTCATACCCAGGACGCCTCATTGGGGGGGTCTTACCCCTCTACAGAGGTGCAGTCGGCGTATTCTAAAGCCCCAGCCGACAGGGCCAGCTGGCAACATTATTCATTTACGAAAAGACGTATAGCTGGCAACATTACTCTTTTACAAAAAAACTTAGAGCTGGCAACATTATTGTTTCAAAAACTTAGAGCTGGCAACATTATTTTTCTGAAAACATTATCTGAGACCTTGCTGTTGGATGCAGTTTATCGCCGTACCCAGGACGTGGATGTAGTTTACAGTCATACCCAAGACGTTCCAAAAATGAATTGCTGGTAATATCTGCTTTTTACAAAATGTATTGCTGGTAATATATTTTTAAAAAATGTATTACTGGTAATATCTTCTTTTTCAAAAATGTATTGCTGGTAAACATTTTTTTTTACAAAAATGTATTGCTGGTAATAACTTTTTTTTAAAAATGTATTACTGGTAATATCATTTTATCAAAAATATGTTGCTGCTAACATATTTTTTTGCAAAAATGTATTACTGGTAATAACTTCTATTTGCTAACATGTATTGCTGGTAATATCTTTTTTAATGTATTCCTGGTAATATCCTTTTTTAATGTATTGCTGGTAAAATCTTTTTTATTCAAAAATGTATTGCTGGTAATATCTTCTTTTTAAAATTGTATTGCTGGTAATAACGTTTGTTTCTGGCACAAATGCCATATATATATATATATATATATATATATATATATATATATATATATATATATATATACACCCTTGTGCAAATTAATTTAAACAAAACGAATAATTCTGCTATTTTTTTCGTATTTTCCCAGTGCACATGTTAGTACTTTGTATGCCTGAACATCCATATTACTAACAAGTACAAGTCATTCCTTGCAGATTGACCACAGATTCTCAATTGGATTTAAATCAGGAGAATTTCCGGAGCAGTTTATAGTACTCTGATTTGCTCACTGGTAAGGCTTGACAGTGTGTTCCTGCAGCGTTACAGTTTTCGTACGCTTCTTTAGAGTAACGTCCATCGCAGCCAATGGCCGTAGGACAACTAATCGACAGTTAAGACAAGTCTGGGTATCATAAACATCTGATGAATCACGGGTTACACAATATTTTTCAAGGGCAAACAAATTTCATCATACACCTCGAAAATAGATTCATATAACTGCACACCACTGCAAATAACATAATCTGAGTAAAAAATTGAAATCGATGACACCCAGTCACTCCAGTGGGTCTAAATCTGACTGTATGGTTAAAGAAAAGAAACTAAATTGGCTGTTTCAATTAATTTGCACGGGATATATATATATATATATATATATATATATATATATATATATATATATATATTAGGAATAAAATGTATACATTGTAAAAGGACCGGAAATTAAATATAGCTAAAGTAACTTCAATGAAGAAATAAATTGAATAACATATATATTTCTTCTTTTCTCCTCAGTAATTTTATAGTTGTAAACTTAATAGCGAATAAATTTTAAATTTTGATTTTGTAATTAGCAGTTTTAAATTTTAATATTAAATTTTATCATATAATTTAGTAATTATTGGTTGGAATAAATTCTTTTTTAATACTACCCATATTTTAAACATCTGAATAGATATTATAACATGAGTTCGTTATCAAGCTTTTTGAATTTTCCTATACTTGTGTTTTGATTGGTCCATCTAGCCTTTGTAACAACGTTTTCCACTTGCGAAGGATTGTTAATTAATTTGAAACTTTTAAAACCATTTATTTTACATTCAACATCATCACTTGATAAGACACCGAGGGTGTTGGAACAAAATGGCTATTTTTGTAGTGATTTTATAACATATTTATGTTATAAATTTTTTAAATAAATAATATATATATATATATATATATATATATATATATGCAAAATTTCAGAGTATATCTGTAAAAGAACAATATATATAAATATATATGTGTGTGTGTGTGTGTGTGTGTGTGAATTAAGACAAAAAGAAAACTTTTTTTTTTACCAACGTATATGTATGTCCAATAGATATAAAAGCAAAAAAACGAATATAAAAATTAGAGGCAACAAAAGGACAATCCGGTAATATCGAAATACCATGGATTTTTGCTTTGATTGGGGAGAACTGATAAACTGCCTTTTTGTCGTAAACATGACTTTTTTCTAATCGTGTTTTATTTCGATATTACCATTTTGCGGTAATATCTTTTCGATTTTGTTACCCAACTTAATATTTCTTCCTGTATTACATGTCTATTTTTATCGCTTTAATAAAGTTTTCTTACGACGATATAGGCAGGCAGACGAAAACAAATAAATATACGGTTTAATAAACAAACGGAGCGTCTACTCAAATATGGTTGTTTACTAAAAATAATTTTTAAGCGACTAATAAACAAAAAATATTCTTTAGAAATATATATATATATACGTATTTTCCGGCTCACAATGTGATAGAAAGAGAGATTATGTGCATATGACAGAGCGAGGGGGAGTCTGTGTGTGTGTGTGAGAGAGAGAGAGAGAGAGAGAGAGAGAGCATGTGTGCGTGTGATAAATAATATGTGTGTGAGAGAGGTTGTGTGTGAGAGAGAAAGAGAGAGAATGTGTTTGTAGGAGAAAGAAGGAATGTATTATGTGTGAGAGAGATAGATAGGGAGTGTGTGTAAGAGAGAATGCGTATGTGTGAGAGAAAGAGTGTCCGTGTGTGTTTGTATGTATATGTGCGAGAGAGCGTCTGTGTGAGAGAGAGTGTGCGTGTGAGAGAGAAAATGTGTGTGAGAGTAAGTGCATTTTTGTTAGAGAGAGAGTGGTGCGTGTTAGAGTGAGTGTATGTGTGTCTGAGAGAGAGATGGTGTGTATGTGTTTGTGAAAGAGGGAGATTATGTTTGTGTGTGTATGCTCCCCTGTTTGATGTTTGCACATGTTTTTTGGTGCATGTGCTACGACTTATTATTGCCTCCCCCTTGTCTGTGTGTGTGCGTGTGGTACATGTATACCAGCCATATTTGCGTGTCGATGGTGTTCCCCTCTATGCATTACTAAGTTCTGCGGAGGCTGGGATTAGCAAAGGGCAGCAGCCGAAACCTCAAATTAACCGGCAATAATGAAAGAATTACACTGGGTAATGAGAGCTTCACTGAGAGGCATTCAAAGTAAACGACATTCGAATGTGGGTCAACGATTACGTCCCCTGACCTTGATAAGGAATCAGAAGCCAGAGGTGCGGAATTTCCAAAGTTTCAAATGTTGCAGATTTTTGCCCACTATCTTCAAAACGCACAGTCTGTTGGGAATAGCATAGATAGATAGATAGATAGATAGATAGATAGATAGATAGATAGATAGTCAGAGATTGTGCCTTATTCAACTTCAATAAATACCAATGTCTCTCGCTATATATAATTTCTTTATTTATATATATGTGTGTATGTGTAGTTGATATTTTATTTTAGCTTAAAGTAAAAATAAATAGATAATCTTAAAGCCACATTAGAAAACATATGTCCTTAACTATAAATTTCTTAAAAAAATAACTCCTATTCTTAGACATTCTCGTAAAATTCAGTCATAAGACATTGACTATTTTGTGATAAAAAAATACAAGTAGAAATTCTTGGTACCTTAATTTTATGAGTAAATATCCACTTACATATAAAATAGGCGTTATAAAAAATTCCTCAAAAGAGCTCACGGGAATTCATCTTCTCGTCCCCTTTTCCTTAAAGAACTCAATAATTTGAAACAGGCGCTAGTTAACAACGGTTTTTCAAACTACCTCATCGAACACCAGATGAGACTATTTCTTTCTAAAGTAACTAATTGTGAAAGTGAACATATAGATAAATACAATAACATTAACATTTTCTATAAAAGCCAAATATATGTTAACTATAAGAAAAATGAATTTTCTCTTAGAAACACGATAAAGAAATAGACAATCCCAGTCGACCAGAACATGAAAATTAAATTACCTACTAGAAATAATTAAGTCAACTAACCCTATCATAGGCAATGACAAAAAATCAGCAAGATCTATATTACAGAGAACCAATATTATTTGCAATTCATATGTCCATTAAGGGACAACGTTACTGATCAAACTTAATCAATGAATGATTATATTGGACATACCACTACATGCTTATCAAGAAGACTCACGTTGCACCTCTCTGACAAAATAGGACGCATTTAAATACACATGGAAATCTACCAAACTCTATCTGCAACATACTTGTAAAAAATACAGGTATATAGCCTCATCTATATGTAAAAGACGACTAAAAATAAGATAAGCATTAACAATAAAGAAGAAGCCAACACTCAATAACAACAACTATGAATACGGCCATAATGTGCTGACCGTGTTTAGAAAATACTAAAACATTGTCATCACTCTAGAAACATGTACAAAATATATTCAGTTAAAAATAAAAGTAAAAACACACGTGACAATGTCTAATAGAATAGCCGAAAGCGGTCGGATATAGAAAAAATTTGGACAATTTTTTACTTTGTATGTTTATGTTTATATTTAGAAAAGAAAACACTTCAACGAACACAAGAAAAATTAAATAAAAATCTTAATTTCTTTAATGAAACTTGTATAAAAGACGGAGTGCTACCCTATTATATATATTTTTTAAGCGTTTCACCCCAAGCAAGGCGGGAAGCCACTAGGATGCAAGGGGTTACAGAAAATCTGGAGCAGGATCATATAGGAGTGACAGAAGAAAGGATGAGGAGAAGGATAGTGGATAGATCAAGAAACTGGAGATGTCGATTGACATTACATTTGAATAGTTGGAGACTATAGCTCTCAGGGAAACTGGAATAGGGAAGGGAATTCCACAGGCGAGAGGTGCGAGATATGAAGCTATTGGAGTAGAAGAGACGGCTATATTTAGTAGTTTCGACAGTGAAGGGGCGAGAGCGGGATGCCAGCTTCGTAGGGCGCTTGAATTCATGACGTCTGGGAATCAGCGAATGCAGCTCCTCGGAGCAATTGCTATGAAAGTATTTGTAAAACAGACAGAGAGAGGCGACGGCGCGTCTGTGAGAAAGTGACTGTAGACGAGATGCAGAACAGGGCCAATTATATTGCATATCCGCCTCTGGAGCCTATCAAGAACCCCGAGGCAAACAGAAGGGGCTCCAGACCATATATGGCAGCAATATATATATATATATATATATATATATATATATATATTATACACTGTTACATTAGAATACGTAAATATCCATACTAAATTGAACATTTCGTTTCAACGTTTAAATAAAACGTTTCTTCAGGTGGTTAACAATGATGGTAATAAACAATCTTATTTAAAATTCCAATTAATTGAACATCACTTCATTTTCCATTGTTGGAAAATTTTCCGTAAAAGACAAAGAAGAAGGAAAGAAAAAAAGAAATTAATAAAAGAAAAAGAAAGAGAAGAGAAAATAAAGGCAAGAGAAACCATAGGAAATTAACCCTACTACCAAGAGAAAAGGCAAAAAAGAAAAAGGCGAAAATAATAGAGAAGTATATTCAAAATTACGCAGATACAAAAGAAGAGGAAAGTTAAGAAGATAGGAATTTAAAAGATGTTGATACGAATTAAAATGATGAAATTAGGTTGAATCAGAGAATTCAAATTTGAACTGAAACGTGGCGTAATGGATACACTGTTTATACATGTCGCATTTTTGGGCACCTCGAGGCGGTGTAATGGTTAGCAAGTTTGTCTCGCTAGAATAATTACGACTTAGTAGTGAGTTTTATATTCACAGGGTGCCCCCTACTTTTGGCCTTGTGCCACATTTAAGCTACGCTTGGAAAATCACTATCCATGTCGCATTTCAATTTTTTTTTGTATATATATATATATATATATTTATATATATATATATATATATATATATATATATATATATATATATTCAAACAAAATTATTCATAGAATGTAAAAAAAGACACTTTAAGAAGGACACTTTAATACAATACTTAGCAAAACTGACCTTACATCATAAATCAGAATACAAAATAAATTTAAAAATTTTATATTATTATATTAATTTTAGATTAGAAACTATTAAAGCAGCAAGAGAAAGATAAAATAAAAATAAACCAATTAATAGCTAATCATACTACTAGTAAATTACGAATATTAATCAATACCTAAACCTGAAATAAATTAACGATGATAACATTGAAATGTTTATAAAGATAATAAACATAAGAAAATTGATTATTGAGTTAAGAAATTTAGAAAGATTGTAAGGTTAATTGTTTTATGTGCTTGCGACTTACCGCTGTTTCATATCTCTGATTCAATAAAATGTCACTATTCAAGAACTTAATTATTTCTTTTTCTTCTCTAGATCTTTAAATGAACTATGCTTCCTCTAAGATCTAGAGATTCTAGGTAGTTTTAGTTTTAGAATTTTCCATTTAACTTTAGGTGTTTTATTTTCGTCTTTCAGTTTCCAAAAATATTTAGAAAGTGATTTCGTTTATCTGCATTATTAAAGGATGAGAGATTGATATAGAAACATTTTTTTTAAATTGATTCATTGTATTTCCAATATAAATTCTCTCAAAGACTCTCGGATTTTCAATTGATGTAATAGAACACAAGGGATTTTGTTAAACACTTGTTAAATAACGGGCATTGGTTGGGATTTCTACAGCTACATAGGTTATTTATACGGGACAAATTAAGATCAGCATTAGTATTATGGTTATTATTGTTATATAAATTCAATATTTTATTATGTGATTTAATAATTTTCTCTAAATTATTAGTACAACTATAACTAAGTTTTTAGTTCCGTTTGAAAATTTTACTTAAAGAACTATTTTTAGGAAAATGTTTATCAATTAATTTTAAAAATTTATGTCCTAATTTAGTATGAACCAAATGATTGAATGGAGTAGTATATGATATTCCTGTTTCTGTTTTTTTTCTTTCTGGAATAATCATAATTTTCTACAAATTCAGTTTCAGAAGATCTTAACCCACTATCCCTAAGAACTTTATCCTAAACTGTTTTATGTTTTTCAAATATTTCTTTGATAGAAGAGTGTTGATAAATCCGTCGTTCTACAGATGATGGAATATGTTGAATTGCAGAAGGTGGGTGATTGGAACTAGGGTGGATATAAATTTCGTTGGCATTATTTTCATGTAAGGTTGAAAATTATCGAAAACCAAAATTTAGTATAAGAAATCTTCTTGTTTGCATTAATAACTACACCAAGACCAAAAGATTAATTTTCATTCAAACTATTTACAAATGAAATAAAAAGAGAACTTGACTCAAAAAACTTAATTGAAAGAGATCATGAAATAAAGAAAGGTCATGACTAAACATTTAATGAAAACAGATCATAAAATAAAAACAGATAATCACTCAACAAAAGATTTAATAAAACAGATGATAAATAAAAACAGACAATTACTCAAAAGATTTAATAAAACAGATCATAAAATAACAACAGATTATTACTCATGATTCAACAAAAACAGATCATGAAATAAAGACAGATCATTACTCTAAATATTTAATAAAAACAGATCATAAAATAACAACAGATTATTACTCAAGATTCAACAAAAGCAGATCATGAAATAAAGACAGATCATTACTCTAAATATTTAATAAAAACAGATATTGACTCTAAAGATTTAGTTAAAACCGATGGTAAAATAAAGTCAGAAAATCGAGAGATTTAATAAAAACAGATCATAAAATAAAAAAAATTCGTAATAAAAACAGACCTTGACTCAAAAGTTTTAATTAAAAAAATGATCATAAAATAAAAACAGCTCATTACCCAAAAGATTTAATAAAACAGATCATAAAATAAAAACAGATCATGGCTCAAAAGATTTAATAAAACAGATTATAAAATAAAAACAGATCATGACTGAAAAAAAGATTTAATAAAAACAGATCAAAATATAACAACAGACCAATGATTGAAAAGTTTTAATAAAAACTAATGATAAATTAAAAACAGATCATGACTCAACAAAAGATCTAATATAAAAGATCATAAAATAAAACCAAACCATGATTGAAACGATTTAATTAAAACAGATCATAAATTAAACTGACCGTGACACAAGAAATGATTTAATAAAACAGTTCATAAAATAAAAACAGATCATGGCTCAAAAGATTTAATAAAACACTTCATAAAATAAAAACAGATCGTGGCTCAAAAGATTTAATAAAACACTTCATAAAATAAAAACTGATCATGACTTAACACAAGATTTAATAAGCACATATCAAAAATTATGCTTGATATCAGGAAGATACGGTTGAAATTTCTGTAGCACATAATGAGAAAAGAAGGTTTGTAAAATCTGATACTCACAGGACATATTGAGGGCAAGCGAAACAGAGGAAAACAGAGCATAAGATACTTGATGAGCTTAAGTAAATGAATGGCGGAACAGGGTTAGTGAGAAATAATGAAAAGACAAAATTTATTAAGAGCTACGAATGACAGGAAATTGTGGAGAGTCATGATTGCCTACGTTCTGAAGGGACACGGCACATTGAAGTAGAATGAGCTTGAGTAAATGAATGGTGGAACAGGATTTAGGAGAAATAACGAAAAGACAAAATTTATTAAAAGCTATAAAGGAAAGGAAATTGTGGAGACCCATCATCGCCTATGTCTTGAGTAGACTTGACACATAAAAAAGAATTGGAGTTCTTAATGTGTAGTAACATGAAAAAGCTTTGAAAAAAAGAGATTCATTCTGGTTGTACTGCCTATTGTAGAACTCTACGAAACTTTTATTCTATTTGAGGTCAAAACGCTAAAAATATGACAACAAAGTTCTTTCTGCAATGGGAAAGGATTATCCACTACCTTTTAAATATTAATGAATTAAACATCTAGTTTAAAATATCAAATGACAGAGACTTGACTTAGACATGCAAGCTTGGTGTCTGTAGCTTTTTAAAAATAAAGATTTTAAATATAAAAATAATTAATAAATTATTAGGTTGGTGCAAAAATAATGTCGTTTTCTCACATATGTTACTATGTGAGGAAACGACCTTATTTTTGCACCAACCTAATACGCTTCTGTTAATTTTGGGTACTCCTGGCTAACTTTCAGAGTGAACTAATGTGCATCGGTGAGCTGTTTGAGAAACCCTGCGCCAAAATGTTTGTCATTCCTCATGTTTGTTCACAAAGGTCACTAAGTTCAATCGAATCTGCCAACAATCCCTGCCAGTCGGTACCAGCTCTATATGCTGATGAATATCCAAAATGTTTAGTGTTTGTTTAATTATTCATTGTTATCCGACAAAAGACAAACCTCAAATGACCTTCATAATCGTGTTACGTGTGTTCACACCTTTCGCTAAAAATAAAACTATTTGAACTGACATCACTTGGTGGTATATATTGAATTCTTTAGGAGATTCTATTTTTTCTGTTTTACCTGGTCGTCACGAATAAAAAAAAAATTAATTAAACAATAAAATACTTCTTACTTTCTACGTTTGTATATATGACAAAAGTCATGCACATTAGCGATAATTAAAAGTATAATTAACATGAACATTTTATTTACTAGTTATTTAATAATTGCTACGGCGTACAAATTCCTCTTTGGAGGGATCTTCAACGCAAGCTTATCATCTCTCAGTTGCGTCTCTGTCTTTGGGCAGAGTGCGCTCAGGAGCTTCTCTGTCAAAGGATAGAGGGGCAACTGAGAAAATTATTCTGTGAGGTTCCCAGCCCTGGGGAACAGCTGCTCGAGGCTGCACCCTCCTATTGCACAAGAGGAAGGGATCGGTGCTCGCATCGAGGCCAGCGCAACCGACGCCTGCGGAGGCTGTGTGCAATTTTTGTCCCTTGCCCGGGTATACGTGCTCGGGTTCTACTTTAAAAAGACCTTGTATCACATCTCGTTCTCGTGGGGAACGAGTAAACAGCGTATTTAATAATTGATACATGTGCTGTTCAAAATGTCCTCTTTTTTTTTTTCAAAACACATTTCAATTCTCTGCCTGCTTGATTCATTAAATTTTCCCTCATTTTACTGTATTCTTCTTTAATGCTTTCTTTAAGGTCTGCAATATTTCTAGGGATTGTCAAATTACTCCACAGAAAAAAAAAATCCAAGGGAGTGGGGTCTGGTGACTTCGACAGTCATTCAACATGGCCTCTTGACGTTGCCATTAATTCTTATGGTGCGTGATTTTTGCATCGACCTGTACATATATTATTTCGAGCATCATTTTTAGTGGACCCTCTTATTTAAAATACATACCAACGTTTTTATATAAACTCTCACCTTCCAAATCTCTCTTGTTTATTATGTCTATTTTTTTATCTCTCCCCCATTTTCCTCTCTCAAAATCCTTCATTTTCATCAGCTGCTACTCTGATCTCCTCTTTTTCTTCTTTTTCTCCGCCATATTCCCCTCTATTAAAATAACCTATTCCCTTTTTTTGTATACAATGCTCGCCTTCCCTACTCACTTGTTTATTCTGTATCCTTTTTTTTATCTCTCCCTTATTTTCCTCTCTCAAAATCCTCCTTTTTCCTCATTTGCCGATTTCCGATCTTTATTTCTCCTTCTTTTTCTCCGCCAAGGTGAGGTAAAAGTCGCGCACCGTAGTGATAATTTATTAAAAGTATAATTAGCATGAACATTTTATTTATTACTTATTTAATAATTTGCTGTTCAAAATGTCCGACTTTTTCCAAAACACATTTCAATTCTGTGCCTGTTTCTGTTCCCTCTCTCATTTTACTGCATTCTTGTTTATTTCTTTCTTTAAGTTCCACCATATTTCTTGGGAGCATCTGATAAACGACTGATTTCAAATGGCTCCACAGAAAAAAATATTCAAGGGTGTGAGGTCTGGTGACCTCGGTTGCCACTCAACAGGACCTATTAAACAAATTAGACATTTAAAACATGATTGTTTAATTAACCCGTATGGCGCGCGACTTTTTCCTCACCTTCTATATTAGATTTATTCTAAAATCGCACATTATTTTCCAAAGAAACGAGTATTTCCTCATTCGGTTTCATTCATGTTATAAATATGTCCTTTCAAGGTAAGAATATAATCACTAAATTGTCATCTCTTAACATTCAACATACCCCCTCGTGCAAATTAATTGAAACAAAACGAATAATTCCATTATTATTTTTTTTATTATATAAATGTGTGTTGCTGCCTACACAACGTGAAAAAAAAAACGGCAAAAACGTTTTGATTATCTTATAAGAGTTTTACAGAATCTACAGGTAAAGGAAGCAATGTTACTGGGACGGGAAAATGACTGAAACCGGGATACCAGGTTAGAACCGTTAATATTGCCGATTTTTTTTTTTTTTTTTTTTAATAATAAAGCTTTATTATAATAAACCTTTCCCATTCTTTCATTTTGAAAATGAAGTTTTGGGTTTTTTTTTTTTAAATCGTTATCACCCCATACAAGGCAATAAAGCCACTAAGGCACAAGGGGTTGCAAGTGTGGAAGAATTAGAAACATTAATAATCAACGGAAAGAGGAAACAGTAATCAGGAGGACAGTAGATAGCGACTGACATTGCATTTATATTTTTGCAGATTAATGTTTTCTGGAAAGCATAGAGCCTAAGAGAGTTCCACAAGCGAGAAGTGCGAGAAAAGAAACTGTTAGCATAGAATTTGCGGTTACATCTAACCAGCTCAATTTTAAATTGATGAGACATCGACGCCAGTCTAGAACTTTGCTTAAATTCAAAAGTCTAGGTACCATAGTGGGGAATGGGAAAAAGGACGGTCTTGTTCTGTCTTAACTTTAAACTTAACTAGCTACAAACACTGACCCAAACATACCACAATATCCCTTACACCAAAACAACGCATTATTACTTGCTTTTCTTACTACAACCACCATAATACCTCATTGTCTCTATGAAAGTCCTAACTAGCCCCCATATGTACAATTCATTGTCTGTGTGGGGAGGGGAATAAAACAACAATTTAAAAATTAACCCCAATGAGTATTTACAATATGAGAACAAAACTATTTACAATAAACTAAGCAAAATGAGGTTAGTAATAAAAAACAACCACAGTCAGTAAATGTGAGAGAAGCATCAGTTAACTGGATGAAGTTAATGGAGGATTTTAATAATATGAAAACAATCATTCATCCCAAACACTCACTCAAACACACACACATTCAGACACAACAACAACAAATACGAAAATCACATTCGAAACGAAAGGCTCCCTCATCCAGCAGAGAACTGACATTACTGACTACCTAACGAGGGATGGGGAATTAAAACAATTACCATGAAATTATTTATAGAACACACACAGAGAAGTAACCTTACCGCAGACGGAAAGTGAGTGAAGCCGAGCCGCCAGATCAGTACCAGTAATATTGCTTATTTTCTTTGGATTTTATCAAGAAGCTCAAAGTAAATAGCAGCGACACCGAATCATATGTGGCAGCAATATTCTAAGCATATATGAATGGTAGACTTACAGGTATATAAGATAGATTCTGGAAAGAAAAATTGTCTAGCCTGACACCGTGAATCAATTTTCTTAAAAGCTTATCTACCAATGGATTCAATATATTAAAATGTTAAATTCATTTATTTTGACGTTGTTAAAATCTTCAACCGACAGCCATTACTCTAGATACTGAAACGGATCGATCTCTACATTTTTCTCGAGTTTAGTCACTTCTTTACTGAGACGAGTGACAGTGTTTTATGACATGTTTCTCATCTCTCAAAATTAATGACACTGACAACTGAAAGCGATTGTTATAAATAACCTGACCCATTTAAACATTAAAATAATAGGAAAGTGAAGTGTTTAAGCAGAAAAAAGAAAACAAGTTTTTACTGTTAATTAACTTGGACCGGAATTTACAAATAAAATTTGTTGATGTAAAGATAAATTTTGCAAAACAACAAAGCGAAAAACTTGTCTTCAACATTGTGACTGTTGTCTAATATATGAAAAAACTCGTAAAGCTCATCTTGCCGTCTCTTCAAGGAGAAATCATAAACTACATCCCCTGAAAAATGTTTGGGAAGATTAATTTTGAAATGACATTAGAATTATGCCTCCTGCAGACGAATAGAAAAGGAATTCAGTAAATACAGAAAGGAGCATAAGACAAGGGTGTTACTTCTCGCCGGACTTATTCAACTTTTATTGGTAAATCGTGAGGGTTGACCTCAATGTCCACTTTTAAATTTTATAACGACCTCAAGCATGTACCGTTTCTGTAATGGATATCGGCATGGAAAGTTGCAACGGCGATCTGATTTCGAACTCCTTGTGTTCTCGGTTTTGTTCAGTTTCACATAAATTCACTTGGAAAGGCATGAACCCTACTTTTGTTTTTCCTATTCCGTACTACTGCTCAAATAGCGGCCAAGTCCCTTCACTTTCGCCTCTGGCAACCACTTTAAGAAAATGAAAACTCTGAAAATACAAACCGTGCAGACGGTAACAGGCGACCATCCACGTACCATTTCCAAGAATACATAGCAATTCATAGATAATAAAAGAACAGAATCTATGGACAGTCACGCTGAAGAGTCATGTCAAAATTGTCCTAAATCTCAATAATGATTCTGGCAATTCGCTTGGGTAATCTTTCAATTAAGTGGCGTAAAATGCTATTCTTGAGCGGTATAGAATCAATAAGATCAAGGTATATACTTTTTTAATCATTTCAACCAACGCAAGGTAATAAAGCCACTGTGATGCAAGGGATTACTGGGTGTTAAAGAACATGAGAAAATATACTTAGGAGAGAGAACAATAAAAGAACAAGAATTACAGCAATAGAAGACAACGATTGACATTGCATTTAAATTTTTGAAGAACAAAGTTGACAAGAAATCAATAAGCCGGAAGAGACTTCCACAAGAGAGAAGTGCGATAGAACTTGATAGCATAGAATTTACATTTACATCTAGATATTTCAAATATAAGATAATGAAACTTTGCCGCCAATTTAGTATTGCTATCAAATTCATAAAGTCTAGGTACCATAGAGCAAAGTTCATGAAAACAATTACCATGAAAGTATTTATAGAAAAGACACAAGAGAGTTACGTTACAGTAGTGGGAAACGGACTTAAGCATGTTAGAGTCAATAACATTGCAGATTCTCCTTTGGATTTTATCAATAATCGGGTAATGGTGGACTACGCAACAAATAAATGTGGAAAAAAGGGACTGTCCTTGTTTGGTTTGTTTTACGGCATATCAACCTCAATGGGTGATAGGTCCCGTAAAGGGATATATTTGTTCGAAGTAGCAAAGTGGTTCTTGTCTACCGTAACCGAGTAGGACAATCTAACAGGCAACCATAATGGACTGGTCCTCGTCGTAGTGGTAGGCAATAGGCGTAGGCAATAGGCGTAGTCATAAGCGTCGTCATGGACCTCCACATCAGTCTGTATTTATGGCTGACACCAGCCAATCATATTACTGTGAGGGGGAACTCAGGGGTATGCATATTCATTACATCAATGGGTTATTTAATGCCGACAAGATTTTTACTGCTGCTAATATTTTTTTTTATTTTCAAAAATATATAGTTACTAATTTTGTTTTCTTCAAAACTGTATTGCTGGTAATATATTTTTTTTCAAAAATGTATTGCTGGTAATATTTTCTTTTCAATAATGTATTGCTGGTAATAATTTTTTAAACTATTAACATTATTCGGACTATTCTCCTCATCTTTGTCGCCATATTTATTACAACGTTTCGGCCGTTGTACGCTCCGGCCTTCTTCAGGTGGTTGGGATGTCGAACTGAACCCTTTATTTCGCTCACTAGGGTAGACTGTTCTAGTTCCACGTGACATGTTTAATGGATGATAGTTATCAGTTATCTCCTGTTAATTCCCCTCTCCAAGTTCTCCACTGCCTTAACACTCTTTGGGTCCTGTCATTGGATCTAACCAACGCCTTTATCCACTGTGCCATGTCCTTGAGAACATCTGTGTATGAACTTCTGGGTATTATATACCTAATGTCTTCAGCAACCGTTTTTTACCAGTGCTCATATTGTAATTTTTATTGTTATTATCGCTTCTCTCTGGCACTACTTTTTACTGGTTCCCATATTGTATTCATTTCTATGCTTGGTCGGCTCAGAAGATTTTTGTGGCCTAGCATATGTGCTGATTACTTGTTTATGAATTTTCCAATGGTGTTCTTTGTCTATGATCTCAACCTGATCCCACAGAAGACAAAGCGTACAACGGCCGAAAAGTTGTAATAAATATGGCGACAATGATGAGGACAATAGTCCGAATAACATAAATAGTGTATATAATACCTCATCTCAAAAATATAGACAGATACTAATAATTTTTTCATTGCTGGTAAAAAATTTTTACAAAAATGTATTGCTGATATTAAAACCTATTTTTACACTTTCATAATGCTTTGACCCCAGTTTGGGGCGTTAACTATTTGCCCATAACTAGGACCATAGCAGGTCCTACCACCTCGGGTCGGGGTGGACCTGAGAACATCAGTAATTAAGAGGAAGTTCCACGCCCCTCAAAACTTCCTGGTCAGAGACTGTGCTGTTGGATATAGTTTATCGTCTTACCCAGGACGTGGACTGTTTTTCTACCGCAGGACCCGACAAATGCTGCTGAAAAATAACGACATAAGAGTATATTTAAGTGGCTTATCAAATTTGATACAATATGGCTTCTAGGCTGAATATACTGCACATCGCCTTTTTCAGAGTCTCTGCTCCTCAATCCAGTACCTGAACTATGAAACACTTTCAGGAAACTTGCACGAATACTCAATGGTCAGAGGGATATTTACGATGAAAAAATATTTAAAGATATAAAATGACAGATTTTAAGCCGCTTATTGGAATAATTACTTTCACTTGTATCAAATCCCTAAAGTGATTTTATTTAAACAAAAAGGTGAAATTCCACGACTTATTACGGAAAGAAAAAAATCATGTGATGAGCTTACACAGATGTACAGTAAAAACGGATCTACCAAACACATAACTTTTATTATAGTATAGTGTTATAATTGTCCTATGTTAATTTTATTTCTTCTTAATTAAGAAAGACGCGGAGGACACCACGCGCAAAGACAACCACCGTGTATATAAATACTCCACCTTTATTATATACTGTCTCTTTTTACACCATTAATGTCTGATATAATTACGAATCTCTTAACTTGCAGCCCCCACTGACACCACTAGTGCCAAACATGCTTCTCCTTTAGTTTCTATAATTAAAACGTGATTTCACATTGTCTACGTACGTCACATACATATAATCCAATGATAAGCATAAAACAATTTGGAAAATTTCTAGTTGGACGTTTCACAGATCAGCCGGCGTAATCAGAAAATGGATTTTGTTTCAACAAAATCAAGATTTACGAAATAAAACATGATTTACGCTAACGATTGGCAGCTGACCTCTCCTTTGACCAAGTTCTAAAATCTCAATGGCGGGAAAAACTGGCCGGTTGCATTCGATGTCCAAATTAATTACATTCCATCATCGTCGATCAGGTCCTGACCTCTCACCAATCACGATGAATTGATGTTACCTCAGGGAACCCCATGGCTTGAACGCCTCTTGGGAGTTAAACTAAACCCAGACCTCAAGTGAAACTCATACAATCAATCGCTAAAGATGCTGGGAAAATGGTCGGTTCCCTGTACCGCTCCAGTAAGTAGTTGTCACCTCCTGCTATCCTCTACAGTTACAAGAGTCAGATCAGGCCTAAAAAGGAGTACTGCTGTCATATATAGACAGGAGCAGCCCAGGTTTCACTTTCAAGTCTCATTAGCATCCAAAGGCATATCCGCGTCCTTGTGAGTGGCATGTTATTTTCCACCCTACAACATCCCTCTCAATATTCTATCGCTATTTCCATGGAGAATGCTCAGACGAAATACATTCCTTAGTTCCACTAGTTGTAAGCTTCACGGGTAAGACCTGCAATGCTGCGCACATTATAACGACCACAGTCATTTCCTTCTATTTCAGATATCAGTTCCAATCAAGATGCTTCTTCCCGCGAATCTCTGGTCTGTGGAACTGACTCCCAGGCGGGGGGGGATGTTTCCCGATCACTACAATCTTAACCTATTCAACTCTAGGGTTAACCGATATCTTCCCCACCTACCCACATAAATTATGCCCTCTTACTTTGTACCTCAATTGGCGCACGGGCCTTCTACAGGGTAAACATCATTATAAAAAAAATAAATGAAAATGTTTGATATTTTCAATTTAACTGTATCGTTTTTATGTTTTTTAAATAGATTTTACTAATTTCAACTCATTTTTTATTTAATATGTTAGTTTTATGGTTTTCGGTGTGTCAGCATAAATAGAGCAAGAACGTGCAGTTTATAGGAAGATTGCAGGAAGTTTATTGGAATGTTGTAGGAAGTTTATAGGAAAGTTGTTTAACTGCTTTGTGCTAGAGAATTTTTTTCTCGTCAGAATCCATCTTGCATATTTATGAATCTACCATTCGTCCGTGCATTGAATATTGCTACCATATCTAGTCTGGTGCTCCTACTATAGACGTAAAGGTTACAACTGCTGGAGAAAGGGTCCTGGGTACGACGATAAACGACATCCGCGTCCTGGGTAAGACGATAAACTACATCCGACAGCAAGGCGTCTGATGAGGAGGTTTTGAGGAGCGTGGAACCACCTCTTAATTGCTGGTGTTCCCAGGTCCACCCTAACCCTCAGTGGTAGCACCTGTTAGGGTCCTAAATAGTTAAGCTCCAAACTGGGGTCAAAGCACCGTGAAAGTGTAAAAACAGATTTTTTTATACCAGAAATACTTTTTTGTAAAAAATTATTACCAGCAATTATTTTTTGAAGGGTGAAATGATTACCAGCAATACATTATTACCAGCAATACATTTTAGGCAATAACAGTTTTGCTGGCATTAAATAACCCATTGAGGTTGATATGCCGTAAAACAAACCAAACCAAACCAAACTGATTTCTTACAAAGAATACATATTCTATTCATACGAGCCTATACTAAAAATCTTGTCGACATTAAATAACCCATTGAGGTTGATATGTCGTAAAACAAAACAAACCAAACCACACTGATTTCTTACAAAGAATACACATTCTATTCATACGAACCTATCCTAAAAATCTTGTCGGCATTAAATAACCCAATGATGTTTATATGTCGTAAAACAAACCAAACCAAACCAAACTGATTTCTTACAAAGAATACATATTCTATTCATACGAGCCTATACTAAAAATCTTGTCGACATTAAATAACCCATTGAGTTTGATATGCCGTAAAACAAAACAAACCAAACCACACTGATTTCTTACAAAGAATAGATATTCTATTCATACGAACCTATCCTAAAAATCTTGTCGGCATTAAATAACCCATTGAGTTTGATATGCCGTAAAACAAAACAAACCAAACCACACTGATTTCTTACAAAGAATACACATTCTATTCATACGAACCTATCCTAAAAATCTTGTCGGCATTAAATAACCCATTGAGTTTGATATGCCGTAAAACAAACCAAACCAAAACAAACTGCTGCAAATGAGAAATAGCGATAGAGCAGTCAAAAGTTTGCTTTGTTTCGTCTGTGAAAAAGAGGTTAGAGGGAGGGTAAAGCAGACGCTTTTGAACTTTATCCTTTAGCATTATATTTGAAATAACTGGGATATGGGAGGATATTGAAAAATAATAATTTCAATGTCTTTCTCTACACCATGTAGATATTCGGAACGGCCAATTCTGTTTTACGTACTATTTCGTGGGTTTCTCATATTTCGACATTGTAAGAATACTGATATTTTGAAGAAAGAAAAAAGGCTTACATTAAATCGAAAGTGAATACAAAGACGAAGAAGGTCGTAGCTAGATTGAAGGACATACCGAAAACAAAAAGAAAATATACTTTTATTTTCTCATTTCCTTTAACAAAGACCTCGTTAAAAGATAGTTCTGAAATCTACTTGGGCAAATTTGAATAGCCTAGCACTAACTGGACGCAACGTCTCCATATTTGATTTTTCTAGCTAGGACCAAAGAATGGTATATGAGGAAGGGCGCTGGCCTCGGCCGAGATCACCCCAGAGAGCAGATAAGGATTTTACGATGACATTTTTTTCCTGCCAGGCGTTCACGGTGGAATACCTATTCCCTGGGTGGTGGTAGCGTGAGAAGCTGATATGAGGAAATAGGAAGAAAACGAATACCCCCACTGAAAGGTACTGGTGGGAGGTGCGAGCAAGAGAAGTGAGGACAAAATGGCGGATCAGCGTGTTGCTACCGCCACCCAGCTCGCAGGGGAAGTTCCCTATATTTGGATATACAAGGGCCACCCATTATCACTCGTAGAGGGATTTGATTGGATGACAGGAGATTCAAAGACTACCCAGAGCACGCCAACCCTCAACCCAGTTTTTGGAGGTTGGACTCCATAAATATCCATGCAGAGAAGCGAGAAGAGAAGACAGACAGAGAGAGCCGCAATTGAGGAAGTGACGCACTTCCATTACGACATGTGATTTACTGCCACGAAGAACTCCTGAATCATGCCTTGTTCTCGAATATTAGATAAATTGAGCAGAGTGCCTTGATGAAATAGCAACGTGGAAGAATTGAAAGTTACAATGATATAATAATGACAGAGAGGGAGAGAGAAAGGGAAGACGAATCCGTCCTCAGCATTCTGTAATTTTCTGCCTGAAGATGTCATTGACATAAAGGTTGAAACCTCAACTCCGACTTAGAAACGAAGAACAATATGTCACGAAATTAGACTACGCGGGTATAGTCGTTAACCTGCATGCTTGTAGATTCTTATACGAAAAAGTGTTCCTGTATAAACCTCAATTACATAAACCTTGTTGATTTACACTTTTTTTTTGTCTTATAATATCGTCCCACCCGAACGACACCAATCCAGCGATATCTTCTTCTCTTCTTGTAATGGCATTCACCCGGGGTGGGTTGAGCCGGCTCCAATATTGGAGTTTCATGGGAATTTGGAATTCACAAGCGGTCCCCAAACCCGCATGTATAGCACATGAGATTTGATTATAGTGGTGAAGGTTTCGTGTAGAACCATCCACACTTTTTGAAGAGCCGATTACAGAGACCTGGTGCACTACGTGCCACAAGGTCCCCAAACGACCCTCCGTAGGTTTTGAATTCAAATTTTCCTTCTCCTAGACCAGTTGCCATCCAAGGCTATAGAATCCAGTATGTCCTGCTATTTACCCATGGCTGGAGAGAGAAGAAGATTCACACCTTTCCCAGGGGTATTAGCAAGTAAGTAAATGTAATGGACTCGACTGGAATTCGAACTCGGCTCTCCGATTCCTCAATCCAAGCCGCTATCCATTACTCCACCGTGCCAGCGATATCTGGCGACGATTCGATCCTTGCCGGCCTTGTCATCAAAATAAACACAACGTGGGACAGGGACAGAGATAGGCTTGAATCGAAGTGATCAACTTTAACGGCAGGATTCGATCGCGGACACACTGGTGACAGAGTACGGGACGGCGTTGTTATGTAGCGCAGGGGGTCAGCACGCTCTGCAGCGTTATAATATAAACTTTACTCATATATCTATTTCAAGGCGGGAAAAGATCTTAATGGTGTCGAGAATAAAAGTTTAAATAAGGAAAATTTAAAAAGCTTAAAATGCACACGAAATGAAAAGCATGTGGTCGACAGACACAAGCAATTTGAGAATAAGTTTTTTTCTCTTTGTTTTATTTTTTTTTGGGGGGGGGGCTTTTGCTCTGTATTGTTTGGATTGAATTTGATTCCAAACAGTGAAAGGTAAAGAACTTCCCACCAATCACGATTCATTTCGTCTGATTACAGTTCACTAATTACACGTAAAACAAAATGCTGCATATTTACGTCAGACTTTGTTGGTTTAATTATGTACTGCAGAATTGGTTTTCGCGTCTGTATGTCTACTAACAACCGCCTCATGACTAATTAAAAACTTATAACCGAAATCTAATAAACTCCAAAATTTAGGGCCGAAGAATATATACAAAAAATTAAATGAAATATATCAATAAAATGATCAATTTAAATAATTAATGAATGTATGTATAGCTGGCCACTTGTATTCGAGGATACCGGTCTACTAGAGCGGCTATTACAGACTCTTGCTCGGGCGCATTTGTGCTTATTCAATACACACAGAGCTCACCGGTGGTTTATGCTACAACTATGCTGACCAGGCCTTAGTTACAGTTTCTGTGAAAGAGCATGTTGTCTAGTGTGATCAATTAATCTGAACAAGGACAGCACACTCAAACCCTCGGCAACGATGACTTGTGACTTCGTGCTAGCACAGCTATCGAAGGCCCCCAAGAGTTCCGTCTACAAAATTTCACTCCCAACTAAAGCTACATTTGTGTTAGTGACGTATTTGTTATACATATTATCTATCAGAGATATCTTACAGCTTTCTCACTCTGATCCATTCATACCTATCTCAGTTTGATCTTTCTTTTTCATTCCTATTTATCTATCTCTGCTCTTTCATATATATATATATATATATATATATTATATATATATATATGTGTGTGTGTGTGTGTGTGTGTGTGCATTCTAATAAATGTAAGAAAACATTCTGGATGCTAAAATGTGTGAAGGTTATTGAGACACTGCAGGATGTTTTGAAAAAATTGTTTGGTTAGATATTGCATTAAAGTATATCTCGTGCGTATTTTGTATATATTTAGCATCCAGAATGTTTTCTTACACTTATTTGAATATTATCTGTTACTTCATTACGCGCGACACGTATCTAACCGATAAGAAATAGCTAAACACAATATACCATCAATCTGCGTCCCTTTGCTTTATACATACATACATACATATATAGATAGATAGATAGATAGATAGATAGATAGATGGCAAACTTAAACGTCCATAATGAATACCTTAATATTTAAGAAAACACCAAGGCCATAAACGAAAAAAGTCTACCAGTTATTAAACAAAAATAAAACTAGATTGATAACATATAAACAAATATTAACGTTATTACCTAAACATTAATTAAAAATCTGTGTGTATGTGTGTGTGTTTATAAATGTACATATATGTGAGGGTATGTGTATGAGAGTTCGCGTGTGTGTATGCGTATGCGTGTATATATATATATATATGACGTTGACATTATATTAACATTAAAACAGCATAATTGCATATAAGGATTTTTGTTTGATTTTCCGTATATTTTTCTTCATATATATATATATATATATATATATATATATATATATATATATATATATATATATGAATGACCGAGTGGTTAGAACGATCGCTTTCTGACCATGAGTTCGAATCTCAACACGGCTGATTTGTCAGGAAGTAGACTTCCTGATATTATCTGTCCCAGCGTGCGGCACCTTTGGAAAGTGCCTAAAAACCATACCACGTGTTGACCCAAGCCTTGTGAATGAAACTGGGTAGACGAAACCCTTGGGGGTAATCGATAGCTGTGCTAGCACGAAGTTACAAGTCATTGTGACGGTGGGTTTGAGTGTGCTGGCTTTTTTCAGATTAGATTCAGTTAGATAACACGCTTTCTCCCAGAAACTGTAACTAAGGTCTGCTCAGCATAGTTGCAATATAAACCACAGGTTGGTACTGTGGGTGTTGAACAAATACAAATGTATCTGAGCGAGTGTCTGCAATAGGATTGGCTAGCCGCCCTAATAGACGGGTATCCTCGAATACGAGTGGCCAGCTATTATATATATATATATATATATGTGTGTGTGTGTGTGTGTGTGTGTGTGTGTGTGTGTGTGTGTGTGTGCCTGAATGTATAAATTTAAGCATATACATAAAAATTTAGACAACAATAAATAAAATCTAATTGTAAACCTAACCTATAATTAACAACTTATTATTAATATGCCACCAAATCAGATAAGAAAAGCGAAATAATGGGCAAGTGAAATCCTATATATATAACAGAAATCAATAAAAAAAAAACGAGAAAATAAAAATTGTTCATATCCCCTGACGAGTGGCCGGAGCGATTGCTGGATAGTCCGTCTACGAATCCCTAGAATCGTGTTACTGGAGATAACATCAATCAGTTAAGTGACAAATTTGATATTTGTATTAATCCTATATCTATCTATTTAACTCTCTCTCTCTCTCTCTCTCTCTCTCTCTATATATATATATATATATATATATATATATATATATATATATATATATATATAAAGGATTTATCAAAAATGCTTTTACAGACTTTGGAGGCAGAGGGTTCCTCACACCAAAAGAGGAAAAAAAATCCATTTAAACATATGTTCGCAAATCCTTCATATTTGAATTATTACGTTTCAAGTTTACGGTAGACGCTATTAAATGTACAATCCAAGATACAATCCAAAAATAATTTTAGAAACTTTTGGTGGGGGGAGGCGGGCTCCTGATTTTACCGTAAACTTTTTTTTAAACTTAATAACTCAGAAATAAATAAAAAATGACGTCACACATTATAAAATAGACAAAGTCCTATAATTATTTTAAAGACATTTTTATGTTTATATATTCTTTTTATAGATACAAAGATTTAAGTAAATGCTCTGTTTTTTTTATAATAAACAGTATTAATAACATTTACCGGCCTGAATGTCGGAGACATTTTCATAGAAAATATTTGTTCTTCGACAGTATCCTATATCCTATATGGAACCGTCATTATTATAAAATAAACAGAGCATTTACTTAAATATCTATATCATATTTGTCGCCATATTTATTACAACGTTTCGGCCGTTGTACGTGATTGGAATATCGAACTGAACCCTTTATTTCTCTCACAGGGGTAAACTGTTCTAATGCCTTTATCCACTCAAGGACAAATGGCACAGTGGCAAAGGCATTAGTTACATCCAGTTGCATAAGGTCTTTTTAATTTTTACAAGCTATCGTCTGTTCCTACAGACATCATCAGGTATGGAAGTAGATTTTGTTCTTATTTTTACTTCTCAGTAATAAGAGGACAACGAAAATAGAGATGTAATTTATAAACGGGGATCATATCATTCATATACAGGTTCGGGATTGATGTATCTTATTTATATAGTTTGCGACGATGTATTCTCACCATTTAAATCATTAACCTCTATATTTGTTTTTTGTATGAATGATTCACGAATTTATAAATTATATTTGCACCTTTTAATTGAAATATATATATATATATATATATATATATATATATATATATATATATATATATATATATATATATAGTGGAACCTTGGTTCATGAATTTAATTAATTCCTGAAGGTCGTTCGTAAACCGAAACTATTTTTCCAAAAGGAATCACTGTAGAAAAAATGTCACAGTACAGTAAAATTGTAAAAAGAAAAAGCACAACACAACACACGAATGTGTACAACACGGCGGTCGACTCAGAAATTATTCCGTTCGGGTTAACCCGGTTCGACAATGTTGTTCGAGAACCGAAATTTTGTTCGATAACCGAGGCATTTTCATCTCGAATTTTCTCTTCGAAAACCGATGTGTTCGACACGTAAAACGTTCGAGAAGCGAAGTTGCTCTGTATGTGTTTAGTGTATTGAGGCATCAAATCATCTGGATAATTATTATTACGCTGTTACTTGATCAGAGCTTTCGGCTCGAATGAGCCATTCTCAGTGTGGTTATACGGACTTTTAAAGATGATATTCTATTATGTTGACATAAAAGTCACGGAATAGCAGACGCAGGTCGTAAATTCATGATGCGGTTCTATGGCGTCGTACCACGCGAAAGGCCGAAATATTAACAACAGAACCATATGTCTAGATGCAATATAATGTGTTGTGATTACTTTATATATACTAAAAAATGGATTTACTAAAAACAAAATAATTCCCATGCCTGAGGATGACTGTGTGTACAGTTGAAAGTACTAGCAGATTAAAAAAAAAGATCTTATACAACTTGTAGTTATTAAAATCAAGGATCATAACATTCATCGATTGGTTCGTAGGTTAATGCAACTTTCAAATTGTTTTCGAAGTGTTTTCGCCATTTTATATCATTAACTTTACTAATCTACTTTTTGTATGAATGATTCATTGTAATATAAATTGAACTGCACCACACACACACACGCACACTCACACACACACACACACATATATATATATATATATATATATATATATATATATATATATATATATATATATATATAAAAGAGAGAGAGAGAGGGGAGAGAGAGAGCAATAATTTCTTATTCAATATGGAGATAACATTTGATGTATAGCGACAAGGCTAAAAGCCAACAGAATTCAGTAGACTATGGATGCACACGGTAAAAATTATTGATTATAATTGAATCAATTTAGAATAAAGTAAAACAGACTAATTAGTAAATAAATATAAAATATCAGATGTTACTGCCAAATGGGGAAAAAGACATGTAGTTTACTTGTGTCCAGATTTTGTCAAGTATCTAGCTTAGCCATGCTGTTCGAATGAAAGAGATACGAACTCATTTGGAAACAGATGCAACCTTGATTGAATGTATAAAATTTCATTAGCCAATGACACGGTGAATAATAATACTACATATCGTACTATTACTACTTACGGTCATATCACGTTGAAACAATGGTTCTCTTATGATCATGGAAGTTAAGCAAAGTCAGTACCTAAATGGGTGACCACTATGGGAATATCAGTTTTTTTAAATCATTTCATCCCCGAGCAAGGCAATATAGCCACCAACGCGTAAGGGATTATTATTAAGGGAATCCGGAAGAAAAATTCCACAAGCGAGAAATGCGAAAGAAGAAACAGTTAACATAGAACTTACGGTTATATCTAGCGTTTTCCACTATAAAATGATGTGGCCATGTGTTGCATATAGCTGATGCGTTCAAATAAGGCGACAGACACTTATATATAAAAATATATAAATATTTTTATTGTTCAAGATGCGGCGAATGTGTAGAGTGGGGGAGAAAGGATTGCGTACGCAAGAATTGACGGAGACAAATCTTCGGTGAACTTATAACCAGCCTCTCTGTCTATAACATTTGGGCACCTACGCAACTTCACGTGGCTACGCCTTCTTTTGATATGTCGCCTAGGCAACTTCGTGTAGCCACACCTCTTTATGGAAGAAAAAATATTACTATTAGGTTGGTGCAAAAATAATGCCGTAATAATGTCGTTTTTTGATGTATTTTTAACGTCAAAAAACGACATTATTACGTCATTATTTTTGCACCAACCTAATAGCAACAAAAATTTTGTTGACATTAAATAACCCATTGAGGTTGATAGGCCGTAAACAAAACAAGCCAAACCAAATCACTATACATATTCTGATTGATTTTTTTTACGGTTTATCAGTCTTTATTATTGGTGGGGGGATAATAATTTATTTAGTGATACAAGTTTTACTAATTAACCCATAGCTAGGGAGAGAATATGTGGATTCATAGCTTTCCTAAAGCAAAGGTTTTTTACGCGTAAGTGAATATAACGAACCCAACGGGATTTGGAACTCGAATCTCCAATTAACAATTCTGAGCCATTGTCTATTATACGACACGCACTTCTAAGCTTACAAATCCTGGTAAAGATGAAATTGGAGATTTTTAAAAACAATTTTCTCGCGTATTTCTCGATGTCGAAAGAAGGTTCCATACACATGTTTTTCAAGCTGAGACATTCGGTCGTTGACCACATAAGCATTTTTCTTTTTTTTTTTTACATGACGTGACGATGGATGTAAATAAAGCTGAATTACTAACAGTAAAAAGAATTCCAACCAGCATGGCACGCAAATATCACTTCTCATTTAAGTAATTCTGTAGCTCGTCCTGGGTATGACGATAAACTACATCCGACAGCAAGGACTTAATTGCTGGTGTTCCCAGGTTCACTCTGACCCGAGGTGGTAACACCTGTCAGGATCCCAGCTATGGGCAAATAGTTAACCTCCCAAAAGGGGTCAAAACACTATGAAATTAGGAAAATAGGTTTTAATACCAACAACACTTTTTTGGAAATATTATAACCAGCAACACATGTTTGAAGATAAAATTATTACCAGCAATACATTATTACCAACAGAACATTTTTGAAAAAAATATTATTACCAGCAGTAAAATTTTGAAAAAATATTAACAATAAATTAAGTAGCTTTCCGGATTAGCCACTTTACAAGCAGAAATAAAAAGTCGTGACTGATTTTTTTTGTCTGGCTTCAATTTTGCATTTCCCCTGTACGTATTTTCTAGATTGTGACTTAAAAACATTCTCTACATATAAAATTTATATAAAAGTTTTAGGAGCCTAACGGCTTTAAGTCTCAATTGAGAAAATGCGTACAAGGTTAATGAAAAAAAAAATCTAAGTAAAACAAAAAAAAAGAATCGATTTAAAAATAAAACTTATGTCATGAGGGGATTAGAAAAAAATATAATCAGAAATAGTTAAACTTAAACATTTGATTTAGTCTCTCGTCATGACATATTACTTTGTGGCGGTCTGCTTGTAAACTTGTACGATTATTTTATATAAGTTGAAAACTTTCTCCTTTTTATGCTACTATTCACCCTTTAAAGGGCCCAGGAACCACTCAAGGTAGAGGATTACTTGTATGAGCGTAAGAAAGGGCAAAAAGTGAAGTTTATGTAGTTATGTAGGAAAGATAACGATTAACCCGCGACTTGAAGAGGTCAAGATTATAGTGATTGGGAAAACACCTTGCCAGGAGACTGTTCTCCAAATCAGCAGTTCTTGGTAAGAAGCTATTCGAATGGAACTTGCTCGTTACTAGTGGAATACGAGGGAAATTAGGATGATTCGCTCTTGTGGACGTGGCCTGACGGTTTTGAGTTGTGAATGTCAGGGCTGGTGGGACTAAAGTATGTTGTCTATAAAAACACATACCATGGAAATAGCGATATGGAAAGAAATTGTAGGGTAGAAATAATTCATCACAATGCCGCTATCAAAACAGACAAGTGTTTCTATTGAGACAGGCAAGTGTCTCGTTATCCACTAGGCCGCATAGAAAGTGGTCAACTCCAGCCCAGATATGATAGCAATACTCAATATTTGTATCAAAAGTGTCGTTTTTCGGGTTTGTTGACTTTAAATTCTATTTTAGAACAAAATAAAATATTATGGTCATCTATGCCACTTCAAAGAATAGTTTCTTATAACCCTTTCAATCAAGATTTTAAAAAAAACTCTTTAATATTTGAATTTATTTCTGAATGTTTTTTATTTAAAGGTCTCTTGAGTTTTGAGATTTTCATCGAGTCATTCCGCAACTAATCTCGACTAATGATACACTGTGATGTTTTGCACACTCCTAAAATTCATGACTGCAAAACTAAATTGAATGAGGAGTCATATCTGCGTGTCAAGCTGGTTGGAATTCCTTTTACTGGCAATAATTCGGCTTTATTTACATCAACGTCACGTGATCTAGAAACCGCTTTTGTGGTCGACGGCCGGGTGTGTCAGCTTGAAAAACATGTCGATTGAACCTTCCTTCGTCATCTGGAAATCCGTTCGAAAACTTTTTTTAAAAAAAAACCCTCTAACTACATCTTTACTAGGTGCTTTAAGCTTGGATGTGAGGATGGTGCAACGGATAATGGCTCAGAAATTTTAATCAAAGAACCGAGTTCTAATTCCCGTTGGGCTCGCTATATTCACTTACGCGCGAATTCCGTTGGGAAACGTATAAATCTACATTTCCCACCGGCTATGGGTTAATTAGTAAGACATATCACTAGACCATTATTATCTCAACAACAACAAAAATTTTGAGAATCTAAAAATATGTTTTGGCTTCAAATAACCCGCAAAGAATGGAAAAGCTGTAGAAAACAAATCAGTCAATGAATCATAGCTTATATATGTGTTGTTTCCCTTCAGTACGTGGGAAATTATGTCTCTCGACAACTTCCTTCGATTTATACTTCTAAACAATTTTTAATTCCTTTTAGTGCCTCCTTTTCTTTGCTTTGCTATTAATTCAGTGAAAGCCCACCGAGGTAGATTATTCTAGCTCCACGTGCCATGCCACCTCCGGATCTCTCATTTATTTCCCTTTAACTCAACTCCCCAAGTTTAGTTCACCACTTCTGTGGCCTGGTATTGAACTCACAAATCTTTGGGCCTAGTCATTGAATCCAACCAACGTCTTTATCCACTGGTTCATTTGTCCTCGGGGACACATGGTCCAGTGGATAGAGACGTTAGTTAAATCCATAGGGAAATAACTGAAACATCCGAAAGAGGCATGGCACGTGGAGCTAGAATAATCTACCTCGGTGGACGAAATAAAATTTTCGGTTCGAAATTCAAATCACCTGAAGAATGCCGAACGGTCGAAACGTTGTGAATATGGCAATGAAGATGAGGATAACAGTCCTAATAATGTAAATAATGCAAGTATTCAATGTATTCTGTCTGTGCAACAGCTCCCAGTCCCCTATTCTGGAGGATACTGACTTAACCGCAGAAAACCTTTTTTCTTCAATGGAATCTTTTTTCACGCAGGTTATAATATTTCAGGTGAATTCGGTTTCGTTTTGTTGACCTTTCGGACACCAGTCTTTTGAATATCCCTACTAAAAAATGTTTGAAAACTTTCGCCACTCCTAAAGTTTCTTCACTCAATTATATTTCTTTTGAATTAATCGCTTTTTTTTTTTTTTGTTCCTATCTGAAGCTTTTCATCGGCATCCTGCTAATCCTAAAGACGCAGGTCATGTTTAAACACTTAGACGTGACATTGTCTGATTTAAAGTCATAAGAAGGTCAGAAAGAACTACTTATGACGAAATCTCACTGTCTGGAAACTGTTTCCTTATAAGTCAATATTGGGTTTTTGTTTGGTCTGGTTTGTTTAACGGCATATTAAATCTTTATGGGTCATTTAATGCCGAAATTTTATTTTGTTGGGAAATTTGGTAATTCTCTTAAAAACTAGAATTCTTTTTTTTTACTATTAAAATCAGATGCTGGAATTTTCTTTTCTTTTTTGGGAATTTACTTTTTTTTACTGTTAAAATCTCTTGCTTAATTTTTTTGTTCTTACTATTAAAATATATCGCTGGAATTTTTTGTTTTACTATTAAATTTTATTGCTGGAAATTTTTACTATAAAAATCTATTTTGATACTTTCATAGTGTTTTGATCAAATTTTGGGGGTTCACTATTTGCCTATATCTGGGACCCTAACATGGGCTACCACCCCAAGTCAAGGTGGACCTGGAAACAACAGAAATTAACAAGTGGTTCTACACTCCTCAAGAGTCCTTGCTCGTCATACCCAGAAGGAGAAACATTTGGCAATCATTAACCGAGCAGCAAGTATTTCAAGAGTGACGTTTTTCTTCACTCCTTGGCCATTGGATTAGGAGCAAAGTGTAGTATCTGTTCTCCACATTTCTAATAGTAATAGCAATATTAGCAGTTTCCTTCTAATTCATTCATTGAACGAGCAGCTAGTGCTACTTCAAATTTATAAAATCTTTCTAGTAAAACAATTTTTTCAGGTGGTTGGAACGTCGAACTGAAACCTTTATTTCGCTCACTGGGGTAGACTGTTCTAATTCCACGTGCCATGGAGAGGGGAACTAACAGGAGATAACTGATGACATCCATTAGACATGGCACGTGGAACTAGAACAGTTTACCCCAGTGAGCGAAATAAAGGGTTAAGTTCGACATTCCAACAACCTGAAGAAGGACGAAGCCTACAACGGACGAAGTGTTGTAATAAAAATGTCGACAAAGATGAGGAGAATAGTCCGAATAATGTAAATAGTGTATAAAATTAATACCAGCAATATATTATTAACAGCAATACATTTTTGAAAAGAAAATATTACCATCAATACATTTTTAATTCGTAAACTTAAGGAATCAGCACATATGCTAGGCCATAAAAATCTCCTAACCGACCAAGCATAGAAATGAATACAATATGGGAACCAGTAATAATGAGTTGCAGAGAAAAACAATAATAACAAGACAAATGGTAACATGAGCTCTGGTAAAAACATGGATGATAACAGCAAAATTTGCAATATGAGCACTGGTAAAAATGGGTGCTAAAGACATTAGGTTTATAATACCCAGTAATTCATACACAGATATCCTCAAGGACATGGCAGAATGTATAAAGGCATTGGTTAGATCCAGTGAGAGGACCCAAAGAGTATGAGTTCAATACCCGTTTAATGTAGTGGAGAACTTGGGGAGAGGAATTAACAGGAGATGACTGATAACTGACATCCATTAGACATGGCACGTGGAACTAGAACAATCTACCCCAGTGAGCGAAATAAAGGGTTAAGTTTGACATTCCAACCGCCCGAAGAAGGTCAAAACGTTGTGATAAATATGGCGACAAAGATGAGGACAATAATCCGAATAATGTAAATAGTGTACATAATACCTCATCTCAGAAATATAGACAGATACTGAAGAAGGCCTGACTGTACAACGGCTGAAACGTTGTGATAAATATGGCGACAAAGATGAGGACAATAGTCCGAATAATGTAAATAGTGTAAATCAACAATTTATACCATTATTTTCTATTCGATTTGCATATGCTATCCATTTCAGTTGAAAGTCATCAAATGATGTGGTTTCTGTTATTTGGTACAGCAACGATGTTTGTGATGAGGCAGCACCAGATTCATAGATTTGAGAAAGTGGTTGTATACAACTGACAGTTTAGATATTTTGAACAAGTTTGACGCTAAGCATGGATTCATATATAATTCCCTAATTTTCAATTTCTAAATTCTGCAATATACATCTTGAGCACTTCAAGTCAAAAATCAACCGTTATCTTTCACACATATCCGTATAAACTGTACCACTTATTATTACAGCCTACACACCAAACTCCTTCAGTAACCCTCTACCTTGAGTGGCACTTGGGGCTTGTATTGGGCGAATATTAGTAAAAATATACACATATCTGTTCTAGGTTCAGAAGAGCACCTAGAAAATAACCTGTATACCCATTTTAATCTGAGAAACCACCCTAAAGCCAAGCGTTTACATAACTACAGTGGGGGGCGGGGAAACAAATATTCGTACACATACAAATTTTTAATTTATTGTATTTCCAGCTAATGAATAAACATATTTTTATATAATTAACTGTACACAGATGCATAATAACTAAATATGCATACAAAACAGAAAAAATTGATTTAATAGAAATGAATCCGATTTATCCATTTTAATGTATGAAAAAAGTATTCGTACAATGCAAATTTCAGATTTTAAAACCTTTAAATTGATTTAAGACTAGATTATTTAAGTGGATCTTTCTAGAATGTTGCAATAATGTTATCAATAGTTATTTCTGGCCTAAAAATACAAACAGAACATTTTGTAATTAATATTCTTGCAAGATGGTTATCATCATGGAAAGAGGTAAGGAATTGACAAATTCGCAAAAAGAACTGATTGTTAAGCTCTATAAAAAAAAGGTAAAACTTACAGGAAAATCTCGGACAACCGGAATATTCCATTTACTACCATTCGTTTTATTCATTGCAAGCTATAAAAAAGCTCAAAACTGTTGAAAACCAAAGAACAGGTGCCCCACGGAAGATTTCTTCAAAATCTTCGATGAAATTAATGTGTCATATTAAACAAAATCCAATGGTTACTCGTCAAGTGTTGCAGGATGATTTGCTTTCATCAAGAATCTGTGTCACTAAACAGACAATAAGCAATGAAATGCATAGGAACAATCTAAAGTTACACCCCTTTCGGAAAACTTCACCGTTATTGAAAAGACACGGAGATGCCAGGTTGAAATTCGTTCGTGAACATAAAGATAAGAAAAAATCATATTGGGAAAGATTATTATGAACAGACGAAACCAAAATTGACTTGTTTGAACATAATTCTAGAAATCATGTGTGGAGAAAAGATGGCGATGACTTCAAACAAAAGAACACAGTTCCAATAGTGAAATTTTGTGGTGGCCGCTTCATAGTTTGGGGATGTTTTTCTGCAAATGGCACTGGTAACATATCAATGATTGATGGTAGAATGAATGCTGTAGCATATCAAAATATTTTGGAAGCAAATTTAATGATTTCGGCTGAAAATCTTGATTTTCCTCCTGTTTGGATCTTCCAACAATGATCTTAAGCACACTGCATAATCTAAGAAAAAATGGCTTACTAAAAATTATGTGAATATCCTGAAATACCTAATTCAGTCCTAGATTTAAACCCAATTGAAAAACTGTGGCGTTATTTCAAACTTCAAATCTAATCGAGAGCCCCAACAAACATCCTGGATCTGAAGACCATATGAGATGAAAATGGAACAAAATACCAAGTCAAATTTGCAAATCATTAAATGAGAACTAAAAAAGAGGTTGGTTGCCGTAGAAATGAAAAATGGTTATTCCACAAAGTTTTAAATGAACATTATGTTGTGATATTATTTGTCGTTGCCGCAGTAAAACGGAAGAAAATTTTGTTAAAACATAAGAAAGTGTTATGCACTGAGAGACATTGAAATGAGAAGGGTTAATACCGAAAACCAGAGGGAAGAATTGAGGATTTAATTTTCACATAAACGGTTTGAATTGTATGTCGAGCAGATTGAACAATGGAAATGTGACCTAGACATAGGGGTCAATGTTGATTGACGTGTTCTACACAACTGAAAATGAAAGCTATAAAGCGAAAATTTTCATTTTTCCTAAATAACGAATTTAAAGTTGATTCACCTGGTCGAAAGTTGAGTTAGAATACCAGGACGGGCTGGATAAGCCACCCACACTCAGTGAGATTTAGTGAGAGGTACTAATATGAGCGAGTAGACGAAGGAAATTACCCAGAATTATCGAATTTTCTTACTTCGCCAGTTTGAGTGAATGTCCATGAATACGAATGCGTGAATCGAATTAGGCAGAAGAGAGAAAAGAGACAGAAGAGATGGAGAGGCAGTAGAGAGGCCCACGTCATTATCTGCTGATGAAAGCCTCCGACTTCAGCCTTGTGTCGAACTTTATGAAAACAGCTTTACTAACAAATAATATCGCTTCCGATTTAGACGCGGGTTGGGCTGATAATTAATTGCATGCGAAAGGCTAATATAAACCAATTATTGTACGGAGGACTGATATAAAAACAGTATTTACTTTTGTTCAATTTATTCAAGGTGTTATTTTTTTCTGTACATCTCCGTGCTTGGACCAGCCCAACACGAAGATACCTGCGGCGATTCGATGTTGACTGCCTTATAATCAAACTTAAATCAAAATGTGGGATAAGGCCAGCTCTGGATTGAAGCGGTCACTTCAGCAACCAGCCGTGACGTTGGAAGTCTTGGACGACTGGTGAGGGTGTTTCACGATTACAATTGTTGCCGTGACCAAGGAACGATCCTGACAATTTCATGTGTCCCTTTTGTTTCCATTTTTCTCTATAACTTTGTCTCAACACCCTTCTGTAGGACCGCATTTCTGTTGTCTCGAGACTATTCTCCATCTGTGATGGGCTTATCCTGCATTTATTGTAATATAGGAGGAACGATATTACGTAACAGATCATTACTTTTTTCTATGTTTCTTTGTTATTCCTTTTTTGTTTCTTAATATTTGACTTGCCTTTTTGAAAGAGCTTGATTATTTCATGATTTGCTAGTAGAAAGATAAGGACCAATGACATTCCACTCTACACCTGCTCTCCTCGACAGTGCTTCCTCCCGTTAGCCTGTCGGGGTACCCTGCGAAGGATTCCCAGCCATGGCAATTTATCATTATCTATTTCCTTCATTGTACGAATGGGTTGGTTAATATAAGTTTATTACTTTCCTAGTTCGTTACACTAACTCTAGGTGGATGACTAAACAAGGCTATAAGAGACCAGTTCCCTTCAGAGATAGCTAAAGTAGAGCTCTCTGACTGCTAGAGGACTTATCGTGAGCCTGAATACTTACCCGGGTATTTCTTCTAATTATTATTATTTCCTTTGATTTCTGTTGCTTGCATATTTCCTTCCGGGTCCCAACCAGAGATCTAAGGTCAGAAATGGCTTCATGACATTTTCTACTGATCATTTTTGTAAGAAAAACAAAAGAAAACTAATCATCACACACATTTTACATAGATAAAACTCTTTGTATATTGTGAGCTGTACTTGTGAGTACAATTCTTTGTATTTTTGAAGGCATGAGCAACAAGATTCCCTTCAATGATTCTATCGGATCCATTTCCAGTCAATCTGAGAGATCCAAATTCAATTGGAATTATTGATGTCCTCATGTGCCATATTTTGTTTTTAGGTTTCCACTTCAAGATCCTTGTAAATTACAGTCTACACGTCAATAATAAAGCACATTCAGTTTGCGTGGTCTTTGATCACGATGTCTGGGGGATTAGTTTTCATTGTTCTGTTTGTGTCTATGGTAAAGACCCATAAAATTGTTCCAAGTCCTATATCGTAACCGCGTCTCTATAAACAGGTCTGGGTGATGTTCAAACCAGTTTCTTAGAGTTTCCCTCACGTAAAAGTTCCATATTTTCCAGTGTATATGTTGGACTATTCTAACATGCCGAGTTTTATATTTAGTGGGTGCTAACAATGTGCAACCTGATACAAGATTGTTAATTGTTTTTCGATATTTATAACAGAATCTGCATTGCAGTCAACCCAATTTTTCAGTGTGTGTCCGTGGTAATTTCTAGTTAGCAAGCATTGGTCCTGTGCAGCAAGAATAATTATTATTATTACTTTTATTTCCTTTGATTTCTGGCGTTTACACATTTCTTTCCGGGTCTGCCCAGGGACCTAAGGTTAGAAATGGCATCATGACACTTTCCACTGACAAAAAATAACATTATTATTATTATTATTATTATTATTATTATTATTATTATTATTATTATTATTATTATTATTATTATTACTATTATTATTAATTGCATAATGTTATTATTATTATTACATTAATTGCATAATGTTATGTACGTTTGAAAAATGCGGTTATGGTAGACCTTAGAAAACAGACGTTACAAAATAGACGTTAGAATAAACGAACGCCTCTCCTACAAAAGCGAAAATTACATCTTTTTTTCTTATAATGCAGCTAAGATGGCACTCACGTTGATATCCGGTCAGCGTGGAGAAAGGCTACGATATTGAAAACCCTAATGATCGTCGACTGAAAACATCACTGATGATGCCTGCAAAAGCATCAAAACCATATGTAAATAACTTTTTTTATGTTAAATGATGAATAATTAAATAAATAAGGGTCGTTCAGTTGTGGCAAATATATAAAGAGATTAGTAAATATAATGTATTTAAATTTCACAATAAAATATTATTTAACTTACATTTAATATATGTAATTCATGCCAATTAATATGAAAAGGGAACAGGATGAACTTAATAAAGATAGAAATTATGTAAGTCAATATAAAATTAAATAAACAGGAGAAATAAGCAGATAATAAAATAAAAAATTATAAATAATATTATCAAAAAAATAATTGAATAAATAATAATAAAAAACCCTCACTTTGATTTTCTTTAAATTTCTTCGTTTTTGGAAATGATAAAAACACGTCCGTTTACTTGATAGCCAACATTAAGCGTTATTATTATTATTATTATCATTTTTATTTTCTTTGCTTTCTGGCGTTTACACATTTCTTTCCGGGTCCCACCCAGGGACCTAAGGTTAGAAATGGCATCATGACACTTTTCACTGACAAAAAAAAAATAAAATAAAATAATTACATAGATAGAGCCCTTCGTAAAGTGTGGGCTGTACTTGTCAGAACAATTTTTTGTATCTCCTTGAGGCATGGGCTTCCAGGAATCCCTGCAATTAGTCTACTGCAATCTTTTCCAACCAGTCCTAGGGCTCCAACTACAACAGGGATTGTTGATGTTCCCATATGCCACATTTTCGAGACCTCTATTTCAAGGTCCTTGTATTTTGACAGCTTTTTGAATATCTTCAAAGATACATTGCAGTCAGCAGGAACTGCCATATCAATAAGGAGGCACCGTTTTTGTTTGTGGTCTTTAATAACAATATCTGGGCGGTTGGCCTTGATTGTTCTGTCAGTGTGAATTGTGTAGTCCCATAGAATTGTAACAGGTCCTATCTCCGTAACTGGGTCTGGGTGGTGTTGGTACCAGTTTCTTTCAGTTTCCTTCCCGTAGAAGTTGCAGATTTTCCAGTGCAGATATTGGCCCACTCTGTCATGTCGGGTTTTATATTCAGTGGGTGCCAACATCGTGCAACCTGATACAAGATGATCAATCGTTTCTGGATATTTATCACAGAATCTGCATTTTGGGCTGACACAATATTTTAGTATATGTGCTTGATAATTCCTAGTTAGCAAGCATTGGTCCTGCGCAGCAAGGATAAAACCTTCAGTTTCCGCTTTCAACCCTACACTGCGTAGCCACTGATGGGTACGGGTTTTGTCTACATCAGCTTGGTTGATACGGGCAGAGTATTGGCCATGAAGCGGTTTATCTTGCCATCGCTTCTGTATCTGGTCGGTTGCATTCGTCTTTGCTGTCTTTTTCAAGTATTTTAAAGTTTCAGCCGGTGTATTGTGCTGTAGTTGCATCTCTACGCCCATTTGAAGCTCCAGTTTGAATTTGTTGGCTTCTTTCATTACCGAGTAAAGACGCTTACTACTTTCATGTTCCTTGACGCATACCATCATCCAGTCTTCTGTAGTTTCCAAGTATTTTTGGAGGCCAATTGTTGTAGTTTTGTAGGACAGTTCTAGTTGAACTAATCCTCTGCCTCCTTCGGATCTGGGCACATACAGACGATCAACATCAGCTTTGGGATGATGCATGCGATAGCAAGTGAGAAGCTTTCTCGTTTTGGCGTCCATTCGCTTAATTTCAGCTATGGTCCAGTTAAGGACATTAAAGCTGTAATGCACCACTGGGACAGCCAATGTGTTTATAGCTGATATTCTATTTTTTGAGTTTAGTTCAGTATTTAGTATCAGACGTACAAGCCTGTAGTACTCTTTTCTTATTTTTTCTTTCATTTGGGGGTGTTGTATGCCATCTCCTTCGCTAATTCCTAGGTACTTATAAGCTTCTTCATGCTCCAATTCCCTAATCTTTGTGACAAAATCTAAATCTATTGAGAGTGTTTCTGTAATTCTACCTTTCTTGAATGTTACTTTTGCACATTTATCTAATCCGAAGTCCATACCTATGTCGTCACTAAAGTATTTTACAATATTGAGGAGGTCTTTCAACTCATTGTCGTCTTTGGCAAAGAGTTTGAGATAATCCATGTATAGTAGGTGATTGAAAATTTTCTTATTTATTTTGTAACCATAGCTACTGTTGCTCAGTTCATGTGTAAGAGGGGTTAAGGATAAACAAAACAGAAGGGGTGACAGAGAGTCTCCTTGAAAAATTCCACGTCGGATATTCAGACGGTTGGATATGGCAGTGCCCCCGATGTGCCTAAGGTATAGTTTTGTGTTCCACATCCCCATGCTGTGCTTAAGAAAGTTTAATACCACAGGGGAGACTTTGTACATTTCCAAAGCCTTAAGAATCCAAGAATGTGGAACACTATCAAAGGCTTTACGATAATCAATCCACGCTGCACTGAGATTTCTGCGTCGTCTCCTGCAATTTTCCAGGATCATTTTATTTATCAGAAGTTGATCTTTGCAGCCATATGAACCTCTACTGCATCCCTTCTGTTCCAGCGGGAGAATGCTGTTTGTTTCGAAGAAGGAGTAAGTACGGTTCGTCAGTACAGACGTGATCAACTTATACGTTGTGGAAAGACATGTTATCGGTCTATAATTTTTCGGGTCGTCTGTTTCAGTTGTTTTTGGTATGAGGTATGTAATACCTTCAGTAACCCATTCCGGGATTTTATTGGGATTATTTACAAGTGTTGATAATGTTTTTGCAAGTATGCCATGGGTAGATGAGAGATGATACAGCCAGAAATTGGGCACCTTGTCATTTCCTGGGGATTTCCATTTTTGGGATTTCGTTAGTGCTTGCCTAACATCATCTGTGGATATATTTACCCATTCTTGCAGAGGTGTATCCAGCAGTCGTTCTTCTTCACGCCGTATCCATTCTGCATTTGGGTTACATTCCTTTGGGTTGCTCCAAATATTTTCCCAAAATGTCTGTACATTATCAATCGATGGTGGCGTTTCGACATGTATAGGCGTTTTTCCAATTTCCCTGTAAAATTTCTTAAGATCTGTTCGGAATATTTTATTTTGGCGATAGAATCTACAACGTTTCTCGTATCGTCTTGTTCTCTGTGCTTTTAGCTGAAGTTTGTTTCAGCATTTCCTTGATCGATGGAATATCAATTAGGGATTTAATGCTATATTTCCGTTTGATCTTTTTGGATTTACGTGTGGAAATATTAGGGTTTCTGGTGAGCTCATCTAATATAGACAGCTCACATCTGATTTGTTTCATTTCTCGTATCAGTTTGGTTTTCCGAGCTGGTTCTCTGTGTCTGTTAATTTTATTTATTGTCTTGACACCAAGCTTCCGAGTCGCTGCTAGAGCTGTTGCGTATATGACGTTGTTAACTTCTGTTATGTTTCCCGGTGGTTTATCTGTTAACAGTGTTTCCAGGGCAGCATTGTATATTTTCACGATGTGCTTGTTGGGATTTGTCATATGGATTTTCGGGAGCTGGTCTCTGTCTGACAATTGTATGAAAGTTACTGTGCTGAGTACTTGGATGACGTCATTTTTCGCTTCGGTGATTTCAGCTTCGTGGTTTTCAAGGAATTCTAAATTAATGTACCTGGAGTCATCTTCAGTGACAATTTCTGGAGAACTAGAGGTTGTGTCTAAGGTAGAATCTTCGGTTTCATTTCCTGGGAGATGATTTCGTATTTCATTCGCTTTAGCGTCCACCTCATCCTCTGTCACATTCTTTATTTCAACATTCGTCTCAACAGAGTTTGAGTGATGGGTCATAGTATTTTGTCTTATATCTAATTTTATCTTATCTATTTCTGCCTTTGAGAGTCTGTTGTTTCCCATGATATCTCTGCGGACATTGGCAAGCATGTTTGGATTGAGGTTAGGTCTTATATCATTTCCCACCATATTTCTCCATATTTGGTATGTTTGATTGGTGGTGTTCTTTGCTGGGTTTTCGAGTGCAGTGAAAAAGGATGTCATAACTTGTCGATACTCTTCGCGGCTCCATTTCGTTCGTTTCATTTTTACTAGTCGATTTGGCATTGAGACACTTGGTCCAAGGTTGGCGATAATCCGGGTTTGGTGACCTAGTGTCTCTTCGTGTGTGGAAGAGTTTGTTCCAGTGACAGACTTTTCGACCTCAGACTGGTTCCTCTCTGAGGGACGCGGCCCTTGTTGTCCCGGTTGACGGCCGATCCGGTATGAGATATTATTCGTATTCATTGAAATTGGTAGAGATGCGTTTTAACCTTGACCGCCAAGGGGTAATTTCGTTCAGTTTACCAGCTTTAGGACGAGACTTGAAGAAGGTCCAAGAGCAAGACCAGATTTGAGATAGTGGGTTCATTAATATATCGAAGTTAAAAGTTCATAACAGTGTATGGTATTCAGTTTTGGTAGATAATACTAAGTTTTAACTTAGTATAAGTCCGAGAGACACCTCCAAGTGGGATAATTAGATTTCAGTATATAGACATAAAACAAAAAAAAATGGACACGGGTGTCCGCTTAAGGTCTGGGGTGTGGATTAAAACTTGAAATACAAGTTAAAAAAAAAAAAAAATATTAGAGGAGAGAAAAGGGAACTGAAAAGCAAGGAATTAACTTGAGACATTAGGATTTACAATCATATCAAACTAAAGGAAAAGTATCATTCAAAGATGCTACATTTACCATATCTTACAACTTCGGAGCATGGCACAAGTGACTCTCCACAAATGTTCAATTTTCCGTCGCCAACGACAGATACTTATCAAATTTTATGGGGTAGGCTGGACTTATACTACAGATTGGTAGGGGGGAATATCGAAGAATTCATTAAACAGAGGGGTAGGAGCAAGGGAATAAAAGTTATACTTTTCCGGTCATCTCTCAACCTACTTGCCGCTGAAAGATATGTTTTAGAATTTTCACTCAAAGAGATGATAGACAAAGGGCAGAGCATTGTAGGAAAATTACACCTGTAGCCATGAAAAAAAAAAAAGAAAAAAAAAAAACACAGATATAATACAGTATGATCCCTGTCAGTGTGGACATATCTAAATGTACATTCAATATATATATATATATATATATATATATATATATATATATATATATAGAGAGAGAGAGAGAGAGAGAGAGAGAGAGAGAGAGATTAGCAAACATGTACATATACACGCACCGACAGAGATATGGGATGCCTAGGGTAAAAAAAAAAAAAAAAAAAAATGGACACAGGTGTCCGCTTAAGGTCTGGGGTGTGGATTAAAACTTGAAATACAAGTTAAAAAAAAAAAAAAAAAATTATTATTATTATTATTATTATTATTATTATTATTATTGTTGTTGTTGTTGTTGTTGTTGTTGTTGTTTTTGTTGTTGTTATTACAATTTGCGTGAATTGCCATGTCAATAACAAAGTACATTCTGTTTTTTTGGTCTTTGATCACGATGTCTGGGCGATTAGCTTTGATTGTTTTGTCTGTGACTATTGTAAAATCCCATAAAATTGTTACAATTCCTACCACGTAACCGCGTCTGCGTGATGTTCATACTACTACTAATAATAATATTAATAATATTAATAATAATAATAATTATTATTATTATTATTATTATTATTATTATTATTATTATTATTAAATGTTTTATCCCAGAGTGCAAGTTTTTGAATACACCGGGTTCATTGTTATCTGGCAAGTCACAAGTCACTTTCCTCAAAATATGCGAAGTGCCCAAAACAGTCGAATTTTAGATGACTGCGATTTAATATGGTATCCCCAGTTGGTCAAGAACGTTACACAGTCTTAATAGGATTGATACCAGTTCGCCAATCACCACTAGAAACACCTTGACATTCCCTTCTTGCATTCCAAACAATCTTGCTATCTTGCTTTTCAAATCAGAGTAGTTTGCGCGTTATTATTAGGTTGGTGCAAAAATAATGACGTAATAATGACATTATTACGTAATTATTTTTGCACCAACCTAATATTATTATTATTATTATTATTATTATTATTATTATTATTATTATTATTATTTTATATCCTCTCTGACTCGTATATTTTTCGACCTGGCGATGATGCTCCAACTCGCAACTTAGAGACACAACACTGAACTTAGCTGCCACCAGCACACTATCAATGATGTCAAGTTTTCTCAAAGCAAAAATGGCAAAAATAAGGCAAAAATATTATTATCATTAAATAAACAAAATGGTTGAGGTAACTCTTCCACTATTTTGCAACACATAGAGAAAAGCAAAATTTAAAAAAGGAAAAACATATTGTTTAATAATGTTTAACAATATTTCGACCGTATGTCTAAACACTTCAACTTATGTTTAAAACTGCATACAAGTAAAAATTAAAATTTAATATACATTTTAAAAATCCTGTTAGAAAGATGAACACAAATTATTCATAAAAATAAATTCTACAATCAATATGTATGTTGTTATAAATAACAATATCATAGAGAAAATAATTAACTTTGCGATAAAATTATTAATGACAATTTTTTGTCAGTTTCGCATCAAACAAGATTTTTGTTTTCTCACAATAAAGTTGAAATGTTGCAAGTTCAAATCAAATCAAATAAATAAACCTTATAATGAATTCAGTTTCGAAATGATAAACTTAAGTTAATTCAAGGGTAAAAAAAATATAATTTAAATCTCTACATGTGCGCCTCTAGCCGTGGACCCCAGTCACATGACTAAGCCTTTTATACTTATCGCTTTGTGTCATAGACATGCACATGCATTCCATTGTGAGAGATGATTTCTGATAAAAAAAAGTTTACTCGGCAAACGTAAGCTTAATGTTACTAACATTTATTCCATTGTGGAAAAAAGGTATTTTAATGTCATAATACATGATACACACATAACTACATCACTTACAAACACATACACTCATGATGCAAAATAATTTTGATGTGGTTGTTGTGTGCATACATCATATATAAACCAAGATTAAAATCTGTACGTAAGTTAAAATTATAAATACCCAGCACAAGAAAGAAAAGATTAGCTACAATCTATAAAAAAAAAATAACCAATTTTATATTCCTGATGATCGCCCAAAAGATATTAGAAGCACTAGAAAATATGATTTATAAAGGAAAATTCCTTCAGACAAGGTTTATTTAGTAATGATAGAGCCCTAAGCGTCTCCGCGTTCTTGTCTTGTTTCTTATTTTCCACCCTACAACCCCTTTCCTCACAGACGAAACGTTGCAAGACTCTCACTGCTCTATCGCTATTTCCGTTGTACGCTCCGGCCTTCTTCAGATGAGATAATACGTTGAAATTCCGAACCGAAGGCTTTATTTAGTCCACTAAGGTAGATTGTTCTAGTTGCACGTGCCATGCCTTTTCGGGATATCTGTTTCAGTTATTTTCCTTGAATAACTCAACTCTTTAAGTTTTTGTTCCCCTCGGCTGCAGGCAGGTATTGAAATCTATTTGGATCAATTCACTGGATCACTTCAACCCCTGGGTCATGTTTCAATACCTCATCTCAGAAACTTAGACAGATGTCTAGAGTTAACGGTTTTCTTCCTGTACATCTTTCTCTGTAACCCTCTCCTTTGAGTGGCCTGCGGGCCTTGTACTGGATGAACGTCACTATATTAAAAAAAAATCGATCTAAAAAACTACATGTTTCTTTGTTTATTAAACCGAGCTACCACTGCTGAAATAGTAGTATATTATTACACTGTTATTAATACAATTATTATTATTATTATTATTATTATTATTATTATTATTATTAAGAGAAAATTAAAGAAAAGAAAAAGAAGAAAATAAAAGTGATTAAAAGGAGAAAGAAAAGAAAGAGGACAAAAAGAAAAGAAACTTCGTTTTTAGTGTGAATGACAATACAATTCGGAATGCAAATAATACTTGTCCCAGTTTCAGACTCAGAAATCATTCTTTAAATTTCTAAATCTCTTAAAGCAGAGATGGAGAGGATATGCTGTTAGGGGAGAGTCAGGGGTGCAGTACTACTATTTTTTCTTTTGCTTCTTTTGTTGTTTTTTTTTAACTTTAATTTTTATTACGAGGCAAGCGGGCCGTCAACTGACAGATCCGCCTTATGGCATTCACGTCTCTCATGACGTCATCACCACGTGCGTAATGATTATTCCGATTGGCCCACGCTCACTTCCATTTATAAATATAGAGCAAGGCCCAGCAAGTGGTTGACACTGTGGAATTGGCAATAGACAACTACAGGGAAGGCGGACGGGACGGAAAGAAACGGTGTCGCGAAGAAGACAATACAAAACTACAGATAATTGCTGTTTTCTGAGAATTTTTCCGAAAAAAAGTAACATTATATATAAGGGTAAGTTACATTGTTTTACTGCTTGATTCAATGAGTTTCCTTGAGTATGCAACAATCTTAATTATACATTAAGTCTCTCCCCTCTGTATCGCACTCAGTAAATACACATAAACGCACACACACATATGCATACACACACACACATATATATATATATATATATATATATATATATATATATCTGTGTGTGTGTGTGTGTGTGTGTGTGTGTGTGTGTGTGGTTGGTTTTGCAGAAAACCTTCACCATTATAATCAAATCATATGTGCAGGTTGTCTGGCTGTCAGTTCCCAAGAATTAAATGGCCTGACCGTCATATGTCGTAGGGAGAGGTGTCGGTGAAAAAGCCACTCGGCAGAATATTCTCGCTTCCTTCCGCCGCCTAGCCATGCTTATGATCCCGGGTAGGCGCAGGTCAAGGACACGCGTCGATCTACGGCTGGAGTGTCCACGATATATATATATATATATATATATATATATATATATATATATATATATATATATATATATATGTACGTATATATGTGTGTATATATGTTTGTGTGTGTGCGTAGGTGGGTAGGTGTGTATTTAGACACCTTATCTTCATTCAAGAATATTATATTGAATAATCAAAAATATTATGTTTGTTTTTTATAATAATCCTTTCTAGTTCTCTAATTAGCTGCTCGATGTTATTGAAATTCATCAATGAAGGTCCGTAGTTTGTTTTGTTTTTTAACCCAAGTACTTGCGATCTCCTTCGAGATAATCCTCAGGTATGAATTGCGAAGTCAAACTTATTGTAACTGGGATATTTGTGATGATTTTTATAAACACGCTTGAATGCGCTTCTGTTAAACTATTATACAATGTTGACCTTTTCCAAAACACTAGTCTCTCAGAAAGCTAGTGTCGATAGACGTGTTTGAGTAGACACATTGCTTTTTAAAGAATACAAATTACATCTAGCGGCCTTTGTATTCGAGAGTCTTATTAAAGTGAATGTGACCACCTGATGAATGTGTACAGCTATGTATGCAGGTATGAACTTATGAGCTGTGATACAAAGGTTCCCAGTATCATTTAACATTTAGCTTTCACTGTCTCCTTCGAAGTTATAGTCTGCGTGCTATTTTCACACTGACTCGTAAAGCGTAAACAGAAAATTCCCTTCAGTTTTTTAAATGCTGAAATTCATATCTTCCGATCTAGCATCGATAGTGTTAATAAAGAAAATGTAAACCTCCTTACATTCAAGAAATAATGTTCCATTGAAAAGGTAAATATATTATATAATAATAATAATAATAATAATAATAATAATAATAATAATAATCGTGATCAAAGACCACAAAAACATATATACTTTCTTATTGACATGGCATCCCCTGCAGATTTTAATGTATATTTGAAGATATTCAAAAAAAAAAACTACCAAAATACAAGAATCTTGAAATCGAAATCTCAAAAACGTGGCACATGAGGACTTCAATATTTCCAGTTTTAGTTGGAGTCCTCGGTTTGATTAGAGAAGGTTCCGATAGACTCATTGAAGGAATTCCTGGTAGCACATGACTTAAAATCAAAAATAAAATTTTTACTCATAAGTACAGCTCACACATTACAAAGAACTTTATCTGTGTAAAATGTGTGTGATCTTAGGTTTTCTTTTTATTTATTTATTTTTTTCAAAAACTGGCCATTGGAAAATGTCATGATGCCATTTCTGACCTTAGGTCTCTAGTTGCGACCCGGAAGTAAATGAGTATGTAACAGAAATCAAATAATAATAATAGTAACAACAACAGCAACAATTACACAATGCACACACAGAACAATCAAAGCTAACTGCCAAGACATTGTTATTAGAGACCTCAAACAAACAAAAAATTCCCTCCTTACTGATATGACAGTCCCTGCAGACTGCAATGTATCTTCGAAGATCTTCAAAAAAAAATATCAAAATACAAGGACTTTGAAATCGAAATCTCAAAAATACAGCACATGAGAACATCAACAATCCTTGTTGTAGTTGGAACACTCGGATTGGCTGGAGAAGATTCCACTAGACTCATTGAAGGGATTCCTGGAAGCCCATGCCTTAAAAAAATACAAAAAATTAGTCTAACGAGTGCAGCCCACACCTTATCAAGGGCTTTATCTATGTAAAATATGTGTGCGTTTTTTTAGTTTTTTTAATTGCTCAGTGGAAAATGTCATGATGCCATTTCTGACCTTTGGTCTCTGGGCGGGACCCAGAAAGAAATGAGTACACACCAGAAATTAAAGGAAAAAAAACAATAATAATAATATCTATTGACGAGCGTGGCAAGGTAGGCAGTGCATATTAACCTGAATAAAACAGATCAGAAGCTTTTCCAACAAAATTATTACGGTTGCTCTGATTATTACGTATAAAACACAAAATATTTATTTTTCTGTATATTTATAATAATACTTCCTAGTTCTCTAATTCTCTGTTCGATGTTATTGAAATTTATCAATGAAGGTGCCGTAGTTTTGTTAACCGAAGTACTTGCGATCTCCTTCGAGATAGATTTTTTGTAGATTTACTACATAACGGCCACAAGTAATCACCTGAGTAATTAATGACGGCACATACCTGTTATTAACTGTCGTAAATTATATTATTCAACGTATATCAAAATAAACTTTTTACAATTTTCTTAGCGTACATGAATAAGCCTGATAAAAATAATAAAATATGCATTCTGTAATTAATAAAATTATTCTAGTCTTTGTCCTGTCAAGTGTACATATGTCATATATGTATGTAATCCGGTTCGTTAAAAATATACATGAATAATTATGTTCGAAAATTCATATATAAATATATTTCTCATCATGTTCATTTAATGTCATAAATGTATAATGTTCGAAAATGCATATATAAATATATTTCTAATCATGTTCATTTAATGTTATAAATATATATAATGTTCGAAAATTCATATATAAATATATTTCTCATCATGTTCATTTAATGTCATAAATGTATAATGTTCGAAAATGCATATATAAATATATTTCTAATCATGTTCATTTAATGTTATAAATATATATAATGTTCGAAAATTCATATATAAATATATTTCTAATCATGTTCATTTAATGTTATAAATATATATAATGTTTGAAAATACATATATAAATATATTTCTAATCATGTTCATTTAATGTCATAAATATATAATATTCGAAAATACATATATAAATATATTTCTCATCATGTTCATTTAATTTCATAAATATATAATGTTCGAAAATGCATATATAAATATATTTCTAATAATGTTCATTTAATGTCATAAATATATAATGTTCGAAAATGCATATATAAATATAATCAGGTTCGTTTAATACCTAAAAATATATATAAATGTTTCTTCAGGGCCGGTGCATAACTACTCCCGAACCCCTCGACCGGGGAATCCCAGACTGACTGGGAGCTTCCGGCAATGATTTGTGACATTACTAGCTTATCAGCATTTGCTTTTTCCTACCTACATTTATATACGTTTTAAAATTTACACTAAGCACAACTAATTATTAAAGCATTACAAAAATTGCGATTTCTAACATTATTCTGTGGTCATTTTTTTCGTCGAAATCTGTGAATTTATTTTGCTCTTGCTAAATCTCGAAAAAGACATTATATAAAATTCATTATTTTTTATCCATTATGTTGAATACGTTAAAATTATTTAACATTTTAACAAGAAAAATCTCAAATTGATTTATAAAAATTACTGCAAAAAATTTGTATTTAGATACATTGTATTTATTTTCATTTTTTTAGTTAAATTGTTAGCCTATATTGCATATGAACCATTATTGCACACGACTAGATCACAATAAAAATTTTATTTTATATGAATACTACCCTCTTACCTGGCACATATCAGAGTGTATCCCCCAGACGAGGCTATGCCGAAGGGCAGTCTCGTTTCGGGAAACTGACTCCGTTTTTACGTGGTCTATAGGGAATTTTTGCCCGAGCCTACGGACTCGAATACCCCACTTTAAAACTCGGCCTTGTGCCACAGTTTGCTGCGTGGGGGCCCGAGTAAATAATTACTACCCCTTATGAAAATTGAGATGTAGTAGAATGCCGCCAGTATCATAAATTGGGGGCACGAAACTCTTATTATATATACATATATATTCTAAACAAATTTGGTTATATATATATATATATATATATATATATATATATATATATATATAATAAAAAGGCTTAAACACTAATATTCCATGGTCATAATTTATTCCATTGGAATCGTAAATACGATTCAATTCATCAGACCTACAAATTCAAAAAAAAACAGAAAAAAACCTACTCCGGAAATAAAAATAGAATTTAGAGAGAGTGTAATTATGAGAGTGTGGGACGAATGTTAGTTCATAAGAGAGGGGTTTAACAGAGAGAGTTTTATTTAAAAACTAGGTGTGAGTGGAAGGGGGAAAAAAGATTGTTGTCGGATGTCTAAAACAATAAGGATACACTTCGAGGTGACATACACACACCATGGCCGATCAAATCTTAAAGAAGGAGGGAGAGGTAAGGAAAGAAGTGGTGGGGAAGAAAGATAGGGCGGGTGAAATTAAAATTGCAAGGGACGCTGTGTAATTGAGAAAATTTGACAAAAATAATATCAACTGCAGGTTACAAATCAAATATTATAAACAATAAATATGACGATTATCTAATCTGGCGAGGACCTATATTTTTATGTTCAAAACGCATGCAAATCCACACATACAAAATAACTTATACACGTATATACATACACATCGCCGTGTACCTACATACACACATACATATATCCATGTACACATACACATATATCCACATATTCACACATACATACACACATACATATACATACATACACACACATATACATATATCTGATTCGATATCTCTGATACTAAGCGCTTTTTAATAATTACCGCGCATATGATAAACAAATAATTACACCTACATATATACACACATACACATACACACACACACCTCCATATATATATATATATACATATACACATATATATATACATATATATATATATATATATATATATACATACATACACATACATGTACACACACACATACATCCATATATATACATATATACATACACACACATACATATACACAAACATCTACACGCATACATACATGTATATACTACACACACACACACACATACATACATATATATATATATACACATACACACATACACATGTACACACACATACACATATAAATACATACACACATTCACATACATATACATATATATACATACGCACACATATATACACGTATATCCTTACTCTGTCCTGGACATTGAGTTCTACCTGGATTTTATCCTCTCGGAAAATTTTTTATTCTAAAATATACATGCGTATATATGCACCTGTGGATTTTGCATATATATGTATATTTACCACTAATATTATCTATATATATAGTCCAAGGTAGAACCAACAAAGAACTCGAATACGAATATGGAATAACACAGATATATTACAAACAGGAATATATACAAAGAAGTAGAAAGTGTTAGCACGAACAATCAGGTTTAGTAGTAATTGTCTGAAGGCGACTGTTTCGGACTGCCTCTGACTCGACTGACTGACTCGCTCCCTAGGACTGACTGACAGACTCCTGACGGACTTCAGTCCAGACTTCAGACTGAACAGTATTTAGTCAACCCCCCACGAGGGCATCATGCGGCACAAGGCCGGTTTAACGTGGGATCTCCGAGCCCGACTTCGGTCTGAACTCCCTGCTTCCTCTTGAGGCGCAGTATTTATTACGTATGGAATAGTCCATTAAGGTCCCATAACAATAATAATAATAATAATAATAATAATTTCCTTAGAAGCAAAGAAAAGTCTCTACTAGACTGTTATTCGTTCCTCCTATATGCTGGAAAATCTCATAGATGATAAAGAGAATTGAAGTAACAGAAATGTGAATCTACAGAATGATCATGAGAATACTATGGACTAAGTATGACAGTTGGGGAACGAAGAGAAAGAGCGGGTGGTCGAAGAATTTTGACTACCCCCTTCTCTAGACGAAAGGGAGTGTCGTTTATCGAAATAATTATTAGCGGGGAAAATTTAAGATAAACGAACAGAATTCAGGAAAAAATAAGATGGCGATTGACGCTGCATTAAATTTTTTTGAAGAAAGTAGGTAGCAGGGAAGCAAGAAACCGAAAGAGATTCCTACAGGCCGGAAGTGCGAGAAAAGGAACTATTAGAATATAACTTGCGGTGCCATCTATCTAATTCAATCGTAAAGCAGTGAGACCCAGTTACCAAGTACTAGTAGTAGTCTTATATTCATGCAGTCGAGATACCGAGTGAGAAATCTCATAATAACAACTACCAGGAAAATATTTATAGTAAAAAAAAAACGGAAGGAAGTCACGTCATGGTAGTTAAAAAGTAACTGAAGTCAAGATGCCAGGTCGTGACCGATTATATGACAGGCCCTTCTTTAGAATTATGTGGAAAAACTCGAAATATGTAGTAGGAGAAACAAACCAGACAGGGCAACTGTATTATATGCACGGAAGAATGGTAGAGTTATCAATGTATGAAACGGATTCTAGCGAGAAAAACTGATACAGTGAACCAACTATAATGGCAGCAGTCCTATCAATTGATTCAATATAATCAATTCACTTCATGGTAATTGAAAACATGAAACCAAAAAGGCACAATGAGTTACTCTTCTGGAGGTTAGCATCAGCCATGCTGATCGAAGGCAAAAATTGTTCTCTATGATGATGAAAAGAGATCAGTTTCGTTTTGAAGGCGTTAGAATTAACAAGTCCTTTCTTGTTCCAATTGATTTGACGCCATTTTCAAGAGTGTTGTAAAGTAGCTAGCAACCCTTCAGCACTCTACCAGATGGCCTGGCTCATAGCCTTAAATGGTCTACGATTAAGGACTTCAACAGTTGATTAATAAATTGATTAATAAGTTGATAGTAAACTGATTAATATTCGGTCTGATCGTAATTCGTTTGGCTATACCGCATTTGACCCTCCTCTATTCCTTGTAAGTTAATTGTAACTTATTGTTCTGTGTTTTTTGTATGCATCCGTTAGCACCCGATAGTAGTGCTGAATAAATATATTAAGCACTCGTTCTTTTCTGTGTATCATTCACCTCGACGTAGAACAAAGAGCAGCTGCCAATTTTACTTTGTGAGACTTACTGGGCTTACTATTAAGACAGAATTATATACTTGTGTTACCAGCACTGTAAAGAAACACTAAATATCAGTTTTAACCTCTTCACAATTAATAAACTGTTTCCTTTTAAAAATCTTACAACTATCCGCAAAAATTAGTCAGATAGAGAAAAGTTAAAAGACTATTGTGTAGGGGTTTTTCGTATTTAGCAACATTTTCTTTCCCTGTGTATGACGATCAACTACATCCGGCAGCAAGCCTCTGATCGAGAGATTGAGGGTTTTGAGGAACCTTGAACTCCGTTCCTCCTACTTGCTTTCCTGGTTGCTCTAATATTCAAATGTAATGTCAATCGACATCTTCTGATGCCTTGATCCTGATGCCCATACTTCTCTTTATCCCTTCCTCAAACATCTTTCTTTACTCTTGCTCTCGTGCTAGTGGCACTCCAGCCTTTCTTGGAGAGAAATGCTTTTAAAAAACCTGAAGTCATCTCTTAATCTTGTGTTCCGAAATATTTAGATTTTGACATTAAATAACCCATAGAGATATTGATATGCTGCTAAACAAAGTCAATCATCTGACTGACTCGGTGCTATATGTGAGCTAGAATCATCATATAACAGCAACACACCAAGTGAGCAATGAGTGTCGAATTTTCTGTAAATTTTTTGCGCAGAACTTACTTCTCATTATCTGTTTCGTTTTGGTTTAACACTTTATTTTCATTTGACATTTTTTGTTTTGGTTGAGCAGTTCTTTGTTTTAGTTTAGTACTTCTTTGTTTTGGTTTTGCATTTCTTTGTTTTGGTTTAGCATTTCTTTATTCTGGTTTAGCACTTCATTGTTTTGGCTTAGCAATTCTTTATTTTGTTTTAGCACTTCTTTGTTTTGGTTTAGTACTTCATGGTAGATGACACCTTTCATGTCCAACAAAAACCTTTTTCAGCGGTAAACCTTGTTTGTGGCTGTATTCTTTTTCAACGTTTGCTTAAAATTGTCGTTTTCGTAGAATATGATAATATACAATCCACATTTTATCAATGGTGATGATTCTACCCAGCAAGGCTCTAAAGTAAGTTCCTTCTTCCCTGATTAGAAAGCTACTCTTTGATTAAACAGAGAAGTAGTCAGACAATGAGATTTCCATTGACGAAATTTATAAACTTTTGCGAGTTCAAAAAGGTGATTTAAGTTCGAAATGTGACTGGCATTGAACTATTTTGATAATTCTCGAGCCGCTTGTTTAGGATTTTCTTAAACTCCGGTTTACAGACGCCCAATCTTCGAGAGAAAAATTTCACGATTGAAACTGAACAAATTCTCATTGGTATATCCAAACTCTTAAAGTTTCATTTCTATCAGTAATGTAATTTAGTTCCTGACCGTTGAAAAAATTCCACCCTAATTTAAAATGCATTTATGTAGTAAAATCGTTAGCAATGGATTTACATTATACACGTTTTTTCATCATTATTGATTAACGCTAGACATAATTTCTCATCACTGGCGATCACTTTTCTCACAGAAAAATATTCGATCTGTGTATTGAATATTTATCATTATTCATGGTTTGATGAAAAAGATTGTCTATTCATTCGTTTTCTACGGATTACCAACCCATTGCAGGTTATTTAAAGCTAGATTTTTTTAAATTTTTAGATTTTTTTTTTTTTTTTTTTTTTTTGATGGCCGAGTGATATATTAGGTTGGTGCAAAAATAATGACGTAATAATGTCGTTTTTTGACGTCAAAAAACGACATTATTACGTCATTATTTTTGCACCAACCTAATAACTTTTACTAATTAACCCATAACTGGGGGAGAATGGATTCATAAGTAATCACAATATTTTACACAAAATATATTGTGAATATAAAGTGGGAGGTCAATTATTTATTACAAGCAATATATAAACTGATCCGTTACTTTGTGTCCAGGGGAGTTTCTATACATTTATACTCCAGACAATGTACATAAATCTAGAAGACATACTTGTATTTGATTGATTCGATTTTTACGGATTATCAACAAGTTTTATTAATTAACCCATAGCTGGGGTACAATAAGTTGGCTCATTCCTTTTCCATGGATATTTGCACGTAAGGAATATAACGAATCAAGTGTGAATTGGAACTCAACTCCCTGATTAACAATTCCTGCAATTAACCATTACATCACTCACACATTCAAGCTTACAGCTCATGGTATTCCTAAGGGGTCTCCCATCTAGGTATTGACTAGGCTCGACGTTACTTAACTTCGGTGATCATACAGGAACCAATGTTTGAATGTGATGTGACCGTAAGCCAGAAGAAGATTGTGTTGATAGTAAATATCGTCGTCATTGTCGCCTTTATCTCGTATCCAAGAATTTAACTTCTTCTTCACTGATACCGTCTTTTATGATGATGGCGCTGATGACTAAATTCATCGCCAATATACAGGTTCAGGACAAGAGGCTTCCAGTTTCACCAAAACCTGCTCCCAACAAAATTTGGTTGAAGGTGAAAAAAAATTAGATAAGAGGAAAGTGCTGATGGCATTAATTTGTTTATGGTGGACCTCAACTTGACCGGAAGTGACCCCACACAATTTTAAGACCATCCTCTGCTGCACATATGGAATGAGATATGCAGAATCCAATTATAAAACTGCAACAGACTGACGCTAGCTTTCGTGTGACACCTCCTGTAGCATGTCTGGTATGCGTAGCCCTCTTTATCCGCTTATAAACGTTAGTTATGTGAATATAAATTGTTGTCTTAGTTCAACGGAAGGAAAACATTCAACCCTGGCGGATATAATAATGAGTTCATTTTAAGATTTCGAGAAAGTTACTAAAATACTATAGGTAACTGAAGAAGGCCTGAGAGTACAACGGCCAAAATATTGTGTGATACAAGAAAAACGATAAGGCCCACATTTCTGAGAAATAAGTGTAGAATAAAAATAAAAATTGTCTTTTCATAATTACGCTACTGACTTATTAATATACATACGTGAATATAAACCTTATACCGTCAATAATGTCCATTTTAATCCCTCACAATTCATTTATTCATATAAATCCTACCCGAGATATTACAGGTTATGTAGACAGCTAGTCGATTATATCAAAGTTTTTCTTCAAAATGTAATTTATTTAAATAAAAGTCGTATTCATAATGAAAATCAAAGATGATTCAATGAATTGCGCTTGAAATACATTGGTACATCGTGTACTAATTTTGCCCTGACTATGGGAATACTTCTTACTCTGTCATTTGAGGTCAAAAATACAAAGAATAGATCTTCTTTCATCGATTTTAACCCGTCCAAAAAAGGGGTCACCAATTTTCTTAGCCTATGCCTACCTTTTTGTCACTAATGCAAACCTGACTTATATCTACCTTTTCTTTTCTCAAGTGAACCAAACTTATGTCTACCTGTTTTAATCTCGTGCAAACGAAACCTATATCTGCCTTTCTCTTATTAATCAAATTGGCAGAATCTATTGTTAATCTAATCTTAATCAAATTGACAGAATGTATTGTTAATCTAATCTTAATCAAATTAACAGAATCTATTATGAATCTATTGTTAATCAAATTGACAAAATTCATCATTAAATAACCTGGAAAAGACTGATTGCTGTAAAACAATTGAAACTAAATTAAACCATTTTACTACTTCAGTGTCAAACTATTTCACCGCATTTTCTATTCCGTCTTTATTAATATTTATTGCATTTTTATATTTCCAGAATTGAAAATGCTGAAATTTTTTCCTTTACTATTCCTGTGTGTGCAAGCCATTATGGCCTTATCTCGAGAGGAAAGTAAGTTTTCTTTACCTTTTATCACATTTTTTTAGATTAGGAATTATCATTAATACATGCTTTGTTATCCACCGTCTAAACATAAAGGTGCTAAAAGTCGGAAAGTTAAACTATGAAATCGGGCATAGCTGATCATATATGGAGGGGAAAAGGCTGTTATCATCCCGTGGAATGAAAGCAAGATAATAGAGAGAGAACAATATTCGAGGATAAAATGAATGAAACGGTAAAAATCTGTTTTGCTGATAGGTTTAATAATTATATTGTTTAATTATTCAAATAAAACTAATTGTTCTGTTATGGAAGTGGTGACAACCTTAGAATTTCGATCACAATTTGAGACAATATGTAGTAATTTGAGTATATTTTTTTAATCTAACAAAAATTGTAAATTAAGATAAGATGCTGTATATGAAACAACTACCAGGACTCGACGTAAATAATCTATGCGTTAGTTGGGACCTTTTTGTGCCTGTGCGCATGTGTGAGTCTTTGTGCGGGAGGGCGTATATGTATAGTGTGTGTGTGTGTGTGCGTATGTATGCCTACGTGTGCACATGCGTGTATGTGCGTATGTGTCAAATGTAGTTATTTCGCCTTTTCAATATTTTCTTGTTTCCACACACTCTCTTCCTATTCGAGTATATATATACTATATAAAATTTTGTTAGCGAAGGAATTTCGCCATTTTATATCATTAACTTTGCTAATTTACTTTTTGTATTGTAAAATGTGTGTGTGTCTGTGCATGTGTAAATTTGAATATATATATATATATATATATATATATATATATATATATATATATATATAAAATATACTGGTGTCTTATAAAATTATATATATATATATATATATATATATATATATATATATATATATATATATATATATATATATATATATATCCTGGTGTCTTATAAAAATGATGATTTTGAAATTATTCACAATTCAACACCATCACTTAATCTGACACCAGAAGTGTTGAAATGAAATTGAAACATTTGTAGGGATCTTACAACATGCATATGTTATAAATTTTAATTAATATTATTAGCTATACTCGGTTTTGACCACTGTTTATGAATAGCGTTCTTTCGTTATTGGGATTTCATGTATACTTACCCTGTACTTGTATATATATATATATATATATTTCAACCAATAAGTCCTGTATTGTTGGCATTGTCAACTCAGAAGTGTGAATGAATAAAATAGGAATTTAAAATTCAATCATTTAAAAAAATCAAAAGGAAGCGTAAAAGGGAAAAAAGAAAAAGAGAAAGAAGAAAAGAAAGGAAGTAGGAGGAGGCAGACGATGAAAATATAAAAAAAGTTCTTGAAAATTTTCTCTCCTATTTTTTCCTTATATTTTATCTTCATAATTTTTTATTTTCATTATTATTTTTTACCTTCATTACTTTTCTTTTATCATCTCGCCCTTTTTTTATTATTATTATTATTATTATTATTATTATTATTATTATTATTATTATTATTATTATTATTATTATTATTTTAATATTTATTTTTCTTTTTTATTAATTAAAATAATTAATTATTTATTTGGTTTTTAATTTTTATTTTTTAAATATATTTTTTATTATTTTATTTATTATTATTTTCATTATATCTTTTTAATTTGAGATTTTACCGTTTTACATATACTTTTCTTATATTTTATTTTAAGTCTTACATTTGAAATATTTTTAATTTATTTTTTGTTTATATAATCTATTTATGTTTCTTATTTCTTAATATTTTTTCTAGCATACATTTGGAAATATTTTTTTAAAAAAGGAGAAAATATATGTTTGTCCTTTAGTTCATAATCTAGTATTTACTATTTTCTGTTTTAATTTTTAAAATTGTTTGAATTCATGTTTTTAATTGTGTGATTCATTTTCAACCTGACTTGGGATGTTAATATTTTAAAATAAATTTTAAAAGATCAAGGTTTTATTAACTGTCTCAATTTAAGCCAGACACTTCCACCTCCCCCTCATCATGATACTGGGGTTGGGTTAACTTAATGTCTATATTTTCATCGGCTACGACATCCTTCTTTTCTTTTCTTCTTTCTCTCTTTCTTTTTTCTTTTTCTTTTTCCTATTTTATACTTTCACACCTTTGAGTTGACAATGCCAACATAGGACATGTTACTTGAAGTAGCTATTCGAATGAGATAAATTTGGATTTCTATTCTATGTAATTTATATGCTCTGTTATAATAAGTATACACGCACACACACACACGCGCGCGCGCGCACACACACATACACACACACATATATATATATATATATATATATATATATATGTATTGTGTATGTTAAAGCAGCATTTTTTCATTGATACAAGTTTTATTAAATAATATATACAAGTTGTGTCTATTTATTTTATGAAAATTCCTTTCATATTGTCTGATAATCTTAATAACATTATCATTAAAAGATGAAAGAAAATCACCATATCTTTTTAATCCTATCTAAGCTTTCGGCTTATATAAGCCCTTATCAAAGATGACAATTACATTTCAATATATTAAACAATACAGGGACAAAACAATAATGATAGTCTGTTTTTGTTAATACTTCTAGTTTTCACTCCCGCGTGGTCATGTATGACGTCACGAGCTGCTTGCGCGTCTCGTATACACGAGTTTGTCGTTGCTTTCATGCAACAAAAGCATCTTTCAATGATAATGTTATTAAGCTTATCCGACAATATGAAAGGAATTTACTTGAAATAAATAGACAAACCTTCTCTATATTATTTAATGAAACATGCATCAATATATATATATATATATATATATATATATATAAGTAAAGGATATGAAGAGATGAGCACTGGTCATTTAAGTATTCCATGCCACGTTCCAAATGAATCTATTAATAATATTCCTGCTTCTCTTCCCGAGGCCAATGTACTGATGTTGAGGTGGGGAGGGTATACCTGATGGCATAGGTATTAATAGTTGTCATAAGAATAATCTTGAACAAGTGGTTAAAAATGGCTTCGAGTGAATCAAGCCTGTAGGTCTTAACGAGGACCATCCTTCATCAGCTGTATACATTATCACCTTTTCAGATGAGTGGTGAAAAATGGCTTCGAGCTAATGAAGCCTGTAGGTCTTAAAGAGGACCTTCCTTCATCGGCTGTATACAATCTCTTTCTCAGATCAGTGGACAAAAAAATGGCTTAGAGGGAATGAAGCCTGTAGGTCATAAACGAGGACAACCAGTCGATTATACAGGCTAATCACCAAGCTAGAAAGGAAAAAATGAGAACCTCACTCTGCACCCCCCAGAAAATTGTCTTCCAACAACAATCTGTAAATGTGATGTGTACTAATTAACAGTTTCTATTTTAACGAGACGTACACATTTTTCAATATTTGTCTATATTACTGAGATGAGGTATTATGTACATTATTTATATTATTAGGACTATTGTCCTCATCTTTGTTGCCATATATATTACAACGTTTCCGCCCTTCAGTATCTCTCTATATTTCTGAGATGAGGTATTATGCACAATATTTACATTATTCGGACTATTGCACTCATCTTTGTTGCCATATTTATTACAACGTTTCGGCCTTTCAGTATCTGTCTATATTTCTGAGATGAGGTATTATGTACACTATTTACATTATTCGGACTATTGTCCTCATCTTTGTTGTCATATTTATTACAACGTTTCTGCCTTTAGTATCTGTCTATATTTCTGAGATGACGTTATTCGTAATTTTAACGTAAAATAAATTAATATTGTTTGAAATTAAAAAAATTTTCAATGACCCAAATCTTCTTTTAAGATAAAGTTTAAATGTTCTTCTTTGAAGAGAGAAAACAACAACAAATTAGCATTCCTGGATGTATTAATATCTCGAACAGAACATGGGTTCAAGACATTCATATAATGCAAGTAAACATTCAGGGGACAATACCTCAACTTCGACCACCCATAAATTGTAAACGTCTTAAATATGGCAATAAAGAAGGGAGCAAAAACTCGAACAAAACAGTGTAAATAAAATAATATTTCTAACATAAATATACCGGGTGTAATATCAAAATTATCCAAATTGTCTAGATGGATGACGTACTAAGTTTGTTCACCAGGGTACCCACGGACACACTATCAGTAGTCGGGGACATAGTGGCCTAGGCTCATCTCTAGGAGAACGTATCAATATACCAATAGATAACCTGATGAGGATGCTGATTTTCTGTCCACAAACGACATACTTAAGAATGGGATCAAACATATATCAACAGAATGAAGGCTTGGCGATGGGCTTGCCATTATCACCAGCAACGGCTAACATATGCATGGAATAGGAGAGATATATGAACAAGAATTTGTCAGTATAAACAGTATCCTACAATGTAACAACTACCTCGGGTACAAGAGAGCAGTTCCGACATCCTGGGATAGGAGAGTGCAAGAGGATAACAACTCTCAGAAAACAGCTTCGGTCTGCCTTCCCGATGTGAAGGGATTATCGAAAAAATACAAAAGATCTGTGGGCCATATAACATCAGGACGACCTTCAGAGGTGGTTCAACACTTCGCAGACACATCTTCCGAGTAAAACTTCCCATAGAAGAGAACATAACTAAGGACTGCGTATAGTTTCTATACGTTTATATTCCAAAGAATCCTATTATAATTGTGATTGTTTCTCACTTCGTTAGTTCACTCGACCGTTACGACCTGCCAATAAAGCATACATAATGGACGATTCTATTTTGATCGCGTGGAAAGAGAGGAATATGCACTGCTTTGGTTCAGTGAAAGAAAGAAAGAAAGAAAGAAAGAAAGAAAGAAAGACGCTTTTAATGGATGTTTTACTGGAATAGAAAAAGTTGTCAATTTGAAATCTTTCCATTTGTACCCACGAGGAGTCGGGTATTTATTGTAGCAATACACAGAACCGACCATTTTACAGAATCTTTACCGATAGATCATACCAAGTGTAACAGCAAAATTGTCCAATGAACCGTTGTATCTTAGAAATGATTAAAGATATCTTACTGGAATTCTCTAAGGCTTTTATAAGACTTTTGAACTCTACTTTGAACAATAATAATGTATAATTATTCTGTAAGCATAACAGAAGTATCGGGATAAAATCGACCATAAACGAAAATGACATGTTCATCATTAATTAATCTTAGTTAAGGATCGGAAGCTCATGTAGGATTGAAATTAAGTTCAAATATACCTATATATATATATATATATATATATATATATATATATATATATATATATATATATTCCAGGATCATTTTCCGACGTATTCATGATGATTTTATCCCTCACTAACCATCTAATTTTCTGACAACGAGTAACAAACCAATTTACAGGTTTCACGTACAATTTCATTTTCAAGTCTTTTTTCACTGCTCTTTGAACTGTTATAGCTGCAACTCCTCTCTGAAATGCTAAACATCTTATAGATTGAGTTGGATCTTTTCTAGTTTATATCTTTATATCTAAGTTGTACTGATCTCGTTTTCCTTTCTACTGTTCCGTCTTTTTTAAACTTAATCACCGTTTTCTTGATGGTTCTTGAATTGGAGATGGAAGCCAGAGTATCAATGTTGGTACCATTACTGAAGGCCTGAATGGTCTTTTTTCTCTCACCATTGCTCATTTGACATGACAGTGAGTCTGATACAAAATGATTTTAACCTGACCCTTTTTAGCTGAATAACTCAATCGGTTTTTCAGTAATTCTTATAAAAATGGCATCAAGATGGCCATATGTCTTATCTGTAAACCTGGAAAAATTGGTTTAGTGGTTCTTTAGATATTAAACATTTTGCTGAATGGATAATTATGCTGTTATTATATTTGGACAATTTTACTGTTACACCCGGTATGTACAAGTTCCACTTGAATTCTGGGCTGAAATTAAGTCGGGGGAGGCGCTCAAGGCACTGGGCCTACACGAGAGAACACTAGTTCATTGCAATAGGCGAAAATTCAGAGTCTGCTCTGTGATGATGGGACAAAACTAGTTGAGATTTCGAGATATTGAATATGACCAACCAGTTTTTACCCTACTCAGCTGTTTAAGCTAAGGTCAAATGGGAGATCAGCTGCAAGAAAATTCTACTATTATTTTCGTTCTTTCTTTCTTTCTTTCTTTCTTTCTTTCTAATGCTTTTAAAACGTCATTCTTTTTTTCGTAGTTTGTTCCCTAACACTTCGAACGGGTAAATGTCGAAATGCAAAGATCGGACGGTGGTACTATAACAAGGATGCGAAAAAATGTGAGCCATTTCTCTACAGCGGCTGTGGGGGCAACGCCAATTCATTTGAAACAGAGGAAGAATGCTACGGAACTTGTGGCCAGATCTGCAATCAACCAATGTTCAAAGGTTATTGCTATGCATACATGCCAAGGTAAATATCTCAACGCAAATGGTTTTTTTTTTTTTCGAATATTTTGATTATTTACGAGAGTTGATTGATAAGAAAAAAGTCTCCGACAACGTGGCGTCGCTAATAGTGAATCTATGAATATATTTTGTTTAAATATGTATTCACCATTATATCAAATGCTGTACAAACCTACTTATTGTCAGATAGCTCGGCAAGATACTGAATAGTCTCATTCGTTAATCATATAAAGCATACTGTATCCTAATTACGTATTGTAAAACGTGTTTTATAAGATTATAGATTTTACTTATCGATCAAGCCTCGTAATTTTGAAGAGAATTAAATTGACTTCGTTTTGATATCAGTTTCATTAGTTTATCCGGTTTTAAACATGTTTTATAGGATTGGAGACCTTAATTATCACTCAATCCGCGTAATTTGATGATTCTGTAATTTAAAAGAAAAATAAATTTAATTAAATTTGAATCTATTCTAATTATTCTAAATTGAAGCTCTTACTTATTGATCAAACATCGTAATTTTGAAGAGAAATAAATTGACTTCAATTTTATATCAGTAGCTTTTGTAAATATCGAGGTAGTGATTTAGCAGCGGGTGAAAATATGACGTCAAAATCCAAAAACTCATTGGAAGGGCTCGAAATATACATTCCAAAAGCAAAGCAAGCTATTAGGGAACAGGAAATGTTCGTTGGAGAAACAACACATAGAAGAAGAATAGTTGGTCTATGATATGTCCTGGAAAGGGATATATTTGTTCGAAGTAGCTAAGTGGTTTTGGCTACTGTAAATCGGGTAGGACAATCTAGCAGGTAACCGTAATGGACTGGTGCTCGTTGTAGTGGTAGACAATAGGCGTAGGCAATAGGCGTAGACCATGTACCTCCACATCAGTCTGTATTTATGGCTGACATCAGCCAATCATATTACTGTGCGGGGGAACCCAGGTGTATGCATATTCATTACATCAGTCTATCTGGTTTAAAACGTCGTGTTTTTTTAGAATTATTAACCTTACTTATCAATCAACCCTCGCAGTTCAAAAGAACGATAATTTTACTTCAGTTTTCTAGCACATCCATTATTCAATTTGTTTCAAAACTTTTTTATGAGTTGGGACGTGTCAATGAACCGTTATAAAGTTGAAGAAAAATAAATTTCATTTTGTCACCATTTTTATTTGTCTAAGATTTGTTTTATAATATGTGAGTCCTCATTTATTATCTGACACTTGTATAAATTCGTATGTATTTAATTTGATAAGTAAACGCTGTGTTGGACTTCCTGTGAAAATTATATCCGTTACAGTAACAAAAATCTCATAGACTAGTTTCCAAACCAGTTGTCCTAAATTATTTTTATATTTTAGTTTCGTTTGGTACAAGGCTATAAAAGTGCAGCATCCCCTGAAAATTTACTCTTGTCCACTAGCAACTCTACTTCTTTAAGTATGAAGGTGACACTATAGAGATTTTCTCGACATATGTCCAAACATTGTACAACCATTTTGAATATTTTCGAAGCTGCCGCCTTTGTGTATCTTGTCAATTAATCAAACGCCTTTTTACTGCGAATGAATGAATAGACATTCCACTGAAGAGTTCTACTTTTGGTTGAGAAGTCTTATTGACTGGGTTTGTGCTTAGTATGGACGTTAGATTTCAATTTATAAAATACTAAAAAGATAGCCCTGAGGAGTTAGACGTCTGATTGAATCAGCGCATATGCTAGATTTTGAGGACCTGGTTAGTAGGCCTAACATAGAAATAAATACAGTATGGGGGCCGGTAAGATATAAGGAAAGAGGAATGACAGCAAGAATTCAGAAGCAGCAACAGCGAGCAATAACTGAGCAGTACTAAATAAGAACGTGACAAGATAACCCAAGCAAGATATGGACAGCGGTAGCAGAAACTAATACGTTGATTTAATAAAGGGTTCAGTTCCTTTAGAAAGGGCTATCCTTCGAACATCATGAATTGGCGATACAGAACCGCAAACAAAGAACTGTACCAAATAATAGAAACCTCATCACTTGTGTACTTTCGAAAGTAGCAACAACTAAAATTGATAGCATATCTAACTGAAAGAGAAATTAATAACATAATCAGGATGTTGACATGCCACACCACCTCTATAAATAACCCAGACCTTGAGTAGTTCTTGAACCTCGTATTTGGTAAATATTCGTATTCGTAAAATAAATAAATGGGTGCATACATGATGCTAAATTTCTTAAATCAAGGGGTGAGTTTTTGGACACGAATTTTCAATTAGTTATTTTTCATCGCTTCTAGGGCAGTCAGAGAGGTGGGGGTTCCGCCTATCGGATTCTTCCGGGGGGATTGGTATGAGAAGGAAAAGGTCCCCCACTCCCGTTGAGGTAGATGCTTCGTTTGTAGTAGCTGTTCCGTGCTGGAGGCTTTCTCTTCTCCCTTTTGTTCCCCTACCCCCACCGTTGCGTAACATCTGTTACATAGCTGTGGTACGACCGGTTCAGACAAACTATGACCAGCTTTGACCAGATTTGACCAGCTTAGACTAGTGGCTCCAGTGGAAACGCATTAAAAACCGACCTTGTGTCAAAACCTAACTCAGTGGGGTGGAGTTTAAGGTAAATCCCGGGCAGTCGGAGGGGGTGTATAATTTGTGGTGTTCGTTCGTTTTATTGATTTCAAACATAATATTCTTTCAGATATTTCTTTAACCAGACGAGCGGAAGGTGCGAAAGATTTGTGTTCGGCGGATGCGGTGCAAATAGCAACAATTTCTGGAGTTTAGATCAGTGCCGAAAGGTGTGTAGAAATGAGTGCACGCTGCCACCGGAGACGGGACTGTGCAGAGCAATGATGACGCGTTATTACTACAACACGGAAACCAGAAGTTGTGAAATGTTCATCTATGGTGGATGTAGCGGCAACGCCAATAACTTTGAGGTCAAAAGAGATTGCGAAGCGCGATGCGTTATCAGTATCACGTGAAACTCTGCATCATTTTAAGATGTATTTATGAGTATGTTTTCAACACAAATTTCTAAATTATTGTAACTATTATTACTAAATAAATACAGAGAAGCTATTGTGTATCGAATTTTTATGTACAGTAAGATTTGACAATAAATTAACTTTATTGTTTCTGGTGTTTTGGGGCGGTTTTATTAACTTACTTCTTGATTAAGGAGTGATACTCCTTAAAATACACGTGACAGCAAACCTTTTCAAATAACCAGCACTTTCCTCGCTATCCTCATCGGTCTCAATATTAACTCCTCTACTTTTTATTATTTCTATGTCACAATTATTAACACTATTATGTGTTATTACTAAAATGTTGATGAGCACTTCGGCGTAGTGTAATGCAAGATTGTCTCGCTAGATCAGTTACGACTGAATAGTGAGTTCGATCTACACTGGATGCCCCACACACTCGGCCTAAGCTACTATGATTTTGAGTTGTAAATAAATACTCATCGATGTCAATACTAACTGCTTTTCTTCTTATCTCCACTCCATGATTATCAACACTATTATATGTTGTCCTGGGTACGACAATAAACTGCATCCACGTCCTGGGTAAGACGATAAACTACATTTGGCAGTAATGCCTCTGATCAGGAAGTTTTGAGAAGCATGGTACCACTTCTTAATTGCTGGTGTTCCCAGGTACGCCCTGACCAGAGAGGTAGCACCTGTTAGAGTCCCAGCTATGGCCAAATAGTTAACCCCCAAACTTGAGTCAAAATACCATGAACGTGTATAAATAGGTTTTAATACCAGAAATACTTTGTAAAAAATTACCAGCAATAATTTTTTGAAGGAAAAACTATTACCAGCGATACCTAAAACAAAATATTGCCAACTATAAATTTTTGGAAACAAAATATTACCATTTTATTATATTTGAAAAAATATGGTTAATTTGCAGTTTAGAACCCGCGCCCAGTCCACATTAAAATTTTCCAGAATATTACATTTATGTGTAATTGTATTAGGTTGGTGCAAAAATAATGTCGTTTTCTCACATATGTTACTATGTGATAAAACGACATTATTTTTGCACCAACCTAATACATGCTTCATTCGAATTTGGATTGATAAATTTGAAAAAATCTACCGTTTTAGAGTTATCGACAGTAAAATTTCGGATTCATTCGCGTCGTTGTTTGCATACATTCGCTGCCGAATAGGTATGAATAGAATATTGATGTTGTCTTCATTATTGCGCACGCAATATATTTCTCTCCCGCAGTAATTGAGACAAGTTAGATCAGTAAACAAGGCCGTTAACTACGTTCTCTTCCGCGCTTAGCTTTCCACAGCGAATGTATGCAAACGACAGTAATGGCTGCCGCGATGCGAATGAATCCAAACTTTTACTGTTGATAACTCCAAAACGGTAAATTTTATCAAATTTATCAAGCCAGATTCGAATGAAGCATGTACAATTACACATAAATGTAAGTATTCTGGAACTTTTTTTAATGCGAACTGAGCGGTGCTAAGCTGCAAATAAACCAAAAATATTACTAGAAAAAGATTTTTGAACCGAAAAATATATTACCAGCAATACTGTTTTCAGTATTCAGTCAGTTATGTGTCATGCGTGATACCCGCTTAGGTTATCATGTATATTTCAATACATAACTGACGAGGCAGATTTTTTCCGCCGTAGTTTGCCATGTCTTTCTGCAGTAAACCAGTTGCCATCCAAGGCTACAGAACTCGGTGTGTCTTGCTATTTACCCATAGATAGGGAAGAAGAGGATTCATACATTTCCTAAGGGTATTAGCACGTAAATGAATGTAATGGATTCGACTGGAAATCGAACTCGGCTCTCCGATTACCAGCAATAAAAATTGTCGACATTAAATAACCATTCAGTCCGACATGCCGTAAAATAAAACAAACCAAACCAACTATTATATGAATGTTCAGGTCATTATTATGATGTTGAGTCATGAATAAATTCACGTGTATCTCAACACTATCGCTTGTTCTTCTTATTTCTACACAATAGATATTAACAATATAATATGACTATGACGTCATTACTATGACGTTGTCTCATAAATAATTCCCGTTTTTTATCAACTTTATTCTGCAGAACATGAAGTAGAATTATTCTTTATTTAATTTTATATTCATCATTATTTGCAATAATCATTGCAAATAATGCATTTGTAAATGCATTTATATTCATCATTATTTGCAATGACTTGTTGCCACTTATCGACCAGCTCTTGAGTAAACGTTTCTGATTTTAGAAATATTTCTACAAATTCTTGAAGCTAGTTTTCATAAAAGAAGCTTTCTCTACTATTACTTTTTGCAGTGACCTAAAAAAGGTAATAATCGTTTGTCGGGTGGCTTAGAACAGAACAACCGTGTTCCAAACATTTTCCTGTCTTATTCTCTGACTATACAGCCTTGGGTTGTCATGAAGAAGAACTTTTTTCTTATTGATCTTTAATGGCCTTACTATTGTGAGAATTTATAAAATATATTATTATTATTTATAATTTATAAATTCTCATAATAGTAAGATCATTAGGGATTTTCATACTAACCAGTTACAAAGGGATTTTGATGCTGACCAATTACAAAATTACAAAAAGAGAATTCTCCCTGTAACTGCCGAGTAAGATCTCATTGTCCAGTAGGAGGAGTTTGCTTGACAGAAAACGTGGTATACGAACCCACAATTTCCACCAAGGAAAATGTTAAACAAAAAGAGATCTATATAGGAATATCTGCTGGAAATTGGAAACAGCGCTTCTAAAGCCATCGTCATTGCTACATAAATGAATCCCAAAGATACCAAACTATCGAAATACTATTGGGATCTGGTGGGAAAAGGCTTCACCCCACAGATGATATGGTGAATCATCTCTAGAGCTCGAACTACCCAAATCTTCAGAGACCGATGTGACCTATGTATTAAAAAGAAAATCCTGATAATTAAGCATAGTGATACTGGAGAGTTACTCAACCAACACAATGAGATGATTTTTAAATGCAGACACAGAAATCATCTCAATATAACTAACTACATATAATATAAAAAAAAACTGTCCATTGAAATTCTGAATGTCTATATTAATATTTGAAATAATACCGGATGTCTCTCTATACAAACACTATCAGTTATATATATATATATATATATATATATATATATATATATATATATATATATATATATATATATATGCAGTTGTATATCGGCATATGGGCATTGTTATACATCCTAACATTTATGCTAGTATTTATATGTATCTATATGATAATTACAAACATAGACATATGTTGGTATATGTATATGTAGATGTTTATAATACGGAAGTAATTATTTGCTTGTATTTAGATGCGAGTATGCTTGTATGCACGCGCGAGCACGTATGCATGTATGTATGTGCGTATGTGTGCGGGTATTTATATATATATATGTGTGTGTGTGTGTGTGTGTGCGTGTGTATACGGGTGTGTATATGTGAATGCATGTGTATATGTGGATATGTGGATATTTGTGTGTATGTGTATACATCTGTATATGTATGCATATGTATATGTATCGATACATATATATGTGGTTGTGTATGTATTTGTATATGTATACGTGTATATATATATTTTTACGGAAATATGTGTGCGGTGTGTATGAATATATGAATAAGATATGGTTGAATGCATAAATATATATATATGCGTGTATATTTGTGTATATACATAGATTAATTGTAAAGACAATAATTTATTTATTACCTTCTAATCTTCATCTTGAAATAGTTTCTAATTAGATTTGAAGACTTAGAAATGTGTGTGTATATATAAGGTTATGTACGTATATGTATGTATATCGATATACGTCTATGCGGTTGTATATGTATTTGTATATGTATACAGGTGTGTGTATATATATATATATATATATATATATATATATATATATATATATATATATATATATATATATATATATAAAAGTGAAGATAGAAGTGATCTTAAGAAATATTAAGAAATATTACCCATCTTGAAATAGTTTCAAATTAAATTAATGACTTAGAATTTAACAAAGAAATATTACTCCCTAAACATTATTCAGAATATTAAAAGTATTAATATTAGTAACCTTTTTTTATATTTTGTTTGTTGATATAATATTTAGTTTATATTAAATACCTATTTTATTTGTGGAAAATTTGAAAACTTAAATTACTATCAAATGTAATTTTTTTTTTAATTATATAAATCGGTGGTTTTTTTTTTTCAGATTGACTGATACATGCCCACATACGTTAATTTCCCTCTCCAAATTTATATCCTCTTTTCTTTCCTTCAAAAACCTAGGTCCATCTCTTATTTCTTACATCATTACTTCCCCTTTTTTTCTTTTTTTTTTCTATTTATATATTTTCCGGTGAGTTGTCCTATTAAGTAGGCCAATGTCTGATCCTACCCCACTCCCCACTATTAAGTATTGAAAATTTAAAAGCATTCCTATCTCTCGATTCCCTCTCTAATTTCGACCATGTCTGTCACACTCTCTCTCTCTCTCTCTCTCTCTCTCTCTCTCACACACACACACACACACACACCACTCTCTATATCACCTTACATAAGCTTAATATTGCCCTTCAAAAGTGTAAGTTTAAATTCATTTTTTCATCTCTGAAAGTGAGGTCTGATGATCCAGGGTGAAAGAAAGTTCCACCAGTTCAGACCATTATAGCTGAGACCTGCCATGCCATATACACAGAGCGAACTATCCCCATATCCCATTAGTAAGGGGGAAGTTACATTCGGAAAGCGTCTTTTTAAAATCCCCTACTCCATGAAACTGACTGCCGATAATATATATATATATATATATATATATATATATATATATATATATATTATAAGAGATTATAATAACAACATTTTAAATCGCTACACAAAAGATTTCATGTTTCAATATTTTGATTGTACTTCTTCAGATGAGGAAGTACAAGCATAATATTGAAACATGAAGGCTTTTGTGTAGCGATTTAAAAATGTTTTTTATTATAATCTCTTATAATAAAATATTATAATAATATTTTGCTCTACTTTGTATTGAGCACTTTTAAAAAATAAATGTAACCAACTGTCGATTTTTACTACATTTGTTCTTTCTCTTATTAAATAAAAAATAACAAATTGTAATTGGTAGGGATTATTTCAAAGGGGACTTTTAATCTATATGAGAGCTTATTGTATGATACAGAACAAATTATAATAATAATCAAGAATAAACCTAAAAAAAATCCATTTTCGGTTACAAATTAATTTCAATGAATGAAGCATGTTCATCTCATCAGACCTACTATATTTTCATAAAATTTATTACTGACAATAGATTTTCAAGTTTCTTCCTCATTATTACATATATATATATATATATATATATATATATATATATATATATTATAACATGTCGCATAAAATAATTTAGACAAGTTTTGTCTACTTATTTTATATAGGCTCCTCTTGTAACTACAAACAATTTTCTTAGTATCCTTATTAAAGAAGAAAATGACAATATTGATGGATAATCATTTTATTCCGAGTACTTTTGACATTAGCACAATGCCGTCATCCGGGTCTTGTTTTTCTAAGACAAAAAACTGCTCTATTCATCTGAAAGTTAAATTTTCACGAGTGATGAGAAGGTTAAGTACAGTAGAATTTTTTTAAATTTTATCATGTTGACACACGTCAAGGGAGGTAACTAAATGAAATGTCGAAATATTTAAGCAAAAAATCTATTTTAAACTATTAGTTATAACTTAGATATTTTAAACTATCTACTGTAAAAATTTTAAAACATTTGTGCAGTATTCATTATTAATTTTATCAAGGGTTAAAACCTATTTTTACGCTTTCATGGCGTTTTGACTCTAGTTTGGGGTTACCTATTTGCCCATAGCTGGAACCCTAGCAGGTGCTGCCACATCAGTTCAGGGTGGACCTAGGAACACCAGTAATTAAGTAGTGATTCCACGCTCCTCAAAACCTCCTGATTAGAGGCTTTCTGACGTATGTAGTTTATCGTCGTACTCAGGACGCCTCATTGGGGGTTATCCCTCTGCAGATGTGCAGTTGGCGTATTCTGAAGCCCCACCCAGCAGGGCTTCATATTTTGTAATTAACCATTTTATGTCCGTATAGCAACATTCTTTAGTAACCGTCTAATTTGAGTGGATCTTGGGATTGATATAGGGAAATTATTTAGTAAAAGCACAATGAACTTCATCAGATGGTATGCATAATTATAAAAGGTTTGAGAACGGATCTGTCGAAACGTTAAATGGCAATGTTTAATAATCAAAATACTTGACTGGACTTTACAGCTATTGTCGGTAACCAGACTGATAGAACGAAAATTCTGAATTCAAAACTAGGAGTTGATTTCACTGTATAATCTTCTACGCCCTTGTGTAAATTATTTGAAACAACTGTATAATTTCCTTTCTTTCATCATACGGTCAGCTTTAGACCCAATGAAGTGACAGGGTGTAATCAATTCCTTTTTTTCTTCAGATTAGGTCATTTGCAGCGATGTGCAGTAATATGAATCTATTTTCCTGGTGTATGATGAAATTTGTTTAGCCTTGAAAAATACTGCGTCATCTGTGATTACACCAGATTATAATCACGTCCCAAACTACTGTCTCGACTGTCGATTAGTTATCCTACGGCCTTTGTCTGCGATGGACGTTACCCCAAGGAAGCGTACGAAAGCTGTAACGCTGCACGAACAAAACAAAGTACTATAGACTGGCCCGGAAACTCTCCTGATTTAAATACAGTCGAGAATCTGGAGTCAATCTGCAAGGAGCGACATCGTGGAATTGACATACGAAGTACTAACTAATGTACACTGGGTTATGTTTCATTGGAGAAATACGAAAATAAAGTAAATAATAACGGAATTATTCGTTCTTGTTTCAATTAATTTGTACAAGTGTGTAAATGCTAATTATTTTACTGTAGTAATGCACTAAAAATGAATGGATCGTCAGTGGTCAGAAATAAATAATATAAAGTCAGAATGAGAGTGTGTGTCTGTGTCTGTGTGTGTGTGTGTGTGTGTGTGTGTGTGTGTGTGTGTGTGTGTGTGTGTGAATTAATTTATTTTAAGAGACATATAGACAGAAAAAGAGAGAGGCAGGGAGAAAGTTATAGGAATTTTTTATTTTCCAAACACAGTGAGCACATCGTAACCATGTTCAGAGTTGATGTTACTGAGTGTTGCTTTTTTTTGTTTTTTTTTTTCCTTAATAATGCTTCCATTATTTTTTTTTTTTTTCCTTTTTTACATGTGGATGAGGCTAGGTAGGTCTTCGTGGATATACAAATAATATATATATAGATATAAATTTATTATATACATATATATGTCTTATATATATATATATATATATATATATAATTATTTATTTAAAAATATGATTCGAACACGCTACATAAGAGTTCTCATGTTTCAAAACAAGACCCGAAAACTTCAATATAATTATTTGAATTAAAATGAATTAAAGTAAGCTCTGTTCCATCTTCAAGCGAAATTTTCTTTGGAATAACTTATTTCTGAAATTTACGTGTTTTAATAATTGAAATCAAAATTTTCATGATAACGGCTAGAGCGATTGTTTAAATAGAAAGGAGTGTAGGGTGTTAATAATTTGTATCAGTATAGAGTTACTTTCATAGATGTCAAGTCAGGGTAAGGTTGGGGTGCCTAAATTTAAAACAGAAGATGATTTCGTCTATTCTGTTTTACGTGTCTATGGAGATTTATTTTTTTATTTTTTTATTTTATTTTTTTAAAGGGTTTTGCGTATATAAAAAAACTGCCTTAACATTTGTTTTTTGACGACTTCATAAAGGGTTATCTTTTTTTGTAGGGTATTTAAACTATTTATTAGGAATATGGATTTTAAAAATTATTTTATTGTTTGTTTTTATGCTAATTATTCAATGCAAAAATTTGATGATGTCGGCAAAAAAGCGTTAACACATGTCTATTGTTTAATAGATTTTTATTATTTAGAAACTTAATAATGTGTAGTTTCTCATGTAGGCATAAAGGGCATGGGTCATCCCAAGTTTTACAAGTTCTAGTTTTGTTTATAATTTTTCATTTTACTTTTGGTGTTTTATTCATTTCCTTCAGATGCCAAAAATATTTAGATAGAGATGCCTGATTACTTTTATTTATATTGTTGAAAGAGCACTTATGTGCCTCCATCTGGCCTTAAATTCATTCTTCGTAGACCCAATGTATATCATATTAGTATTAGTATTAGAGCTCTCAATGGATGAGATAGTACATTGGTATACCACAGATTTGACGCAGAATTTATTTTCCAATGGGCAGTCTTCTGGGTTTCTACAGTCACATAATTTTTCACTGTTTTTGTCTAATTTAAGTGTAGGGTTTTTATTAATACTATTAAGGCATGGGGGTTTGTTCAGGATTTTATTATTGTGTTTTTTTATTATACTTTCTAGATTTTCAGTGCAGCTGTAACTCAATTTTAAGGTGTTCTTATTAAATATATTACTAAGTCTACTATTGGTAGGGAAGTGTTTTTCAATAAAAGCTAGGAATTTATGTCCTAGTTTAATACTAACCATTCGGTTGAACGGAGGGGTATACCAAATGATTTTTCTTTTCCTGTTTTTATTCTTCTTCTGGTTAGTCCAGATATATATAGTATTACACAACAAAATCCCAAATTACCTCATATTGATTTGGATCTGTTATAAAAACATACATTGAACTCTCTTTGTAGAACAGTTTTAATATTTTATATTACTAAGATCTACTTGGATTATATACCAATGGAATTATTTCATATATATATATATATATATATATATATATATATATATATATATATATATATATATATATAATACCAACTACAGTATACCTACATACAGACATTCAAATATGAGTGCATACTATGCATGTGTGTGAGTATATGTGTTGACACAGGTGGATATTATATATATATATATATATATATATATATATATATATATATATATATATATATATACACTAGCCGCATGGCCTGACGTTGCCCATGCTTGATTCAAAAATCGTACGACTCATACAGCAATCGCTGTAACTTGACTTAAAATATTTTTGCCTTTCCTTGCCTTTAAAGGAGTGCCCTTTGCCGTGCTGATATTGCTACATGCCTTACTTCTTGCCTATCTCACACTGCGAATCTTTTCTAAGCTCTATACTAAACATTAAATCTGTTACGAAAAAAGAACTAAACAAAATGAACACAAAACGATCAGCTTTAAAAAAGGACTCGTAACTGGAAAAACCTAATGAAAAAAGAATGTTAACAAAAAATGCTTTATCACACCCAACCCAGTTCTGCGAAATCAGAATCAACGTTGAGTTTAAGCAAGTGAATGAGCCAATAGCAGTAAAGTGCCATACAGATTTAAATTGTTCCCACTTGTGACGAATGCAGTTATCTATTTCTTTTGCATGCTAGCATGCTAGCTAACATTCGTGTCAGTCAGCTGTTAGCTCTCATGTTGGCCAATAGAATTTTCCTGCCTATTCGTGGCAGCCAGCCAGTACAAAATGGCCGCAAACTACATGAAAACTGCCGTAAAAGCATGAAAAAATCGATTAATTCCACTATCGATGGAAGTTGGGAAATGCAACGTCGGTCTTGGCCTTCCCGCTAACTTGGAACATGTGCAAGTAAATTTTGGTGCAAATCCGTCGAAAATTGCGGCCGTGCATTCGTTACACACACACACGCACACATCCTGCCTTTTATAGAGATATATAGCATTATTCTCATGTGTTATTTACTGACAGGTGGAAGTTTTAAAGCGACAAAAAAATCTGTGCCATTTGGCACCAGGAAGAAATCTGAACTTAATTGTCTTGAACGACCATTAACCAAAGAGCCTTTGTTTGGGGTTGAAAAAGTCTATTTGCTTCTATCGCGCACCGCTCTTGGCACTAAAAACGTTTCAGAAAAAAAAAGAAAAAAACGTACGATAAAAGAATTAGACTGACTTCTACAAAACAAAAGGAAGTGAACAAAATCAAGTATTTTTTTTTCCTCTATATTTAGTGCACGTATCGTAATTGATGTGCAGGTAGTGTAATGGTTAGCGTCTTAAAATAAGAAGTTAGAGATGCGAGTTCGAATTCTCGCCGGCTTCGATATGCTCATTTTCGCACAAGTTCGCTTGAGAAAGAAAGAAATTCATCTCTTCTCCCTGAATAGTAATTTCAGTATATCTACAAGCACTCTATCCCCAATGCAGTCCACTTTCCAAACATAAATATAGCAAAATTTTAAAAATAGTGTTCATTTTACATTATTCGGATTATTGTCCTCCATTAGATATGACACGGAACTAGAACAGTCTACCCCAGCGAGTGAAATAAAGGATTCAGTTCGACATTCCAACCACCTGAAGAAGGCCGAAGCGTACAACGGCCGAAACGTTGTAATAAATATGGCGACAAAGATAAGGACAATAGTCCGAATAATGTAATAGTGTACATAATACCTCATATCAGAAATATAAACAGATACTGATAGTTCGTTTTATCACTTCACCCCAAAAGAAAGCAGTAATGTATGCAACAGGGTGTACATGCAGTGAAAGTGAAAAAGAATAGGCAGGATTGAAGAAAGGATAATATATGAAGGGGTTTAAAAAAAAAACAGAAAATGGCGATTGACGTTGCATTTAATTTTTTTAAAAAATGAAGATATCAGAGTAGCGAGGAAACGAAAGAGAGTTCCACAGATGGGAGGTGGGAGAAAAGAACCTGTTGGAGCATAAGTGGCTGTTGCATTTAGCTAGACTTAGATGCCAATCTATTAACACGTTTAAAATCATGAATTTGAGAGAGCCGGTAAAAAGCTCGTCATATTAATTGCCATGAAAATATCTGTAGAAGAGACGGAGAGAAGACATGTCATTTCGGTGAGAAAGTGACTAAAATCGAGTTGCCTGGCCATAATCGATTACATTACAGATCCTTCTTCGGATTTTGTCAAAAATCCTATATATATATATATATATATATATATATATATATATATATATATATATATATATATATTAGGAGATAACGCGATCTTGGTTCCAACCTGTCGGTATCCTCAGGCGATATAAGCCAAATGATTTCCTAAGGGTTTTCCTATATCACCCGAGGATAGCGAAAGGTTGAAATCAAGGTATCGTGATTGGCTGATCTCCTAATGTTTTGAAATTTAAAAGATCTGTATCTTGAATTTTTATTTTTTAATTTCTTAATATGTATATTGATCACTTTTTAATGCATCTGTTTCCCGGTCTAATTCAACACTGACCAATAACTGCTTCATAATTTATATATATATATATATATATATATATATATATATATATATATATATATATGGGGGGGGGCTGGTCGTTTTCCGAAGATGGCTAGCTAATCTCTGTTGCAGAGGTCTAGTCGGGCACATTCAACACCAACAGAGCCCACCACTTAGTTAATTTCTGAGAGCGAATAATCTCGTATGTTCAGCAGTTTGATCAACGCCAGTACGCCAATGTCCTCGGTCACGATTACTTGTGACATTGTGCTAGCACAACGGATTCCGAACAGTTCCTTCTACCCAATTCACTCTTAAAGCATTTCAGGATCCTTCCAAAGCTGAAGTATATATATATATATATATAATGATCGCTTATTGTATCCATTATAAAGGGTGTTTCATTAAGACGGATTATATATAAAGGTATTTGGATCATATTATTTAAGACATGGCAATTATCTGTGAAAAATAATATCGCCAAAAGTCCCCCAAATCTGAAAGGAAAAGAAAAAAATCATTAGACGCTTAAACTTAATTCACATTAAAATCGGCCCAAGTTATTGGAACACCCTTTATATAGGTGCTAATAAGTGCTTATAGCGTGAAACAGCCAATCACCACCTATATAGAGTTTTCCGACCACGCCGATTACTCTACAAGCGCCTTACCCTCAATATAGTTGACTTTCTCACATAAATATATAAAAATTTAATCAATATAATTAAGTATATTAATTTATATATATATATATATGTGTGTGTGTGTGTGTGTGTGTATATATGTATGTATGTATGTATGTATGTATATGTTGATCAATTTATCCCAAGCAAGGTGTCAATGCCACTAAGACGCAAGTCGCTACTAAGAGTGAAAGAATGAAAAGACTTTGGAAGGAACCTGATAGATAATCCTAAACAGAGGAGAGGAATAAACCAGTACTCCTATTAAAAAGACCAGGAAGGAGTGTGAACTGGGCGATAGCAGAACCTGCCTGCTCCTTTTCAGTAGAGTAAAAATTAAATAAATAATTAGTAAACAAAATTTCAGGGTCCACGCGGAGACGTTAGAAGTATACAACTGAAGTAAAATTTAATCTTATCAAGTGATGGTGTTGCATGTCTTCCTATTCAACACCATCACTTGATAAGACACCATAAGCATTGAAAAGAAATGGCTATTTTTGTTGTGATTTTATAACATATTTATGTTACAGGTTTCGAATAAATTATATTTGGTCTACTCTGTATTGAGAACTTGTGGGTAATTCAGTTCGCCCGTCGTTTGCGATGATTGAAATGGATCAAAGTGCTTGCTTTCATTCAATTCTCCGCTCTACCAACAGAGGTGTCTCTAGTGACCTCTTATTCTCTCCGTCTCGTTAGTACGTAAGCCGTCACATCAACAATTTATCTCTCTGGTCTTCCTCCCAGACTCGCTATTTATGCCCGCATCGGGGGCAACTAAAATTTGCATACGAGACTTAATTCTCGTTGGCCCGAGACTTCCGGTTTTATAAATTCAAGCTGGTTTGAAATTTTAGTCTTTTTTATTTATTTATTTTATTTTTTCCTTTGTACGTCTGCCCGTGATATGGGAATTTCGGAATCATACCTGTGGCTGCACGGAGTCATCCGCACACGTGAAAGGGCCTCACTAACTTCCCACATACGGAAAATCCTGAGATTCGCGTTAGTGTAGCGGGAAGTTCCGGAACTGAGCTCCCTCGCTTCCACCGCAATGTGTTGTGCTCCCCCCAGTCTTTAAGCCCAAGAACATCGGCCTCATTCTTTAATTGAATAGGGTCTTTGCTAGACAAGCCGAAAGATTCTAATCTGCGCCTGACTTTATTCGCCGAAAGTATGTCCTCATTTACATATATGTCGTCGACATATGACAACGCAGCTCTTTTCATCAGCTCATCCGGATCTAGCACTGTCTTAATGATTGATTTCATAATTAGTGGGGCCACATTAAGACCAAACCCCAGACGCGTGAAGCAGTACCGCTTTCCTTTGACGATAACTGTTTGGAAAGGCCATAACGTCTCATGCATTCGTATTTGAAGATACGATTTTCGCAGGTCAAGCAGTGCCACCTTAGCTTCTTGCTGCTGCCATTTCCTCATTCGTTCGGTACACACGTCTGCATCCGCCGTAAAGGCATCTATGTATTGATTTATCTCCCTGTAGTCAATCACTAGCCGTACCTTAGCCTTGGTGGCTTGTAAAACGGCCATTAAGTGGATTAATCCTCTTGGTGGCCCCAATCGGTCTTGCGGGTATGGTATCAGCCAGCCATTCGTGATCCACGTCTCGAGTTCGCTCTCGTAGGCAGCTCTGTTCTTATTCGATACCGTATATTCCGCAACGGTGTTGCGTAATTGATCTGGAGCTTTATTTCCTGTCCACTTCCATTCCGCTGTCCAAGTCTTTGTTTCTTGGTCAGACGCGATACAGAAATCCCACTCCTCAATCGTAATGGCGGCACATGAGTCACAATTTCTACCGAGCTGCTCTTCCCCGGTACGCATGGCCATAACACTGCCTAGTTTACGTATGCCATCAATTCCGAACAGCAAATTGTACCCCAGAGGCTTGTCACAAACCACCATTGCGTCCACCTCGGCACAATCACCTCCATCTGTTAGGATTGAAATCACTCCAACTACGCGGCATGCGTGGGACGTCCCGCCAATAGTCCTAACCGTCACATATCGCTGCTTCCAGCGGTTTGCACTGATTATTAAACGGGAAGATCCCGTGTCAATGAGAGCCAAACACTGCACGCTTTTACACGTAGCCTAACTATGGTCAAATCCGTACTTACTGATTGACAGGGGGCAAGGGTCGCGACAGTTCTTTGCCCCAGAGCTCGTTTTCCTGGACAGTTTCTCGCGAGATGGCCCAGACTATTACAGCGATAGCAACGTGTTTTGCTACGATTCCCGTTCCTCGTATTACTTCGACTCCTGCACTCTCGAGAGAAGTGTCTGGGACCACCACACTTGTAGCATTTGGGGCCCTTCTGAGTTATAGGGTCGCGACAGTCACCGGCAGCATTCTCCTCTGATTTACACACGGCCTCCTCTGTCAATACAGCTACTGCGACGTGCTCTGACTACTTCAAATTGGTCCGGGCTCTAGTCAGTAGCTGGTCGATACCCATCTCCCCCGGCTTTGATTATGCTCGGAGAAGCCGGCTGACATCAATGGGCAGACCTTCCAAAAATGCACACGCCAGTATCCGGTCGTTAACACCCCCGAATGGTACCGACAAATTTCTTAGATCGGCCAGGTACACATCAACTGTCCCCCGGAGAGGAATAGCCAAATGCTGTGTAAAGGGCATACTTGATGTCATCCAAGTCCGCTTCATCGCCGCGTTGCTGGTAGACTGCGTAAGCGCCTCCTGTTAACTTCAACGGGTTGACTAATGTGGGCTCCTTGATTTTGAGCAGTTTGGAGACATTGTTGGGGAGCCATCAAATTGCGGTATTAATTTCAAATCGAACCGGTACATTATTGTCAAAGTACTGCCGAAATAGCTTGTGGTTAATTCAGTTCGCCCGTCGTTTGCGATGACTGAAATGGATTAAAGTGCTTGCTTTCGTTCATTCCTCCGCTGTACCAACTGAGCTGTTGCTAGTGACCTCTTATTCTCTCAGTCTCGTTAGTACGTACGCCGTCACACCAACAATACATCTCTCTCATTTTTCTCCCAGACTCGATATTTATACCCGCGTGCAACTAAAATTTGCATAGGAAACTTAATTCTCTTTCGCCCGAGACTACCGGTTTTATAAATTCAAGCTGATTTGAATTCTTAGTCTTTTTTATTTTTTTATTTTTTTTCCTTTGTACTTCTGCCCGCGATATTGCAATTTCAGAATAATCCATTTCTCTTTTAATGCCTGTCGCGATCTTTCAACAGGACCTGACACGCCAAGCAAAATTTTCCATAAAAGGTAAAAGGATTTATATAAAGAAAAAGGAAAGAAGAAAAGAAATCAATAAAAGAAAAAAGAAAGAGGAAAGAAAAGAAAGGCAAGAAAAAGCATAAGAAATTAACCCTACTACCAAGAGAAAAGCCAAAAAAAGAAAAAGGCGAAAGAAATAGAGAAGTATATACAAAATTACCCAGATACAAAAGAAGAGGAAATTTAAGAAGATAGGAAATTGAAAGATGTTGATACAAATTAAACCGATGAAATTAGGTTGAATCAGAGAATTCAAATTTGAACTGAAACGTGGCGTAAATGGATACACTGTTTATCCATGTCGCATTTTGGGCACCTCGAGGCGGTGTAATGGTTAGCAAGTTTGTCTCGCTAGAATAATTACGACTTAGAAGTGAGTTTGATCTTCACTGGGTGACCCCTACTTTCGGTCTTTTGCCGCATCTAAGCTACGCTTGGAATATCACTATCCATGTTGCATTTCAATTTTGATGGCATTTGTATATGAAATCATATATTCAAACAAAATTATTCATAGAATCTAAAAAAACTAACCTTACATTATCGATCAGAATACAAAATAAATTTTAAACTTTTATATTTATATTAATTGTAGATTAGAAACTATTATTAAAAGAGAAAGAGAAGGATAAAATAAAAATAAAAATAAGCTAATTCATGACTAATCATACGAATATTAACCAATATAATATCTATAGCTTGGATAAATTAATAACATTGAAATGTTTATAAAGATAAAAAAATAAGAAGATTTATTCTTCAGTTAAGAAATTTATCAAGATTATAAGGTTAATTCTTTTATGTGTTTGCAACTTACTGCTGTTTCATATCTCTGATTCAATAAAATGTCACGATTCCAGAAATTAATTATTTCTTTTTTCTTCTGTAGACAGAGGAAGCATGGTTTATTCAAAGATCTAGATATTCTAGCTAGTTTTACTTTCAGAATTTTCCATTTAACTTTAGGTGTTTCATTTTCGTCTTTCAGTTTCTAAAAATATTTAGAAAGTGATTTCGTTTATCCGCATTATTAAAGGATGAGAGATGGTTATAGAAACCTTTTTTTTAAAATCATTCATTGTACTTCCAATATAAATTCTCTCAGAGACCCTCCGGATTTTAAACTGATGTAATAGAGCGTAAGTAAATGACTGGCAGAACAGCATTTAGGAGAAATAACGAAAAGACAAAATTCATTACGAGCTACAAACGACAGAAAATTGTGGAGACCCATGATCGCCTATGTCTTGAGTAGACTTGACACATAAAAAAAGAATTGGAGTTCTTAATATACAGTAACATGAAAAAGCTTTGAAAAAAAGGGATTATTTCTGGTGATACCGCCTATTGTAGAACTCCACGAAACTTTCATTCTATTTGACGTAAAAACGCTAAAATAATGGCAAAAAGTTCTTTCTGCAATGGGAAAGTATTATCCACTACCTTTTAAATATTAACGAATTTAGCATCTAGTTTGATATATCAAATGACAGAGACTTGACTTAGACATGCAAGCTTGGTGTCTGTAACTTTAAAAATAAAGATTTTAAATATAAAAATAATTCATTAATTTCTCTTCTGTTAATTTTGGGCGCACCTAGCTAACTTGCAGAGTGAACTAATGTGCATCGGTGAGCTGTTTGAGAAACCCTGCGCCAAAATATTTGTCATTCCTCAAGTTTGTTCACAAAGATCACTAAGTTCAATCGAATCCGCCAACAATCCCTGCCAGTCGATACCAGCTGTATATGCTGATGAATATCCAAAACCTTTAGTGTTTGTTTAATTATTCATTGTCATCCGACAAAACACAGACGCCAAACCTTAAATGACCTTCATAAACGTTTTACATGTGTTCACACCTTTCGCTAAACATGAAACTACTTGAGCTGGCAACACTTGGTGCTGTATATTGACTTCTTTAGAAGATTCTAATTTCTCTGTTTTATTTGATCGTCACGAATAAAAAATAAATAAATTAAGCAATAAAATATTTCTTATTTTTCATGTTTGTATATATGGTGAGGCAAAAGTCGCTCACCGTAAAAGTATAATTAACATGAACATTTTACTTGCTAGTTATTTAATAATTGTTACATTTGCTGTTCAAAATGGTCTCCAAAATGGACACATTTCAATTCTGTGCTTGCTTGATTCATTAAGTTTCTGATATATTCCGTGCTAATAACAATATATACTTGAAAAACAAGGTGGATAAAATAAGTAAAGGTTTATTGTACAAAACCAGTACAATAAAAATAAAGGTAACAGTTATGCACAAGGTCGTCGCAAGTCAATCCAGTAGTGAGTGCTACTATTGGAAGATCGGTAGTTCTCGCGTAAGTTTGAGTCGTATTCAACAGATCCTAGGTAGTCCCCTGTAGTCCGTTGACTTAAAGATACTGATAGGTTGTTACTACCTATAGTGTAGTCACTCATGGGGGTGACAGGTTATTCCATTACATCAGTTGCCTTTCTCATTTTACTGCATTCTTGTTTACTTCTTTTTTTAAGTTCCACAATATTTCTTGGGATTGTCAAATGGTCAAAAAAAATCCAAGGAAGTGAGGTCTGATTGACCTCGATAGCTAAGCAATTAATTTCCTATGGTATGTGATTTGGGCCTCTCCCTGTACATATTACGAACATTATTTTCAGTTGATTCTCTTATTTGAATTACATACCACGTTTTTATTTTAAACTCTCACCTTCCTCTTCTTTCTTGTTTATTCTGTCTCTTTTTTTTTATCTTTCCCATGTTCCTCTCCCAAAATCAACCATTTTCCTCATCTGCTACTCCTATCTCCTTTTTTCTCTTTCTTTTTCTCCACTATATTTCCCTCTCTTAATATAATCTATTCTTTTTTTTTCTATACAACGCTCGCCTTACCCAATCTCTTGTTTATTCTGTCTCTTTTTTATCTCTCCCTTATTTTCCTCTCTCAAAATCCTCTTTTTTCCTCATTTGCTATTCCGATATTTATTTCTCCTTCCTTTTCTCCGCCAGGGTGAGGTAAAAGTCGTGCACCGTAGTGATAATTTATTAAAAGTATAATTAGCATGAACATTTTATTTATTAGCTATTTAATAATTCGCTGTTCAAAATGTCCTACTTTTTCCAAAACACATTTCAATTCTGTGCCTGTTTCTGTTCCCTCTCTCATTTTACTGCATTCTTGTTTATTTCTTTCTTTAAGTTCCACCATATTTCTTGGGAGCATCTGATAAACGACTGATTTCAAATGGCTCCACAGAAAAAAAAATTCAAGGGTGTGAGGTCTGGTGACCTCGGCTGCCACTCAACAAGACCTATCAAACAAGTTAGACATTTAAAACATGATTGATTAATTAACCCATATGGCGTGCGACTTCTGCCTCACCCTTTATATTAGATTTATTCTAAAATTGGATATTATTTTCCAAAGAAAAGATTATTTCCTCATTAGGTTTCATTCATGTTATAAATATTTCCTTTCAAGGTAAGAATATAATCACTAAATTATCATCTTCCAACATTCAACACACCCCCCTGTGCAAATTAATTGAAACAAAACGATTAATTCCATTATTACTTTTTTTTTTCATATTTTTCGAATGAAACATGACCCAGTGCACATGTTAGTACTTCCTATGTCAATTCCACAAAGTCGTTCCTTTCAGATTGACCACAGATTCTCGATTGGATTTAAATCAGGAGAGTTTCCAGGCCAATCTATAGTACTTTGATTTGCTCACAGGTAAGGCTTGCCAATGTGTTTGCGTAGCGTTGCAATTTTTTCCGCTTCCTTTTAGTAACGTTCATCGCAGACAATGGCCGTAGGACTAATCGACAGCTGAGACAATAGTGTCTGGGTGTGATGAAAATCTGATGCAATCACGGATGACGCTATATTTTTCAAGGCCAAACAAATTTTATCATACACCCCGAAAATTGATTCATATTACTGCACACCACTGCAAATGACCTAATCTGAGGTAAAATAGAAATCGATTACACATCGTCACTCCAGTGGGTCTAAAACTGACCGTATGATGAAAGAAAGGAAACTAAAGCGGTTGTTTCAAATAATTTGCACAAGGGTGTATATTTGCATTTTTAGTAAATATATATTGTTTGTTTATATGAAACTGTAAAATTATAAACAATTTTGACGCGTAAAATACGATACCTGTTGTTATTTAAGGATTCATTGAATTTATTCATTGAAATTTCTGTATTCATTAATGAATATACTTTATACTGAATCGTTTTCTTATTTGTAAATTTTAGGAAAGTATTTTTTTAGATGTTGCTAGTCCGTACGAGAGGATTTCAGATGTTCCTAATTTTGACATTGTTATATCATTAACAAAAAAATTAATATAGACGGAGTACATATCGAAAATTTGGTCCGAATTCTTAAATGAATTCAAGAAAACACAAAAACTATTTTTTGTGGAGAGTTGCTGATACCTAATTTTAATAAGATATTCTGCATACTTTTGATTCCTCGAAAAAAATCTCTGATATTTATTTGTTGATTTGGTTGATTTTGTTTAGCGATGTATCAACCTCTATGGATTATTTAATGCCGAAATCTAAATATATTGAACACGATTTTATGGCTTTAACTACAGATAACTCAGTATTGTTGATAATCCCGCTGTAAATAGGTATTGCTCGTATTTTTTTTATTATATAAATGTGTGTTGCTGCCTACACGACGTAAAAAAAACGGCAAGGACGTTTTGGTTATCTTATAAGAGTTTTACAGAATCTACAGATAAAGGGATGCAATGTTACTGTGACGGAAAAATGACTGAAACCGGGATACCAGGTTAGAACCGTTAATATTGCATATTTATTTTATTTTAATAATAAAGCTTTATTATAATAAACCTTTCCCATTCTTCTATTTTGTAAATGAAGTTTATTTTTTTAAATCAGTATCATCCTAAGCAAGGTACTAAAGCCACTAAGACGCAAGAGGTTTGAAGATGCGGAAGAATTAAAAACAGAAACATTAATAATGAACGGAAAGAGGAAATAGTAATCAGGAGGACAGTAGATAGCGACTGACATTGCATTTATATTTTTGCAGATTAATGTTGTCTGGGAAGCATGGAGCCGGAATTTAGTACCACATGCGACAAGTGCGAGAAAAATCTGTTAGCATAGAATTTACGGTTACATCTAGCCAGCTCAACTTTAAATTGATGAGATCTCGACGCCAGTCTAGAACTGCGTTTAAATTCAAAAGTCTAGGTACCATAGTGAAGAGCGATATTTATTTCCGCTTCAATACAGAAAACGAGGCAAGAGGCCCAAATGGGGAATGGGGAAAAAGGACGGTCTTGTTCTGTCTTAACTTTAAACTTAACTAGCTACAAACACTGACCCAAACATACCACAATATCCCTTACACCAAAACAACGCATTATTACTTGCTTTTCTTACTACAACCACCATAATACTTCATTGTCTCTATGAAAGTCCTAACTAGCCCCCACAATGTACAATTCATTGTCTGTGTGGGGAGGGGAATAAAACAACAATTTAAAAATTAACCCCAATGAGTATTTACAATATGAGAACAAAACTATTTACAATAAACTAAACAAAATGAGGTTAGTAATAAAAAACAACCACAGTCAGTAAATGTGAGAGAAGCATCAGTTAACTGGATGAAGTTAATGGAGGATTTTAATAATATGAAAACAATCATTCATCCCAAACACTCACTCAAACACACACACATTCAGACACAACAACAAATACGAAAATCACATTCGAAACGAAAGGCTCCCTCATCCAGCAGAGAACTGACATTACTGACTACCTAACGAGGGATGGGGAATTAAAACAATTACCATGAAATTATTTATAGAACAGACACAGAGAAGTAACCTTACCGCAGACGGAAAGTGAGTGAAGCCGAGCCGCCAGATCAGTACCAGTAATATTGCTTATTTTCTTTGGATTTTATCAAGAAGCTCAAAGTAAATAGCAGCGACACCGAATCATATGTGGCAGCAACATCCTAAGCATATATGAATGGTAGACTTACAGGTATATAAGATAGATTCTGGAAAGAAAAATTGTCTAGCCTGACACCGTGAATCAATTTTCTTAAAAGCTTATCTACCAATGGATTCAATATATTAAAATGTTAAATTCATTTATTTTGACGTTGTTAAAATCTTCAACCGACAGCCATTACTCTAGATACTGAAACGGATCGATCTCTACATTTTTCTCGAGTTTAGTCACTTCTTTACTGAGACGAGTGACAGTGTTTTATGACATGTTTCTCATCTCTCAAAATTAATGACACTGACAACTGAAAGCGATTGTTATAAATAACCTGACCCATTTAAACGTTAAAATAATAGGAAAGTGAAGTGTTTAAGCAGAAAAAAGAAAACAAGTTTTTACTGTTAATTAACTTGGACCGGAATTTACAAATAACATTTGTTGATGTAAAGATAAATTTTGCAAAACAACAAAACGAAAAACTTTTCTTCAACATTGTGACTGTTGTCTAATATATGAAAAAACTCGTAAAGCTCATCTTGCCGTCTCTTCAAGGAGAAATCATAAACTAAATCCCCGGAAAAATGTTTGGGAAGATTAATTTTGGAATGACATTAGAATTATGCAGAACTTACACTGGGAGAAAATCTAGACGAATAGAAAAGGAATTCAGTAAATAAAAAAGAACAGAAAGGAGCGTAAGACAAGGGTGCAACTTCTCACCGGACTTATTCAAATTTTATTAGTAAAGCGATTCTAGGAGAATTAGAAGTCCTACCAGGATTACTGGTAGCCACAATCTTAACATTAGATATGCAAATGATTCAGTGTTGGTTGCAGACACGGAACTGGAATTACAGGAATTCCAAGAGAAGGTAATAAAATAAACCAAGAAAGGATCAAACATCGAGTGGTGGACTTACATTTTGGGAGACCTGAAACTTGAGCACTTAAAAAATATGGAGGCCCATAACAACAATAAATTTCAGTATCCGAATGACTAAATATAGGCTATGAATAAATTCTAGTGAACTGAACGAGCATATATAGCTGGAGTTTGGGCGCTGCAAGCCTCCAAGAAAATTTTAAAATTTGACCGATAACAGGGTTGAATCGCCCAGCACTGGCTGAACGCAACGTCTTCTTATTTTGTTTTGCTAGCTAGAACCAACGGACAGTATATGCGGAAGGGCGCTGGCCTCGACCTCGGCGTAAGAGAACACCCCAGAGAGCAGATAAGGATTTTATAATAACATTTGAAATAACATGACTGGGATAGAGGAGGAAAAAGTGTGAGATCGAGATGCCAGCCTAGTTAAACGCT